>CM066041.1:202854194-203045647 GCA_033557465.1 Ichthyophis bannanicus | reverse complement strand
GACTGCAAATTGTATTCCTGGGGGGGCCCCGCTTAGTGTTTGTGAGCGTCTTAGGACGTGGTGATTTTTGTAATGTTGCATCCATAACAGACGGGGGGGGTGGTGTCGAGCCTTGGGCCCGAGGAGGGGCAGAGGTATTGTGCGTGGGTTTTATGGAAGGGTCAGGGGGGGGTTGGTTATTTGGGCGATCTGGGGTAGATAGGGGGGTCTCTGTCTTGTATCAGGGGAAGGCTCTTAATTTGGGTAGCTGCATGGAATGATTTGTGGATTGGTGGCTTTGGTTATGGGTCGCATGGGTTCATATTCTATTGCGGGGGCTGTAGGTGGAGGCGAAGAGTCTGTACAAGCGCTATCCAAATATGGGGGAGTACCCTGGGAATAGGGGGGGTGGTCCGGGGTAACGGAACTTTTGGGGATTGCGTAGGGCTTTTATGGGGGGTGGGCCCGACTGCTACAGGAAGTCGACCGGCCTAGATTAGGCTGGGTGGTGTTGCTAGCAGGGTTAGGAGGTTTGAGGTAGAGGAGGGGAAAAGGAGGGGGGATAGGGGGAGGGCGGGGTTAGTAGTTCGTAGTAGGAATGCGGGGGGGTGGAGTTGATAGCGGTTGGAGGGAGGGGGGCTCAGAGGGGGGTGGGGGTTAGGGGAGGAGTGGGGGTTAGGGGAGGAGTGGGGGTGGGGGGAAAGGGGGGGATTGTCGCGGTCTACAGCCCTCACATCTGTTCGGTCATTTCACTTGGGGGATCCGTGGGAGGAGGCCCTGGGCTGGGGGGGTTTCCTCTAAGCGTATGTGGCTTATGTGGATATTTGAGCCTCAAACAGACCTATGATAGCTGAGACATGTTGAAGGTCTTTTCTTGGAATGTTTGTGGACTAGGGAGCCCCATCAAGAGATATAAAGTATTGAAAGCACTGGCCAGACATCAATGTGACATTGTGCTACTCCAGGAAACTCATCAGACGGCGGAGGAACACGCCAAACTCTGTAGAGACGGGGTGGGACAGGTCTGGGGGGCCCCCGCCGTGGGTAAGAAAGGTGGAGTTGCCATTCTGGTTCATAAACGGATGCGCTTTACGTTAAAGCGGCAGGTTGTGGACCCACAAGGGCGATTTTTGTTATTGCATGGTCTGCTGGAAGATCGGGAGATAATTTTGGGTGACTTGTATGGCCCCAACACGCGAGATCCAGCTTTCTTCAATCGGCTCGCGGCCAAAGTTGAACTACTACCGGACGTACCACTGCTTATGGGCGGAGATCTCAATGGGGTCTTCGACGTGGACCTTGATACTTCGAGAGGCAGCGGCACCCGTGAACGGCAGCTTCTTGCACGGAACCTTGCCAGTGTTTTCGGACTAGGTTGGGTCTGGTAGATCCCTGGAGATTGCTACATCCCCTTGACAAGGATTTTACTCATTCGTCGCGGGCGCATGGAACTAGTGCGGCGTGCATTGATTATCTGTGATTTCAGCGACGTCAGTTTGCGAGTACTGGGGATGCTAAGATAGGTCTTCCTCTTGCGATTTCGGGTCAATGCTATGATTTGGTTGGAGCTGCCATGGGGGGGAGTAACGGGTTTCACGGCATATATGGAGAGTCCCAATTGAATGTTATAAGGCTACCCAAATTCCAGCGATTCTTGCATCAAACGCTGGAAGTAAGTTGAGGAGAATAACCAGGCTCAGAGAGACGATCCGGGAATTGGTGTGGGAGCCGGCTAAAGTGGTGCTAAGGGGGGACATAATTGGTTATGTAGCCCGGAAGCGAAGATTGATAGCGGAAGCAAATCAATTAAGCTGGATAACAAGTCACTCAGCACGACGTCTTAGTGGGCACACCCCCATGCTGTCTAATAAGCAGAGATTGTGGGAGATCAGGTTGCTTTTGAATGAATTACTGCATCAACGAGCTAAGAAATCCATACTGTACTATAAATATAAGCTACACTGTTTTGGAGATAAACCAGGCACATTGTTAGGTAGGTGTCTGAAGGGTCCCCGCAGTGGCCGGTTGGTAGCAGCTCTTCGGGATGAGCAAGGTGGACTCCAAAATAAAAAGGAGGTGATAAGTGCGGTGTTTAAGGGTTTTTTCCAAAAACTATATGCTGCAGAGGAGTTAACACCCTCTATGATGGAAACTTATTTGCAAGGCCTGGAGCTGCCACAGGTAACGGCGGAGCAGTGTGCCCTTTTGGGACAGCACATAACACTACAAGAGGTGCAGGCAGGTGGTCGCGTCTGCTAGCTGTGATTAACGATCATGGACCAGATGGCTATGGGGCGGAATTCTATAAAATACTTTCTGACTGGGTGGACCCTATGCTAGTGGAGACGTATCAGAGACGAACGGAGAGAGGTACCATGAAATGGGGGGACAATCAGGCGTATATTACGCTGATCCCCAAACCTGGTAAAGACCTGTCCCAGGCGGCCTCTTATCGGCCGATTTCTTTGCTGAATTTTGATATGAAGATTCTGGCGAAAATCCTGGCTGAAAGACTAGCGGTTTTGATGGGGGATTTAGTGCATGAGTCGCAAGTGGGCTTTATTAGGGGTCGATATGCAGTCTGTAATTTGCGTAGAATATTGGCGTCTATGGAGTGGGTGCATGCGAGACAAGTGCAGTCACTATTGGTGAGCTTTGACGCCGAAAAGGCGTTTGACAGGGTCAATTGGCAGTATCTTCATTATCTGTTACCGCGGTATGGCTTGGGTCCTTTTTGTGGGATGGTGAAGAGCCTTTATGTGAACCCGACAGCTCGGGTGCTCTGTAACGGGGTCCTCTCGGTCAGTTCCCTTTGTTGGAGAGTTATAGACCAGGGCTGTCCCGTGTCATCTTTGTTGTTGGTTTAACTTTGGACCACCTCATTCGTAGAATAAGAAATCCGATAAGAAGATCCGTGGGGTGGACATAGGTACGCAAGGTTTTAAAATAAAAATTCGGCGTTCGCCGACGACATGTTGGTGCACCTGCTTGCCCCCGCGAGTCTTTGCCTCGACTAATGACAGAGTTTGTGGAATATGGTAGATTTGCGGGCCTTCGTATCAATACAGACAAATCGGAGGCCTTAGAGGTGGTGGGCCGGCTGCGGGGGAGAGTGGAGCGGGCATTTTACTTTGAAATGGGCGGTTCAGCACTGTTGTGTATCTCGGTATTGTCTTGGATAGCCTCCCCAGGGAGTTATACCGTAGCGAATTTTGAAAAAAATTCTGTCCGGGGTGCGAACTCAAGTAAGATGCCTGGAACCCCCTGCCGCTGTCACTTTTGGGGGGAGGGTGGGCCGCAGTAAAGATGGGTGGTCATACCACGAATTCCTTTATTGGCTACAGGACCTGGCAGTTTGGTTGTTGTGTCGAGATTTGCGCCGCTTGGAACGAGAAAGACAGGGATTTTTGTGGAAGGGGGCTAGAGCTCGCATACCGATGAGCCGTATGATGGGAACTTGGCGTAGAGGAGGTATTGGCATGCCAGACCTATGGTTATATGCTTTGGACTGTCAGGCACGCAATGTGGGAGATTGGTTGGGGGGGGATGATATTTTATACACCTAGGGCTTTGGAGAGGGCTGTGGTTTTCGCCCCATTTTCATTGCTGGGGATTATGCACTTCAGAGAGTACTGCTTTGCCTAGTGGAATTCAACACCATGTCCTGATGAACGCACGCGCGTCGTACTTTGTGCACAGTTAAATGGCTATTGGAATCGGGACTGGAGGGTCCCTTGAGTTGGTTACCATTGTGTGGTAACGTTGCATTTTACTCCAGGCTCTGAATCCCGAGCATTTCAGGCTTGGGGAAGAGCAGGGATTGCGGGACTGTAGGCCATGTTGTGGATCTATTGGGTAAAGTGTAAACCTTTTGGGAGTTGTGCGAGGGAGTATGAGCTCTCTACACGTCACTAATTGCCTATCTAAGCTGTCCATTCTGTGGCCTCCCTACCTAGGGCGGAACTTACGGCAGATCGATCAGCGCAAATTCTTGCATTTTTGGGGATATTGGGGGTGATGCTCTGCCGCCGTCGATAGGCGCGTTGAAGACTAGGCTTGAGTGTTTGGTATGGTATCGATTTACACATAGGGTCTTTTCTTTTTTTCTTTTTTTTTTTTTTTTTTTTTTGAGCAGGCCTGGGCCGGGGAGATGGGACGAGAGGTCACAAGTGGAAACCTTTCTTGTGGCCCTGAGGCAATTAGGTACTCTAGCGCAGGGGTCTGCAACCTTGAAGACATAAAAGAGCCAACTTGGACCCGTTTCCGAAGGGAAAAAAAAAAAAACTGGGAGACGCAAAACAATTGCGACATTTAAAACAAATCTAACAACTGCATATATTGTTGTCTTACCTTAATGCTATATACGAACCCTACTTTTCCTGTTAAAATATAGGTGTTTGGAATATACTCGCCGCTATAAGAATACCCCGTCTTCCTTCGACACACCAAAAAAAACCGCCAGAAAAATATAACAACAAGAAGTAAAACAATATTTGATTTCAAAATTATGATGATTTTGTAGTCAAATCACTAATATGAAGTATAAAATTAGTTTTCTACCTTGGTTGTCTGAACAATTTATTCTTTGATCATGCTGGTCCCGATCTGAGGATTCTGCTTTCCTGTCTTCTCTTAGCTCTCTTTCTGTGGTCTATGGTTCCATGCTGCCAGTTATTATCTATTCTTTCGTTTTCTTCATTTCTTTCCATCAGAATATTTCCAGTACCAGTACCACTCCCCTATATCAGCCCCTTTCCAGTAATCACTCCCAGTACATTCCAATGTCAACTTGCATTCACATGATTGAAACTGTTGTCCATTTCCTTCCAGTCCCCCCCCCTTTTCACCTTACCACTGACCAGTCCCTTCTAGTACAAATACCATGGCAGCCCCTCTCAGATCCAGTTCCATTCTCCCATCCCCTCATATCAGCCCATTTGTAGCCTTAGCCCCCCGTTATCTTCCAGGGCCAGCAGCTCGAGCCGCCCCGCCCCACCCTCAGGCCATGGCCAGTCAAAGCCCCAATCAGCTCGCTTCCAGTGCTAATCCCCCCTCAACCCCATTACCAGTGCTAGCCTCCCCTAATCAGCCCAATACCAGTCCTACCCCCCATCAGCTCATTACCAGTCCTAGCCTCCCCTAATCAGCTCATTTCCAGTGCTCGTCCCCTCAACCCCATTACCAGTGCTCCATCCCTCCATGTCAGGCCCCGCCCGCCCTCCCTCCATCCAGTATCAGCTCCCTCCCCCATGTCAGGCCCGCCTCCCCAATCCCTCCATGTCAGCCCCCTCCATGTTAGCCCCCTCCCTCCATGTCAGCCCCCACCATCCCTCCATGTCAGCCCCCCTCCCTCCATCCATACATATCAGCTACCGCCCTGCATGTCAGCCCCCTCCCTCCCTCCATCCACCATACATATCAGCTCCCTCCCTCCATGTCAGCCCCCTCCCTCCATGTCAGTCAGCCCCCTCCATCCCTCCCTGTCAGCCCCCCTCCCTCCATCCATTCATATCTGCTCCCTCCCTCCATGTCAGCCCCCTCCATCCCTCCATCCATTCATATCAGCTCCCTCCCTCCATGTCAGCCCCCCTCCCTCCATGTCCGCCCCCCTCCCTCCATCATTCATATCTGCTCCCTCCTCCATGTCAGCCCCCTCCATCCCCTCCATGTCAGCCCCCCCTCGATCCATCCCTCCATGTCAGCCCCCCTCCCTCCATGTCAGCCCCCTCCATCCCTCCATGTCAGCCCCCCTCCCTCCATCATTCATATCTGCTCCCTCCCTCCATGTCATCCCCCTCCATCCCTCCATGTCAGCCCCCCTCGATCCATCCCTCCATGTCAGCCCCTCCCTCCATGTCAGCCCCCTCCATCCCTCCAGTCAGCCCCCCTCCCTCCATCCATTCATATCTGCTCCCTCCCTCCATGTCAGCCCCCCTCCCTCCATGTCCAGCCCCCTCCATCCCTCCATGTCAGCCCCCCTCCCTCCATCCATTCATATCAGCTCCCTCCCTTCATGTCAGCCCCCCTCCCTCCATGTCAGCCCCCTCCCTCCATCCATTCATATCTGCTCCCTCCCTCCATGTCAGCTCCCTCCCTTCTTCAGCTGCCGCGGCTCCCTGCCTCTTACGGAACCGCGGCTGTTCTTTTAAAATCATCTCGGAGCCCTTCCTGTCTTGACGGGCTACGTGCAGCATTGTCCCGCCTCCCAAAACTTCCTTTAGAGGCGGGACAATGCTGCACGGAGCCCGTCAAGACAGGAAGGGCTCCGAGATGATTTTAAAAGCACAGCCGCGGTTCCCTAAGAGACAGGGAACCGCGGCTGCAGAAGAAGGGAGGGAGCTGACATGGAGGGAGCCCATAACGCGACGTTTAAAGCGGGCAGTGCTCCGGAGCCGCGGCAAAGGTGAGAAAGAGCCGCATGCGGCTCCGGAGCCGCGGGTTGCCGACCCCTGCTCTAGCGGATGGGGCCCGCTGGCGGGAGGTACAATATAAAGCGTTAACCCGGGTTCATTTCTCGCCTAGACGGGCCTTGCGTAGTCATATTACCCAGGATGGGTCTTGCCCTCGATGCTCTGAGCCACTAGATGACTTAACCCATATGTGGTGGACGTGTAGGCGTATTCGCCCTTATTGGTCCCGTATCCATCAATCCTAGTGGGGTTGCTACATCAGCGTTTCCCCTGGACGGGATCGTTGGTACTCTTGGACCAGTTGAATCCGACCCTGCCGAAAGGGAAAGGGGAGTGGCTGCTGGTGCATAAGGCCTGTCTGGTGGGGAAAGGCCCGATACTACATAGATGGCGGGATACCTCCCCGCCTACTTTCCTGGAGTGGTGCAATAGTTTTCACCATCTGATGCTGACTGAACGCTGGAGAGCTAGGGGCCAGATGAAGAGGAGGTCCACTTTTATGTTAATTTGGGAACCTTATATTCAGAGTCTAGGACCGTATTGTAGGAATGAAGTGCTTAAAGTGGGCTCTTAGTGGTATCAGACGAATAGAAGATGACTAGCGGAGGCAAGTTGGGGGCGTTTCCCAATGAGGTTGAAAAGGGTTGATTCGGGGGGGGGGGCTGTAGACTGCGACGGGGTGGGGAAGGGAGGTGGGTGGCCTTTTCGTTCAAAAAAACAAAAATGCAATAACTATGGAAATGCTTTTTGATGCCATGTAAACCTATATAAGCTAGTTCCCCGTAGCAGGGATAAGAGTACACCCTGCTCGGGGGTTTGTTGTTTGATGTTTGTTTTGATGATGGCTGTTATTTTCTCTTTGTGGTTAATAAATAAAATTTATAAAAAAAAGAAAGGAGTTTCCCACATTCTCAACATTAGATCATGTAAGATCTTGTGAATGGGAAGCATAGCTGCTTCCTTGGGAGCCATTGGGTATTGTAGAATTCTTAATTCTTCTGCCCTGGGTTCCTTTTCTGGAATCAGTGTGATTGCAAGACCCTTTGCTAAATCACGCATGAAATCCTGGAAGGACATATCCTCTGGAGGAGACATTCTGTGTTGAGGAGAAGGAACCAAATCTTCTAATAGATTCGCTCTGGTACCGGTACAATCGTCAGAGTCATCGGAATCGGAAGACTCCAGCACCGGGTGCTCCTGTAGCACATGATATCGGTACCGCTCGAAGTCGGTACCAAAATGTCTCAGTTCCTGATCCCCGATACCGGGAATCGGCATGGGGGAAAGCAGTCCTGTCGAAGCAGGTACTGTCGGTACCGATACATGTTGAACTGTCTGTTGTGGTCTTAGCGGTTCCAAAGCCGCTAAAAGGGCCGCTAGACTGTGTTCGATAGCAAGGATTCTGTGATCCATCGCTCTTGCCGATGCCTGGGTGCCAGTACTAGTGGAAGCGGCCACGCCCCCGCCACCACCAGCAGCTCTCCCCTTCCCGGGGATCGAGCCACCAGCGGCGGGAGGGGCCAGCAGACCACCGCAGCCCAATCGGGGCTCAGCAGCCATAATTTAAACTTTGCGCCAGCAGGCGCCGACCTCCGGGAGCCCCCGCCACCACCAGCAGCTCTCCCCTTCCCGGGGATCGAAGCCACCAGCGGCGGGAGGGGCCAGCAGACCACCGCAGCCCAATCGGGGCTCAGCAGCCATAATTTAAACTTCGCGCCAGCAGGCGCCGACCTCCGGGAGCCCCCGCCACCACCAGCAGTTCTCCCCTTCCCAGGGATCGAGCCACCAGCGGCGGGAGGGGCCAGCAGACCACCGCAGCCCAATCGGGGCTCAGCAGCCATAATTTAAACTTCGCGTCAGCAGGCGCCGACCTCCGGGAGCCCCTGCCACCACCAGCAGCTCTCCCCTTCCCGGGGATCGAGCCACCAGCGGCGGGAGGGGCCAGCAGACCACCACAGCCCAATCGGGGCTCAGCAGCCATAATTTAAACTTCGCGCCAGCAGGCGCGCCCGAGACTGGCGGGCCCGCGCCTGAGGGCCTCGCCAGAGGGCCCTTTGGCGTGGCCCTTAGGCGGAGCACGAGAGGCGGCACAACAGAACCCTCACCAGTGACCTAACGCCTGACCAAGAATCCAGCGTTCTATCAACATCTGAACTGTAAGAATGTGGTTTTGCTGAATATCATCATCTATTGTAAGCCACAGTAACTTACAAATTAACCCGATAGCATCATAATGTATTAGTTACTATCGTAGCATTGCAATTTTGCCAGTTGGAAAGTCAATTTAAATTGCCAGCTTTGCACGTTTAACAGTGTTCACCACAATATTGCACTCTCTATAAAGTATGTCAATATCTTGCATGTAAACTGTACCTGATCTATTTTGCGCTTTCATATAATTGCTCCTCTGTACATAAGAATCTCATCACTGTACTGTACCTCATAACTGCGGGCAACTACCCTACTATTGCACTGCCCCACCTCCTAGTTACAGTGTCTCACACACAATACAAACCCCTCAGAATGGCCCTCCAGGTCGCTGTCATTCTTAGCCTCTACCTCCTCACCCACTGGCTTGGAACCTCCCAAGCCCTTTTCACACCACATGGCAGGATTCCAATCCTGAATAGCCATGGAAAAAGATGGAATAGTCCCCCTTACTCCAACCCAGGAAGTGACGCTTACCCGCGCCACTCCCACCTGATACATATAGCATTCCAGCTATCCAATACACCCAATCAGGAAAAACCTTTGAGATGCCGACCCCTAAAATGTGTCATCATCAATGCACGTTCCATCCGCAAAAAATGGCCTGTTGTCCTTGACACAATCTCCTTCTACGACCTTGAGATCCTCTTGATCACAGAAACATGGCTATCACCAGAAGACAACGTCCTCCTCAATCAACTACTTCCCCCCAATTTCTCCATACACATGAGACATAGGGAAAATAAAAAAGGAGGAGGGGTGCTCATAATCTCCAAATCAGACCTCAACTTCCACATTGTGGACTCTTCTTGCACAATTAGCCTGGACACCCTCTCTGTTGCTAACCAACAATGCTCCCTTACCCTGTTATATAGATCACCATCTACTTCTCCAGTTGACCTTCCAACCATTATTGACCTTGCAGCTAAACACCCGCACTCCCAACAAACCAAATTGGATAATGGGTGATTTCAATCTCCCATCGCTACCCCAAAACCACGCAAATGCGTTCCTTGATGCAATGGAAGACCTGGGACTCAAACAAATCATAAATGAACCCACACATACGAAAGGGAACATTCTGGACATGGTTTTTGTGCCACATCCAGTCATGGTCAAAAACCACAATCTGCCAACATCAATTGTGGATGTACCCTGGTCAGACCACAAATTGATCATTATCCAGATTCCCAGCAACAATGACCAGCTGAACAGAGGCCAACCCACGAACATCACCTCTCGAACTTCCACTAGATGCTTCCGCCCCTTCGATAGGGAACTCTTCCTTTCGGAGACCCCTTCACTCATTAACAAAACAACACCTGACCTTGATGATCTAATCTCTTGCTGGAACTCCAGCCTGCTTGCCATCTCACAACACCGAACCCTAAAAATACAGCAGGATCGAAAAGAAGATCCTCCCCATGGTTCTCTCCTGAGCTGCGTGCTTCTCTCACGCAACTACGTAGACTCGAACGCAGATGGCGCCGATCGCGCTCACCGGAAGATCAGACCGCATACCTAACCCACCTTGCAATACATCGAGAAACAATCACTACCAGAATGAGACAATATCACACTGACACCCTAAAGAGGTCTTTGAATAAACCACGTGATCTCTTCAATCTGGTCAAATCCCTCTCAAAGGAACCATCGCCCGAGCAACACAGCGAAATTCACCCACAAGAATTCGCTGATTATCTGCAATCCAAGATTGTGCAAACTAACAAGGTCGCAGCAGTCCAATATCAAGAACCAACCGACCTCTCTCCACTTAACTTTTTTTCCACACCATCCAATAAATGTATTGAGAACACTATAGCATCACTCAACACCTCCACTGCACAGACCGACCCATGTCCAGCGTTCTGGATCAAGGAGCTACGTGATGTGTTCAGCCCTGTCATCGCAAATATAATGAAACTCTCCTTTACAACAGGTTATTTTCCCACTTCACTCAAGCAGACTTCCATTAGGCCATTACTGAAAAACACCAAACTGGACCCCCAAAGGGTTGACTCCTATCGACCAATAGCTAGCATCCCCCTCTTAGCCAAAATAATTGAGAAAGAAGCCCAACGTCAAATTCAAGATCACATAGACTCTGTTGCTCCCTTAGACAACTGCCAACATGGGTTCAGAGAACATCATGGGGTTGAGACACTACTTACTGGTCTATTCAACAATATCATCACAGGAATTGACAACATCCATCAAGGCTTTGTGCTCATTTTCCTAGACATCGCCGCGGCGTTTGACTCCGTGAGTCACGAAATCCTCCTCGGAAGACTAAAAGAAAAGGGTGTCTGCAGCAATGCACTAAAATGGTGTAAGTCTTATCTGGACGATAGATGGCAATATGTGAAGTCTGGATCAGAAAAGTCAAGCCACTTCCATCAAAAGCAAGGGGTACCTCAAGGATCCTCATTATCCTCCTTACTCTTCAATATCTACATGCAGCCCATCTGCAATATCATAAGATCATTCAACGTAAACTGTATGATTTATGCAGATGACATTCTTTTGTACATGCCTTTCTCCACAACCCACATGGACCTGACCCCACTCACAGATTGCTTCAATGCAGTTTCAACATGGCTCCAGACACAGAACCTACGTATCCAGCATAAAAAAACAGAGGTCCTTTTCATCACCAGAGACTCCAACTTTACTCCCCTGTCCCACGTCAGTGTCAAGGAAGCTGATTTGCAAACTAAAGATGCAATAAAATATTTGGGAGTTACCCTGGACCAGCATCTAGACATGAAACGCCACATAAGCAACATAGTCAAAGCCATCTACTTCAAAATCCGCTCCCTCAAACACCTACGCTCCCTGCTGGACCCAAACGATTTCCGAACCATATATCAAGCGCTGATCATGCCGCATTTTGACTTTGCAAATGCCATCTTACAAGGTCTCCCCCAATCCACACTAACCCCCTTACAGTTGGCCATGAATGCCGCAGCTCGGGTCCCTCTATGGTGCATCCAGAAACGACCACGTGACTCCTATTCTCAAACAGCTGCACTGGCTACCGATCCATGGGAGAATCACCTTCAAATCCCTTTTACTAGCATTCAAGGCAATCAAAGGTACTTCATCCCTCTCACTCACGCATCTAATCCACATGGTCCCCCCCAACAGATCAAGAAGAACATCAGCTGTAAACCTGCTAGCTATACCAAAGGCTGCGACAAAGTCCAACATGAACACCACAAACAGAGCATTCAGTTTTTATGTCCCCAAATGCTGGAACACTCTACCCCCCGACATTAGGGCCATTACCAATCTATATCAGTTCAGGAAGGCTCTCAAAACCTACCTTTTCTGCCAATACTTCCCAGACAGCAACTGAACTAGATATCCCTTCCAAGAAATGACCCAGTCTAGAAATGCCCTCACAACTTATATCTACAGTGTAGATAGCTTATGTATATAGTTAACCCAGTTATCCATGTTTGTACTCCTGTTCAATGTAAAACCTGACAGTTTTTCGTTATGGTCGTTTTGTTATGATGTAAACCGCGCTGATTCTAAATAGCGCGGTATATAAGAAACTGTAATAAATAATAAATAAATGGCACCAGTAGTTCCGCAGAGGTGGAGGCATCTGGAACATCCTGGAGCCCCGTTAGTGCTTTGGAGCCCGAAGACTCCCGCTGGGGCCGTTTTGCCGGTGAAGTATCCTCGCGGGAAACGCCAGTGGCATCTCAATACTTTGAAGGAGATTTACTCTTCGAGGACCGGCTAGTCTTAGAAGACTTCAATTTGGTTACCTGAGATCCATGGGAGGAAGATGAAGCCCTGGAAGATGTCGATGCAAATGACATCGTGTCGGCGGCAAAAAGGGTACCGAGTTTTGCAGTTCTATTCTGCAGGCCCCTTTTGGTCATAGTCATGCAGGAGAGACACTCCGTTGGACAATGTTCAGGACCCAAACATTTTAGACACCAATCATGGGTGTCGGTGACAGAAATGGTACCACCACATTTTGAGCATTTTTTGAAACCACCAGCTGGTTTCTCCATGTTTGAAGAAAAATGGGCCTAGTGCCCAAAATGGCGCCTAGCACCAGAAGTAGGGAAAATACCTGAAGAAATAAGGGGTTTTTTTTGTTTTTAAGGAAAGGAGAAGAGAACCGTTGGTACCGGTAGGCGTCGAATGAAGGCAGACACGACCACAAAAAACAAGAAATAAAGGTAAATTTTATGTGGTGACAGGATACCACCTCCTGTCAGCTCCGCGGAAAATGAAGAACTGAAGTGAGAGGTACAGAGGCGGAAATGCAGCATGCATGCGCTGTGGGATGCTCCCTAAAGCTTTCCTATTGGACGCTGAG
This sequence comes from Ichthyophis bannanicus, assembly GCA_033557465.1. Lineage (NCBI taxonomy): Eukaryota > Metazoa > Chordata > Amphibia > Gymnophiona > Ichthyophiidae > Ichthyophis > Ichthyophis bannanicus. The sequence continues at coordinate 203,032,708 of CM066041.1, read as the reverse complement.
GCGCGTTCCCGCGCGGCTCCATCGGTACCAACGATACCCATATGTGAAGATTACATTCCTGCATGTTCCTGGAGATAGTCTTATTTCACCTTCCTAATCATTCCTCCAGGCCAGTCCAGTATGAATGGGACGTACAGGAATAGTACCTAAGAATGGGAGGGACCTGCGAGTTCAGCTTGGAGCGCCGAAGCTCTGAAACGCACATCCCACGCAGCCTTTACATCTAGTCAGTAATGGTGAGTAAATATATGCAGTGATGACCATGTTGCCACCCTGCAAATATCTGCCAGGGGCACTAGACTATGCTCTGCCCACAAAGTTGACTGCGATCTGGTAGAATAAGCTCTAAGCCCCAATGGAAACACCTGTCTGACTCGTATAGGCGACAGTGATGGTCTGTTTTACCCAACATGCAATCAAGACTTAGAGGCTACCTCACTCTTATGAGGACCCCCAAACAACAGGAACAACCAGTCTGATTTGCGGAAGGACTCTGTTTGAGATAGCAATGCAAAACCCTGTACAGATCCAGGAGATTTATTTAACTGGTTTTGGTATACCATTTTTCTAACAGTCAAAATGAATAACAAGTGTACTCAAACATACTGGGGATCGGAGTAGGGATGTAGCTTCTGGGGAATCACAGTAGTGAAGTTGGTAGCAGAGATGGAGTTGGTGTTCCTCTGCGGACTTGCCAAGAATGGAAAACACAGGCAGGGAAACCACTTGATTCAAGTGGAATCGAGAGATCACTTTTGGAAGGAAGGATGGCACTGGCCGCAACACCACCTTTTCAGTGGACAAGAGCAAAAAAGGCTCTCTGCATGATAGAGCCTGTAGCTCAAAACTTTGAACAAATTGCCACCAAAAAGCCTGCCTTCAAAGTGAGGTCCTTGAGAGAAGCTCTCGAGAGGGGCTCAAATGGTGAAGCCATTAAAGCGGACAACACTAAGTTAAGGTCCCAAGGAGGCACCACCATCTGAAAGGAGGGTCGTACCTGATTCACTGTCTTGAGAAACCAAACCACATCCGGATGGCCCACCAGAGACTGCCAATTCCAGCTTTGTGCCTTCTGAGGCCGTATCCAGGCCAGGTGGCACTAATCCCTGAATCCAGTGGCTGGACATCCTAGAAACATAAGCCCCACAGATAGCAGCCTGCAGAGTCAAGGCAGTAGTATCAAAGGCTTGCTTAAGAAGGGACTCTAGCTGACAATACTGGAAAGCTTTGAAAGCAGCCCTGCCCTCTACCAGAATGGTGGTTTTCTTGGTCACCACCAATGCCAAGGCATCCAAATTTTGCATTCATAGGAGGTCCCATTCATCCTGCGGGATAGGGTATAAACGGCCCATCGTCCTGCTGCCTCACAGTGTAGCTTCGAGAAATTCCCATTCTGAATCATCTTCCTGATTACCCTATGCACTGGAAAACAAACCTGAGCCCCCTTGAAACCTTGCAGCAAGGTGTCTTCCAGGGGCTCCTCCACCACGGCAGGTGGGGGCACAATATTCAGTGCCGCCAAAGAAATGTTTAGTGAATGCAGATAGTTCTTCTCTGCAGAACACTGAAAAGTTTGGATCTTCTCCCAAAGGAATTTCGCCCTCTTCCAGAGCTGGGCCCACCGGCTCACCCCAGAGGGGTCTGAGGGCCCTTCCCTGAACTCCTCAGAGCCCTGGGATGGCAGAGTGTCCTGACCCAGCCAGGCATCGGGGTCTTTTCTAGTCTTTTTAACTGGAGGCACCCTATCTCCAGAGTTATCCTCCTGCAGGCGATCAAGACCAGAAGCCTGAGAGGCTTTGGCCACTGCAGCTCCATCTCCAACTTGCTTCCGTTTTTAGGTAGTATGCCTTATGCAGGGATAAAATAAAATCAGGTAAAAAGACAGGCTCCAATACCCGAGACACTCAACTCTGAATCCCCCGCTTCTTGGCCTTCCTTTTTCCTTGCTTTCTTGTGCCCAGCGAAATGGCCGATTGACTGGAAATTGCCATGGTGCCTGCCAAAATCATGACCTCCACAAGATCTGCCAAATCACCCGCAGCCTTTGCCATGTCCACAGGCATGACAGTGCTACCGTGACTCAGCCCCCAAAAACCGTACCGACCAGAGGAAGAAGTTCAAAACTAAGCAGGAGATGAGACGCATCTGCTACAATGAGAGGAAGGCAGAATCTATGCATGCTGCTGGAGGAATGAACACCCCGTGAAGAGAGCCTCGAGCAAAGGGAGAAGAAAGGGGAGAGGAATTCACTGGCTGCCTGATGATCCCCTCACATCCCAAAAACACTCACCAAAGGAAGACAAAGACCCGCTGGAGAGCAAACACGATTGTGCCTGGTTTCTTTTTTATTATTCCTCTCTTAAAGATACAGCCGCCAAATACAGCAAAGACAGATGGAGCATAAGGAAAGTCCAGCAAACTGTTGCTATCAAGGAATTGGATAATCTCGCTGAGGGGGGGGGGGGGAGGCAGGGAAAGGGACCTGAGGTATCCAGGTAGTTTTACCCCAGGCAATCCTGTGTCTCTGCCAGAGCCAGGAAAGCCCTGCAGCACTGCCAGCATTCACTCACTTTCAAGATCTGCAGTAAGGTGAAGAACCCCAGCCACTGCAAGCAAACCTGCTGACCTCCAGACTCACTAGCCCTTGAGCATAAGCAAAATTTTTCTTTTTTTAAGTTTTAAGAAAAATGTCCTTTCAATGGAGTCCACTATATAAAAGGGCTGCTGAGGACTGAGACTGGATTCTGGAGCTGAAGGAGCTCGTGTACAGTGACATCAGAATTCTGTCATAGTCAGCCCTCAGCTACTGGTGGCAGAGAAAGTGCGGTTACTTACCTGTAATGGGGGGTTCTCCATGGTTCTCCATGGGTTCTCCATGGTTCTCTGACCTTGTTCTATGTAAAAACCAAACAATGTGTTGTTATGGTATGTTGTTTTATTGTGAACCGCGCTGATGCTGAATAGAGCGGTATATAAGAGCCTGTAATAAATAAATAAATAAATAAATAAATAAGTCAGCCACACCTGGTGACGTCCTTCGATGGCACCATAGATGAAAATGTTCTCTAGAGCTCAGAAAGGCAAGCCTTTCTGAGCATGTGCAGGTAGACCTACCTACTGGTCCACCCCTAGCCAGCCTAGTGTGTCCTAAGCTGTGCCTGTGTGGCTAGGTAGACAGCTCTAGGTCAAAGGCTGACCTTGTCCAGGGGAGGCAGGCGGGTTTGTGTGGCTGACTTATCCTGCTGTCCACAGAGAATCCCCATTATAGGTAAGCAACCTCGCTTTCTCCATCGACAAGCAGGAGAAGTCAGCCACACCTGGTGCCTCCCTAGCTGTGTGCTAGCACGCTGTGGTTGATGAGGGAGAGGCTGGAGACAGGCGACAGAATTGAGCCTTGTTTTAGAACTTTTGCGGAACTCACCAGAACCCTCGTAGCCTGTCAACAAGACAGGACAGACCTTAGGAACATGGCAACAATATGGAAGCAGTTTCAACAAGAGTAGCATGGCAACAATGCAGAACATATTTCACCGAAGCATGGTAGCATGTCAACGTACATTACATAGGAGCATAGTAAGGCAATAATGCAAATGGCAACAATGCAGAACAAAGCAGGACAAAGTCAAAGAGGAACAGTAGGCCAACGTGGCCTACAACAACAGAGGCCTACCCACAGCGGGCAGTATATCTATAAAACAGTGGCCAACGTGGCCTACAAACAAATCCAGGAATGATTCAGCCATTCAGGGCTTGGCTCATGCCACTCTGCTGGAATTCCATAGCGGCCACTGCGAGGACTGCTTGGCCGAAGGAACTATCAGATTGTGCCTCTAGGTCCAGACAGTAGTATTTCTGGAAGGTGTGGATGGAGGACCAGGTGGCAGCTTTGCATATGTCGGTCAGGGGAACAGAGTGTAGGCTGGTGACCATGGCAGCCAGCACTCTGAGCTGGTGCGCCCTGACCTTTGTCGGTGCCTGCCTTGTCACGGCAGAAAGTGATGCAGTCTGATATCCATTGTGACAGTGACCATTTCTGACAGGCTGACCCGGCTATTTGGGTCAAATGATACAAAGAGTTGTGTGCCCCCCCATAAGGGCTCTGTCCTTTGAAGGTAAGTACGTAGGGCCCTGATGCAGTTCAGGGTTTCGAGCCCCTGCTCCTCTGCAGAGGCGTGAGGTTCTGGGTAGAAGGTGGGCAGCTCAATGGCCTTGTTGATGTAGAAGGTAGAGGACACTTGAGGCACAAACTTCAGATGCGTGCGCAGGGTGGCTCAGTTGTGGTGGAGTTGCATGTATGGTGGGTGTGCCACGAGTGCGTGCAGCTCACTGATACATCTGGCAGAAGTGATGGCAACGAGGAAGAGGGTCTTCCATGAGGCATACCTTAGTGCTATGGACTGTAGAGGTTCGAACGGCTTCTGTGTCAATTGGTGGAGGACAATGTGGAGGTCCCAAGTCAGTACTGAGGGTCTTGCTGTGGGCCTCAGGTTGGCCAGCCCTTTCATGAAGCGCGTGTCCAGAGGCAGCATGGCAATGGAGTTGTCACCTGCTCGATCATTAAAAGCGACTGTGGCCGAGAGGTGCACCCGAATGGATTGAGTTATGTCTGTGGTCGAAGAGGATGGTGAGGTGTTGGGAGGACCTTGGGGACCGGGCAGGACGCCGGGTCCAGCCCATGCAAGGTGCACCAGATGCTGAAGCGTTCCACTTAAGGCCATATGCTTTCCTTGTGGATGGCCATCTCATCACGAGGATGACCTGTTGGACATCTGCAGGTATGCTGAGGGAAGAGAGGGTCAACCACTCAATCTCCAAGATGTCAGTGCTAGGGCCTGCAGGTTGGGGTAGAGCATGGTTCCATTGTCTTGAGTGAGGAGGCCCGGCTTCTGGGGAAGTCAAAGCGGTGGTTATGGGCAAGGTGATGGAGGAAGGGGAACCACATCTATTGGGGCCCCCTATATGAGCATGATCTGCGCCTTGTCCTGGATGATCCTCTAGGGTCTTGGAGATCAGCAGGGTGAGCGGAAAGGCATACACTAGTGACCACTCCCCCCAGAACATGTCAAAGGCATCTGTGGCTATGCTTGTGGCTGATGGGTGCTTTGAGCAGAAGAGGTGGCACTTCCTGTTCTTCTCGGTGGCAAAGTAGTTGATATGTGGACGACCCCACAGTTGAAAGAGGGCTTCCACCACCTTGTGGTCAAGTGTCCACTTGTGGGGATTCAGTTGGTTGCTCAATTTGTCCGCTAGGCCATTCTGTTCGCCAGAAAGGTAGGAGGCCTATAGCCAGCATCGGTTTGCGTGGGCAAGGGACTAGATTGCAAGCGCTTCCTTGCATTACGTCCGTGAGCCCGTGCCCCCTTGCTTGTTGATATAGAACATGGCCACTTGGTTGTTGGTCTGCACCAGGAGTTTTTTGCCAGTGATGTGTGGCTGGAAGGTCTGCCCTCTTCCTCCTCATCCAGGCTCCCTAGGTGCGGAGGTGTAGCAGGTGGATTCCCCATCCTGCCATGAAGGTGTCAGTGGTGATCTGATGGCAGGGCTGTTGGAGGTTCCTGTCCTCTGAGAAGTTCTCCGGGATGGCCCACCAGCATAGCTCCTCCTTGGTCCGCATGTCCAGCAGGATGCATGTGGACAGGGGTTGCGAGTTGATTTCAGTGTAAGCATAGGTGTCACTGCAGGTTGCGCATGTGCAGTTGTGCAAGCAGGAGGATTTGAATTGTCACTGCCATGTGGCCTAGGAGAAATAAGAGGGTCTATGCCATGGTGTGCCCAGTTGACAAGACCTCTCGAGCCAGTGTGATGATCCGTGTCACTTGCTGTGCGGGGAGGAAGGTCTTGATGGCCCTGGTGTCAATGTCTGCCCCAATGAATTCCATTGGCACCTAGAGGGGCTGCAATATGATTTTTGGTAGTTCACAAGGAATCCAAGGGAGGATAACAGCCTGGTGGTTTTATAGACCACTTTCAATGCTCCTGGCACCGAGGGTGACTATATGAGCCAATTGTCGAGGTTTGGGAAGATGTGGATGTCTTACTTGTGCAGGCATGCCACTGCGACGGCAACGCATTTGGTGAATACCCGTGGGGCCGGGGACAGGCCAAAAGGGGAGTACTCTGCACTGGTAATGACTGCCCAGGAACTGGAATCATAGGTACCGCTTGTGCATTGCATGGATGGGGATATGAGCATGGGAATAGGTATCCTGCAGGTCCAAAGAAGCTAGCCAGTCCCCTGCTTGGATGAGCGGTAGGATGGAGCCTGGGGAGTATATCCGGAACTTCTCCTTGAGGATGAATTTGTTCAGTTTCCTGAGGTCGAGGATGGGGCAGACCCCACCAGATTTCTTGGGGGAAATCAGGAAATACCTGGAATAAAAGCCAGTGTTGATTTCATCTGGCGGGACTGTCTCTATTGCTTGCGTCACCAGGAGATGCAACAGTTCCATTGCCATTGGCAGGACTAAGTGTGGTGGCATCTAGCTTACAGGCTGCGAACATTGATAGGGAGGGGACAGGAACTGGATATAGTATCCCTCCCGGATGATCTGGAGGACCCATTTGTCAGTGGTGATGTGTTTCCAGTAGGTCAAGAAAGCCGTCAGTCTACCGGGAGTGCAGCTTGTAACCGCTTGTCAAAAGGAGGGTGCATTTTTCCCCGAAGAGGGAGGAGACTGCTTCTTCTGTTTCCGCTCCCTTTGGTGATGCTTTTGTTGGTAAGGGGTGCGGTATGAGTGCTGTTTGTACTGTGGGGCCTGCTATGTGCGGTTCAAGCTGTATTTCCTGGAGGTGGAATACAGCTTGGGGTAAAAGTCCCCTTTTTGAGTGCTGATGTTGCGCTCAAACCCATCCTCAGCCGAGGTCTGCAGGGTGGTGCAGTGTTCTTTCATGTCGTTCACTGTGTCATTGACCTTGTCTCCTTACAGTGACTTGTCAGTGCAGCCCTGATGCCCGCAGCCAAGCAAGGCATCTCATGGAGATGGCTGTACCAGCTGTGTTGATGGCAGTGTTGAAGGCATCGAATGCTATGCTTACCAGATGCTTGCTGCATTCTGCGAGGTCCGCAAGTGTGGCCGTAGTGGATGCCTGTGACTCCTGGGGTAAGGCTGAGATGGTGTTCTTTAAGGTCCACAGCAGGAAGTCTTAGAAGAGAACATGCTGGAACTGGTGTGCTGCGATTCTGGAGCATGGCACCCTGGAATTCTCTTTCCCACATTGTCCAGGAGCTTTGGATCTCTTCCGGGTGGGTTGTTGGCATAGTTGCAGGAAGACTTTGCACGCTTTAGTGCGGATGACACCACAATAGATTGGTGGGGAAGTTGGGTTTTGGTGAAGCCCAGGGCTGGCTGGACCTGGTACTTTGCCTCTAATTTGTGGGAGCATGCATGGCCCGAAGCAGGCATCTGCTAGAGCTTGTTCTGGGTGTCCAGCAGGTATTGGTGGAACAGCAGTCACTGTCAGCTTGAGTGTGTCCAGGTACATGAGCACCTCGGGGCCCTTGTGGTCTGTTATGTCCGGAGGGTGAGGGCTAGTGCAGCTGCCACCTTCCATAAGAACTTTGGGTGGGTGAGCTCTTTTTTTGGAGGGGGGGGGAGTCCTGTGGTGGTGGTGGTTCTGTGCTTGTGGATGATGCTGGGACAGAGCACTCTGCAGAGTCTCTGGAGATAGTAGAGCCCAACATTGCTGCCTCTTCCTCCTCCTCTTCGCCGCTTTCCTTTGGTTGGAGGCCTCGTGGTTGCTGGGGAGGATCCTCTCAAGAGGATGCCTGTGTGTCTGCGTTGACCTGCCTGCATTTAGCTCTGCCAAACAAGGCCAGACACTGTGGGTAGGTGGCTTGCACAGGCACGTCCTTGTTCCCCATGGTGGCAGGGAGCATCAGAGCTGCTTGGAGGCCTTGCTGGATAAGGCAAGAGAGGAGCGTCAGGATTCCTGTGGTACTGAGGGCCCCTTTTGCATTGACCTGACTGTTGCTGCTGAACGAGGTGGGAGGGACGGGCTAGAGGTGGATTCCCGTCGTACCTCCTCCAAATGCTATCCTGGCTGTGGTCCCTGCTACTGCTGGAGTGCGCCTGTCTCTGCCTGCTGTTGCTGGAGTGTGCCCTTCTCTCCCTCCTTTTTCAGCTCCTGTGTCCCCAGGAGGCATGGTGCAATGATCGCAGCGATCTTCTGTGTCGCAGCAAGTTATGCAGGTCTTTCCTGGCACTGTAGTGCAGCCAGGGAGCTTCTCTATCGCACAGTGATGTCAATTGGGGCTCCCCTTGCTGCTATGGCCCCAGTCATTCCGCTGGCATGGGGCGGGGCTTAACACCAATGCTGCTTCCTGGAGTGATGCTGCCTCCAGATGAAGATGACAGCTCCCAGGGATAGGGTTCGGCTGCCCAGGGAAGGCCGTGGCTTTGAGAGGAGAGCGCATGAGTCGTCATCTGGGCAGCACTCCCAATCTTTGCTGCGGTGGTGTTCTCTCCAGCCACACGGCTGGGGATGGAGGCCCAGGGAGGCACATCCCCAGCTGTAGGGGGGTCTCTGCTGCACATGGCTACGCTGATCATACTGGGGGGTAAGTGGGGTGGCCGTAAGGAAATCCTTCAACACATGGCTCCTTGATTTGCAGGTCCTGGGGGACATTCAGGAACAATGCTGGCAGTCATCAACCTGGTGGCCAGCCCCCAAACACTGCACACACAGCTCATGTGTGTCGGTGCTATTCATCTTCTTTCCACATCTTGTGCATTTTTTAAACCCTGATTTCGCTGGTTTAGTCATATTGGTTGAGGTTTCTTCCAATCTCGATCTATTTCAAGGTGTTTTCTTCATCTCTTTCCCTCCTTTTTTGTATAATTTCTTGGAGAGCTGAAAATCCGTCCTGCTGGCAAGGTGGAAGAAGGAAGACTGGACTGGCTAGGGGGTGGGCTGGTGGATAGGGCTACCTGCACATGTACAGAAAGACTCGCTTTCTGAGATCTGGAGAGCACTTCCATTTATGGCGCCGTTGGAAGACATCACCAGGTGTGGCTGATGCATCCTGCTTGTCCATGGAGAAAACACATTCATACTAGTAAAGGCTGTTAGTGTAGCTGGGTTTAAAAAAGGTTTGGACAAGTTCCTGGATGAAAAGTCCATAAACCATTATTAAAAAGGGACCCAGGATATCAATGCCTGACCCAATACAAGCATTGTGGAACCTGTGACTTTTGGGGAAACTGCTAGGTACTGTCACCACCAGGTGGGCAGACTGCCTCCTGGCTAGCAGGTCTGCGTCTGATGGCAATGAAGTAGTTGCGCGACACGAGTGGTTGAAGGCAAAAGGATTTATTTCCCCTCCCGGGGTCGGATTATTCAGATAACACAACACAATATTCAAAATAAATAAGCCATGCTTTCTGGCAAAACATAAAGGAAAGTAGAATAACTTCTTCTTGCTTCAAAGTAAATGGTCAAAGTTAAACATTCAAACTCAGCACATAGTTTCACTATGTGCAAACCAGCAATCTTCCGTTATAGTGTTTTCCTTATACACTAAACACCGCCTTGACTAACACAGAGATGTTACTTTATCTGATAAAATCAATGTGCAGTCCATTGGGTCACCATTAAATGAACACTCACTGAGTGTGTCAATGACCATAGGCTCTTGTATGCATTCTGAATTCTCTTTATCAAAATACCTTTGTAAGTTCCCCTGTAACGTGCCGTTACAGTGTCTCTCTGCAGCATTCCCTCTATGGCTGGAATAACAGCTACCGTATTCTCTTGTGTCCGGGAGAGAGGGAAGCCACCATTCAGGGTTCTTATAATCCCACTTCTTGTAGGAGGTTCTACCCCTGGAGAGCTTACTGGTTCTATCTTCAGGCTTAGACAGATAAGATTCTTCTCCCCTCCTAACATCAGGTTTCAGCCTGCGGGGTTTTCTTTGAGGCTTAGGAACTTCTAGGATATCATCCTCAGACATGCACACATCTTCGGGGAAATACCTTTCTCTCTCTGGAGGTGTTAACTGCTCTCTGTTCAGCTCTGTGCTTAAATCCCTCGGCTGGGTGTTAAAGCCCTGCCCCCACCTAGGATTTCCTACACGAGGCTTCTCAGCATTAACCCTGTAGGTATTTCTATTATCTACAAACTTTAGCTTCCCACCAGAATCATTCTTCAGGCTACAGCTTTCTGATACATACAGTTTGTCTTTAGGCTTCCAATCACTCCGGTTGGAACGTTGCCTCTGAGCTCCAAAGGGTTTGCAGTCATCAGAACATTCACACCTGTTCTCTGCCCTCACTAGCTGTTTCCTCCTGTAGGACTCTGGGTAGTTTCTGCAGTGAACTCTTCCTGGTTCTGCCTCTGACTCACATCCTGGGTCAGAGTCTGAAACTCCTCCTTCCTCCTCTAGGTCAGCTGGTTCATGTAAGACAGCCTGTTCTCCTCGCTCTGTCAGTTCAGCCAGTTCTGCTAGTTCTAACCCTGTATTTCCTGCATAGCTCTTATAGTGGCTATAAGCTCTTCCCCTTTCCAGGTGCAAGCTATTAGGAACTGGGGAACGTTTCTCAGCTGAGCGTGTTTTCAAACCTCGTGGCTGAGTTTGTTTTTGTTGTCCCTGACAACAGCTGCTCACATGGCCTGCCTGCCTGCCTGTCAGTTTCAGGACTAGAATGCAGTGAATCCTGTGTTTTTAAGGTAGAGAATGGAGCTTCCTCATCACAGTACGTATGACCTAGATTGGCCACTGTTCGAAACAGGATACTGGGCTTGATGGACCTTGGTCTGACCCAGTATGGCATATCTTATGTTCTTATGTACTGGACTGACCTGGAGGGACCATGAAGAAATAGCTGTCTCTTTTTGTTTACCCTCATCCCTGCCTCTCCAGTCACATTCTTGGGATGAATTCTCAGGTGTCCCCATACCAATCAGAATCACCCTGTGCAAGCAGGGCCCACTCCTTAAGCTTCAGTTGTTCTGAGTCAAGCGTGCATCACCTAAGTCAGGGCCTCACACTCCCCACACCAGGGTGAAGGGACACCCTAATCTCTCATTATAATGCACTATAGTCAGGTGACTTATCACCCTAATTTACAAAGAATTTGTCACAGTCAGACAAGTAGAGCCACTTCAGGAACTGAAAATAAAGTTGCTTACACAAGGGGGTCAAATTACTATATATTACACTGACTGTATTTGTATATCTCCAGAAACAAGCAGGAATGCAGTCTTCACATATAGATGAATGTCACAGACAGAGCCCGTATGGGAACACGCCCCAGCATCCAATAGGAAAGCCTTTGGGATTACTCCACTGTGCCGGCAGACCTGCTTTCCGACCTCCCCAACTCCTCTCTCTTCAGTTCTTCATTTCCACAGAGCCAGCAGGACATATCATCCTATCACCGCCAAAGAACTTCTCTTTTTTGTGGAACATCATACTTCTGCCTTCCCATTGACGCTGATTTCATCAAAGCAGACACCAGTCCCAATAATTTTTTTAAATAAAATTTTCTAAGTTTTCAACCGTTTTCACCGCTAAACTAGGCCTCTATAGCCTTATCTTCAATCCTGAAGACAATTTTGAGGCATAGAAAAGCCAACTAGTGGCTTTAAAAAATGTACCAAGTGTGCTGGTATCATATCAGTTACTGATAAACACCAGTGTCTAAAATGTTTGGGCTCTGGTATTTAAAGGTGATACTGAAGAATTGAAAGAAATATTGATACACCGGGAAGATGTATTACAACTATTTGATAAACTGAAGAGTAGCAAATCACCTGGACCGGATGGTATACATTCGAGGGTGTTGAAAGAACCAAAATATGAGATTGCAGCCCTACTATTAGTAATCTGTGAACCATCATTAAAATCATCTATAATATCTGAAGATTGGAGGATGGCCAATGTAATGCCAATTTTTAAAAGGGTTCCAGGCGTGATCCGGGAAACTACAGACCAGTGAGCCTGATGTCAGTACCAGGAAAAATGGTAGAAACCATTTTATTTATATATTTATTTTATTTTTTATAAACTTTTATACAAAATTTTTCCGGCAGATCAAAAGCCATTTACAAAGAACAACAATTTGAATAGTATGGAAACAGGTACATATTCAGTTACATGGAACATTTTAGACTATATACAGTAACATTGATATTATAACAGTAACAAATGCTTAACATGGAACTCTATGCAACTCTATTTACAAACTATTTACATGTTAGTGAGGGAGGGGGGGAGTGTGGAGTTTGTGTCATTTTGTTTTATTTTGGGTGCCAAAGTGAAGGGTAAATAGATGGGTTTTAATTTTTTTCAGAACGTTTGTAGGTCATTTTTTTCTCTTAGGTAATCTGAGAGGCATTCCAGATGTTAGGAGCAATGTGAGAGAATGCCTTGATGTTTGTAGTCCTCCTTGATTTCCTGAAATCAAGTGGTATTGAAATCTTGTTCTTATTGCAGTCTCGTTGTGTGCGGTAGTGGGTTTCCTTTGTGATAAGTGTGGAGAGGTGTGAGGGGGCAATGTCTTTGATTAGATTGAAGGTTGTGACAAGAATTTTGTAATTTATGCGGCTTTGGATGGGTAGCCAATGCAGCTCGTACAGTATCGGAGTGATGTATTCCATTGGGTTGATATCCATAGTTATCCTAGCTGCAATATGTTGTGCTAATTGGAGTTTTCTTAAGGCTTGTTTTGTAATGCCTTGTAGAATAGTGCTGGCAAAATCAAAGTGAGGTGTAATGATTGTATGGACAACGGATTTGAAGTCATGGAGATGAAGAAGTGGACAGAGTAATTTTAGCATTTTGAGTTTAAAGAAAATGTTTTTGTTGTATATTTTATATGAGATGTCATATTAAGGGTGCAATCAATGATTACCCCAAGGTAATTTACCTTGTTTTTGACTAATATGTTTATGTCTTGAATCTTGATCGATGTTGGAGGGGTGAAGCTCTGGTTTCTGGTTACATACATGGCTTCAGTTTTTGTAAAATTGATCTTAAGGTTGTGATTTGCGAGCCATTCTGTTATCTCTGTGAAGCAATCATATGTTTTTGAATTGATGGGTTTGTGGTGTCAAACGGGAGATAATCATTATATCATCCGCATATATATGGTAATTTACCTGGAATTTTTGGAAAATGGAGCAAATGGGCTGGATATATATATTGAAGAGTATTGCTGAGAGCGAGCAACCTTGTGGAAGGCCTTGTTCTTGTTTGTAGGGGTCAGAGATTTGTTGTTCAATTCTTACCTGCTGTGATATATCAGACAGATAAGACTAGAACCATTTTAGAACTGTATCTTTGATACCTATTTGTTGGAGTCTGGAGAGCATAACGTGATTTGTATTGTCAAAGGCTGTAGTGATGTCTAGAAATAAGAGTAGAAACACTTTTTTAGTCATCAATACCACGTATGAGGCAGTTGAATAGGACAGTGAGAAGTGTCTCAACACCATGGAATGGACAAAAACCGTATTGATATTCATCAAATGAGATGAAGACGTCTATATGATCTTGAAGTTGTATTTGAACAAATTTTTTCTATTTTGGAAATGAAAGGGAGACTTGAAATAGGTCTGTAAGATGAAGGGGAATTTTTATTCATTGAGTTTTTCAGGATTGGTCGAATTAGTGCATGTTTCGAGGAGGATGGTAAGTGACCATTCTGAAGGGAGAAGTTGACAATAGGGAGAATAAACGATGAAAGTTCTAATTTTGTTGCTTTTATCCATTTATCTGGACATGGGTCAAAGTAGGAAGTGGTGGTGTTGATCTTGGAAATGATGTTTTTAAGTGTGTCCTTCGAAGTAGGGGTGAACATTGACCAAGCGTTTTGTGTACAGTGGACTGTGCTTTGGCTAATTTTAGTTGAGTTGTGGTGTTTGTTTATCCTTGTAGTAGTTAGCTAAAGCCTGGAGTGCTATTACATTATCAGCTGAGATTTTGTTGGTGGGATTATTAGTTAGTGATTTTACTATTTCAAATAGCTCCCTTGGTTGGTTTAGCAAGTTAGATAATAGTCTGGAATAATGGTCCTTCTCAGCTGTGTTAATGGTTTCTTTGTAGAGTTGGAGTGTATTCAAATATTGGGATTGGCGATTTTGGATTCTGTGTGGTGCCATTTGTGCTCACATTAATTTAGATCTGCTTTCAGTAGTTTTAGCTCAGGTCTAAACCATGGTGCACTTTGGTTTTTTTGTAGGATATGAGTAGTAAGGACGTATAATAGCTGCACTAGATATTCTATCATTCCACGGAGATACTGCATCATCAAGGTCTGTTGGGGCTTGAGTGAGATGTTGAATAGTTTGTTCTAGAAATTCATCTTTGTTAAATTTCTTGAATCTGTTATGATGGGGTGTGTATGTAGGTTTAGGTTTTTTGAAGGTGTGAATAAACAGACAAAGATGAGCTGGTTGATATAGTATATCTGGACTTTCAGAAAGCCTTTGACAAGGTCCCTCAGAGACTTTTGGCAAAAACTAAAAAGTCATGGGATAGAAGGCAGTGTACTATTGTGGATCAGGAACCGGTTAAAAGATAGAAAGCAGAGGGTAGGGCTAAATGGCCAATTTTCCCAATGGAGAAAGGTGAATAGTGCAGTACTGCAGGGATCTGTGCTCGGTCCGCTGCTTTTTGATATATTCATAAATGACCTGGAAAAGGGAACAACGAGTGAGGTAATCAAATTTGCAGATAACACAAAACTATTTAAAGTTGTTAAAATCCATGAGGATTGTGGAAAATTGCAAGAGGATCTTGATAAATTGGAAACTGGGCATCCAAATGGCAGATGAAATTTAATGTGGACAAATTCAAAGTTATGCACTTTGGAAAGAATAACCCAAACTATGATTCCATAAGGTTCCACATTAGGAATCACCACCGAGGAAAAAGATTTAGGCATCATTGTGGATAACATGTTAAAACCCTCCTCCCAGTGTGCAGCAGCGGCCGAGAGAGCAAATAGAATGCTAGGAATCATAAGGAAAGGATTGAAAAATAAAACAAAGGATATTATAATGCTTCTGTATCGTTCCATGGTGCGACCGCACCTTGAATATTGTGTGCAGTTCTGGTCACCATATCTTAAGGATATAACGTTATTAGAAAAGGTACAGAGAAGAGCAACCAAAATGGTAAAGGGGATGGAAAGACACTCCCATGAAGAGAGGCTAAAAGGTTTAGGGCTCTTCAACCTGGAAAATAGACGGCTGAGGGGAGATATGATAGAGGTCTATAAATTAATGAATGGAGTGGAACAGGTAAACGTAGATAGATTGTTTACATCCTCAGAATATAGAAAGACTGGTGTCACAGGGTGGACCTAGGGCAGCATGAGAGAATGCAGGGCAGTGTGAATGATCAAGGAAAAAGTGACAGGATGAATGAAAGAATGCTTGACAGTTGCCAGGGACAACGAAAGCACACGTGCCCAGAGCCCAGAGAGACACACCCCGGGAGTAAGGCACGGGACTCTGCTTCACCTAATGAAGGGCAGCTGAAGAAAGGTGGAGTCAGAAAATACATAGATAAAACGGACTACCAAACATTCAGAGGTAGGCTACCTTGGAGAGAGAGGCTACCTTCGAGTGGGAGGCAAGCTTGGAGAGAGAGGCAAGCTTGGAGAGACAGGCTACCTTGGAGAGAGAGGCTACCTTCGAGTGGGAGGCAAGCTTGGAGAGAGGCAAGCTTGGAGAGACAGGCTACCTTGGAGAGAGAGGCTACCTTGGAGTGACAGGCTACCTTCGAGTGGGAGGCAAGCTTGGAGAGAGAGGCAAGCTTGGAGAGACAGGCTACCTTGGAGAGAGAGACAGCCTTGGAGAGAGAGGCGTTCTTACAGACAATCTTGGAGAGAGGAGCCGAGTAGGCAATCCTGGAGAGAAGAATTGTGGAAAGAGTCCAGAGACCTGTGTGGCTCTGAGAGAAGGCAAGTGAAATATAAGAAAGCTGCAATAGCAGATACAGGGGAAAAGAAGGGATATAAGGGATATTTGCCCTCTAAAAGGGAAGAGTCTTGGAGGCCTAAAAATACCCTTACAAAGCCTGGACATTCAGAGGCTGATAGCAAGTTTTCTCCTGTTTATAAAAGTATTAAAAGAAGGGAATTTCACCTACCGAGAGGAGCAGAAGAAATCCCTTATTACAGTGAACTCTTAGCTCCAAGAGAAACGCCGTTACACAGTTTGCAATCGGGTACAGCTGAGCCGGGAGAGCTGAGGCAGACCCAGCAGGGAGCGTATCACAATTACTCAGCTAGCAAGCTAAACAGAGACCTGAGCTATCCACTGAAGCACCAGCGGGGGCAGGGTTCTAGAAAACAGCATACAGAGTTTGGTGACCTTCCCCAGGGAAGCAGTGCTACTCAGAGGAAGAGGAACTTCCTAACTAACGAGGCAAATCTGCCATACTTTTATTCCACATTAGAAGTGGGCAATGCAGATTCCACCGGACCAGAATTGATGGAATATGAGGATTCTGGTGCATTAGAAGATACAAAATTAATGGAATGTTCTCTTACTACAAAAGAACCTGAATACTCCTTAAGGTAAAGGTTGGTGTAACCTTAATTCCATATGCAGGTAGCAAAGGCTACAAACTCTCTCTCTCTCTCCCTAGCCAAACAGACAAAGTAGGCTGTTTGTTCTTTTCTTTTGTTTGACGTTATATGCTGAAGAAAGCTATTTGTGTTATCCAGTTACTTTATGTTATAAGCCAAGTTAGGCTATTACTTTCTGTTGTTAAAGAAGAAAACCTCAAAGGGACGGGGAATAAAACCCTAAAAGAACAGAAAGTCTTATGTGTGATTTGTATAGATACAAGCACGGCACAACTACCACCCTCATAAGCCAAACCATACCAGCAGTCAAGGCTGGGGCGGATGAGGTGTGACTATATAAATGGCGTAGGATCTGAGGATAAAAAAAAATTTTGGAGGGGCATGAGAAGTGCCTGAAGGAAGAAAAAAAAAAGGGACACTGCTGGAAAAGCAGGAAAGGTTGCTCCAGGAGAGGATTCGGCTGGCAGATCGGCCAGTGGTGAGTGAATTTGGAGAAGATTCGGCTGACAGACCGGTCGGCGGTGCAAAGACCTTTTCTCACATGCTGGAGTCTACCAGGAAACCGAGGTATTGGTAACCTGGGAGGACGGGATAGGATATAGTGAGAAAAAGGGGTGATATAAAAAGGGAAAAGAAACCTTATCTGTGTGATACCGCACTTGGTGGTGTTTTTTTTCTCCTTTATTTCTAGGTGCAGTGAAAAGCCAAGAGGATGGATCCTCAGGATATGCTGGCCTGGATGGGTGAACAGCAAGAAAAACAGGCCGGACTGCTACAGCACCTGCAAAAACAGTACATGGCAGCGATGCAGGAGCAGCAAAAGCCGCTATTGGAAGCGATGACTGCACTGCTGAGGAAGTCTGCAGAAAGAGATGCAACTATACCGCAAGTAGACACTCATACAAGTCTTGCTATGAGACATTTGGGGCATGAAGATAACCCAGATGACTTTATTGAAGCGTTCGAACGCATAGCAGGAAATTTAAAGTGGCCTACAGAACAATGGGCGATGAGATTTGCTCTTACTCTAAGCGGAGAGGCTTTATCTGCCTTCAAGGCAATGCCGGCTGGCCTGGCAAATAATTATATAGAGATAAAAAAGGCAGTAAAAGATCGCCTAGGTTTGACCCCAAGGCATTATAAAAGGCTGTTTAGAGAAGCTGTACTATTGGAGAGTGAAACTCCAAAGGCTTTGTGTCAGAGGCTTAAAAACTTGCTGTATAAATGGTTAGACCCTGAGAATAGAACCTTAGAATCTGTGTTAGATGAGCTTGTGCTAGAGCAATTTTTATTAACTGTTCCAAAAGAAATGAGAATGTTCCTGACCTTACAAAATTGCTTGACTTCGGATGAAGCAGCAGTAATGGCAGAGGTGTTCAGTGAGGCAAAGCATAGTACTGTACCTAATGTGAGCCTTTTAAAAAGTACAAGTATGTATGGGATGGATGAAAGTGACAAGCATACACCCAGAAGAGTGAATGAATATAACCCGGATAAGAGTAATATAAAAAGGAGCACTAGGAGGTGCTATAAGTGTGGCAAACCAGGCCACGTGATAAAAGAATGTAGGGTTAAGACAGTCCTGATGGTAGGGGCAGCGAAGATGGTACCAAAAGGCCTATGTATACCGGTACAGGTTGAAGGAGAAAGTACTATGGCCGTACTCGATTCTGGGGCAGAACAAAGCTTAATAGCACAAAGATTTTGGGAAACTTTGAAGCCGTCTCACCCAGTAACCCAAGAAGAGGTAGCAATAAAATGTGTGCATGGCGCCCAGCTGCCCTATCCTTTACGTCGAGTAAGCGTTGAGGCATTCGGGGCAGAAAAAAAGTTGCAAGTGGCAGTAGTTCCTGGGCTACCCCAGAAGGTAATTTTAGGACGGGACTGGCCATTGTTTCCAAGGATATGGAACCTAGGGTTTGGCATGAAAACGGGATTTGTCACCACACGATCCCAAACCCCGGTAGTAAAACCCCAAGAAACACCGGTAACTGAGCCCCAAGAAACTCCAGTAAAGGAACCCCAAGAAGCTCCAGTAGAGGGGGTAGAAACCCCTACAGTAGAGAGAGCAGAAACCCCTGAAAAAGAGGAGGTCAAAGAGGCTCCTGAGAAGGAGGCAGAAGCGGAAGAGAGGGATCCGCTACCCAACTCGGATGAGTTAGTTCAGAGCCCGGTGGGGGAGGGAAAGAAAACCAAAGCTACCAAGCGACAGGAAAGGGGTAAGAGAGCAAAAGGAAGGAAGGAACTAGAAACAGGGGAAGGATTACCCTGGGTCCCTGCTGCCCTCGTACAAAAGTTCCCATCCTTTCCGATGGAACAGAAGGCCGACTTGGCCCTCAAAAGAGCGTTCGAGTGGGCTCAAGTGGACCGTAGTACATTGCCACGATTCCTAATTGACCAAGATATTTTATACAGGGAGAGTTTAGATCCCTATACAGGAGCTGTGAGGAAACAGCTAGTGGTGCCAGTAGCCTTTAAGGCAGTAGTTTTGCGCCTGGCCCACGATCATCCAGTCGGGGGACATAAAGGTGTCCAAGGGACACTGGATCAGATTTTAGCACGTTTTTATTGGCCAGGGGTATACCAAGACACCAAGAGGTATTGTGATGCTTGCCCAGCCTGTCAAAGGGTCTCCATATCCAGGCCCAAGCCAGCACCCCTAATGCCATTACCCACGATAGCTACGCCTATTAGGCGAATGGGGATGGACATCATAGGCCCATTAATAAAAACGCCAAGGGGTTTCCAATATTTACTAGTTATTGTAGACCATGCGACCCGATTCCCATGGGCTATACCCCTTAGGAACATATCCGCTAAAATCATAGCGCAAGAACTTATCAAGCTGTTCTGCGAGGTGGGGTTTCCCCAAGAAATATTAACCGATCAGGGTACAAACTTTGTTTCAAAGTACCTTGCTCAAGTCTGGGAGGCGTTTGGCATACGCCATATAAGGACGAGTGCGTATCATCCCCAGACCAATGGGTTGGTGGAGCGTACCAACCAGTCAATAAAACATTTGTTACGTAGAGGCCTACGAAAAGGAGAAATGATGGAATGGGACACGCTGCTCCCGTTCGTCATGTATGCGTGCAGAGAAAGAGTTCAAACTTCGCTAGGGGTATCCCCATTTGAACTACTATTTGGGAGGTCCCCAAGGGGAGTGTTGGATATTTTAAAAGAGGAATGGGTAGAACCCAGAGTGCCCGAAGTGGGGATCCCACAGTTCCTAAAGGAATTAAGAACACGCTTAAAGAAAACGTCCCAGGCCTCGATAGAAAACTTGAACCGTAGTAAGCAACGCCAGAAGAAGTACTATGATAGGGACACACAGACTAGGGAACTAATAGCAGGGGACAAGGTCCTCATACAAGTGGCGGATCCCGGTCCAAAATTTGAATCACGGTGGAAGGGGCCAGCCGTAGTAGTAAAAAAGGTAGGCTTCGTGTCCTACTTAGTAGAAAATGAAAACGGCCGTAGACAAGTATACCACGTGAATGTCTTAAAACCGTGGAAAGAAAGAGTGGCCACAGCTAATTTAGCCTACAGTGAACAGCACCATAGAACCCCGCAAGTGATTACATGCTGTCCACGAAAAATTGCGGCAGCAAGTAATGTTTTAAGGGGGAGAATGTGTCACAGGGTGGACCTAGGGCAGCATGAGAGAATGCAGGGCAGTATGAATGATCAAGGAAAAAGTGACAGGATGAATGAAAGAATGCTTGACAGTTGCCAGGGACAACGAAAGCACACGTGCCCAGAGCCCAGAGAGACACACCCCGGGAGTAAGGCACGGGACTCTGCTTCACCTAATGAAGGGCAGCTGAAGAAAGGTGGAGTCAGAAAATACATAGATAAAACGGACTACCAAACATTCAGAGGTAGGCTACCTTGGAGAGAGAGGCTACCTTCGAGTGGGAGGCAAGCTTGGAGAGAGAGGCAAGCTTGGAGAGACAGGCTACCTTGGAGAGAGAGGCTACCTTCGAGTGGGAGGCAAGCTTGGAGAGAGAGGCAAGCTTGGAGAGACAGGCTACCTTGGAGAGAGAGGCTACCTTGGAGTGACAGGCTACCTTCGAGTGGGAGGCAAGCTTGGAGAGAGAGGCAAGCTTGGAGAGACAGGCTACCTTGGAGAGAGAGGCAAGCTTGGAGAGAGAGGCAAGCTTGGAGAGACAGGCAACCTTGGAGAGAGACAGCCTTGGAGAGAGAGGCGTTCTTACAGACAATCTTGGAGAGAGGAGCCGAGTAGGCAATCCTGGAGAGAAGAATTGTGGAAAAAGTCCAGAGACCTGTGTGGCTCTGAGAGAAGGCAAGTGAAATATAAGAAAGCTGCAATAGCAGATACAGGGGAAAAGAAGGGATATAAGGGATATTTGCCCTCTAAAAGGGTAGAGTCTTGGAGGCCTAAAAATACCCTTACAAAGCCTGGACATTCAGAGGCTGATAGCAAGTTTTCTCCTGTTTATAAAAGTATTAAAAGAAGGGAATTTCACCTACCAAGAGGAGCAGAAGAAATCCCTTATTACAGTGAACTCTTAGCTCCAAGAGAAACGCCGTTACACAGTTTGCAATCGGGTACAGCTGAGCCGGGAGAGCTGAGGCAGACCCAGCAGGGAGCGTATCACAATTACTCAGCTAGCAAGCTAAACAGAGACCTGAGCTATCCACTGAAGCACCAGCGGGGGCAGGGTTCTAGAAAACAGCATACAGAGTTTGGTGACCTTCCCCAGGGAAGCAGTGCTACTCAGAGGAAGAGGAACTTCCTAACTAACGAGGCAAATCTGCCATACTTTTATTCCACATTAGAAGTGGGCAATGCAGATTCCACCGGACCAGAATTGATGGAATATGAGGATTCTGGTGCATTAGAAGATACAGAATTAATGGAATGTTCTCTTACTACAAAAGAACCTGAATACTCCTTAAGGTAAAGGTTGGTGTAACCTTAATTCCATATGCAGGTAGCAAAGGCTACAAACTCTCTCTCTCTCTCCCTAGCCAAACAGACAAAGTAGGCTGTTTGTTCTTTTCTTTTGTTTGACGTTATATGCTGAAGAAAGCTATTTGTGTTATCCAGTTACTTTATGTTATAAGCCAAGTTAGGCTACTACTTTCTGTTGTTAAAGAAGAAAACCTCAAAGGGATGGGGAATAAAACCCTAAAAGAAGAGAAAGTCTTATGTGTGATTTGTATAGATACAAGCACGGCACAACTACCACCCTCATAAGCCAAACCATACCAGCAGTCAAGGCTGGGGCGGATGAGGTGTGACACTGGGGACATGTAATGAAGCTACAGGGTAACCTACTTAAGACTAATAAGAGAAAATATTTTTTTCACGCAACATATAATCAAACTCTGGAATTTGTTACTTAGTGTAGCTGGGTTTAAAAAAGGTTTGGACAAGCTCCTGGAGGAAAGGTTCATAAACCATTATTAAAAGGGACCCAGGATATCACTGCTTGACCCAATACAAGCATTGTGGAACCGTGTCTTTTGGGAAAACTACTAGGTACTGTGATAAGGAAGCTTATCATAGCTCAGGTAGGAGCTATAGAAAAGATGATGTGACTCTGAACAAGCAACCTGTCAGTTTTGGTAGAAGTAAGAAAACAGAGTTTTCACATAAAAGACTACAAGTCCCAGAATGCACCAGGTTTCCAGCAGCCATGAGAGGGGCTGAAGTGAGAAAACGTCTGTGCAATCAAGAGAGCTATGAGGTAATCCCTAAGCACTCATCTCAAAGGGCAGGGCCTGATTCAACACAGCTGCGCTGTGTTAGGGAGGAGCACACAGGACAGAATAAGAATAGAGCTTATTCTTCAGATAACAGCTTCAGACACAGATACAGCAACGGCTACAAGCTCAAGCACCAGTATCACCTTGAGAAACAGAAGCCAAGCCAAGCGGATAGAGAAAGAAAGAAACTCTCTGGAAGGAAGAGAAGAAAGCCCATTGGCAGGTCTGGGAGAGTCCAAGGCAGTACCCATACTGGGAGGTATTCCAAATGCCAGCAGAGTCCATTGGACTGGAGTCAGCCAGAGGAATGGAAGGGCAGAGATAGGAATCACCAGTGGCTACCTGGAAGAGAGAAGACTGCACGTGGAAGGGACTTTCAGACCTATGCCAGAAGGTATGTGAGAGAGGATCCAGTGTCCAGGGATCAAGATTGGAAGGCTGGACATCAGAATTGGATTACATACTGGCCAGGCTATACAGAGAGGAATTATGATAGCAGGAGAGGCTCAGGTATGAACACTGATCCAGACCCTATCTATAATAGAGATTGGCAGCAAGGAAATAAGCATTCTCATGATAGTGCCTTAATGAAAGACTCGTCTGTGCCAATGTATGATAGTGACCCTATGCTGATTGATGAAGGGGGAGATACAGCAGATGAAACTATTCATTACATGGACTGTTCTCTATCTAAATGCTATTGCGAGCTTTCTGTGAGCAAACACCTCAGCCATCACAAAGAAACCTAACTTTGTTCTTTATTTCCACTGCAAACAGCTCTTAAAGCAGGATTTGGGTTCACACAGTAGCAGCCAGCCAGCTAAAGGGTTTCAGCTGGTCAATTGATAGTAATTATAGCTGCACCTGATTGTGTGTGTGAGCAAGGGAGAATCACTGCTGGGATCTGCGTGGAAAATAAGCAGAAGTTAACCTAACAAGCAAAGTTTATTCATTTCTTTGTGCCTTTTTTTATTTGGTAATTATTTGCTAAGAAAACATTAGCTAATTGCCTGACAAGCTGAAGGTTGTTTTCTGATTTGCTTTGTGACTTTATGTTATCCATTTAAACACTGCAAGCAAGTAACCTCATTTATATTGCTAACAAGCATACTTGTGCTGGGTGAATTAAACCCCATCAATAAAAGAAGTATTTTATTGGCCTTACCACTGGTATCACAACTCAATTATTGTCTTCAGCTGTGTTTGGGAGTGAAAGAACTACATTACCCACAATACCTTGCAAGAATCATATGAATATATGCATCGTCAAGATTGTGTAAGTTCTCACCCTAGGCAGCCGTCTGACAAATGGCGTAGTTTTTCGGATTGCTTTTGCACCAAGAGGATTTATTTGCTGTGGATTACAAATAAAATTCAAGTTGGAAGCTGAAAGAAGATTTTTTTCCCTCATCTACACTTTGGAGGAGAAGTGGTTGTTCCAGGAAGCTGTCCCAGATGAAAAGACCCTGTGCAAAGCTGGATTCATCACTGAGACAAGGTAATATGTACCTGGGCATGTCTAGTGGTGGATGTGTGTAAGCACAGGGGGTAATTAAAAAAAAAAAAAAAGTTGAAAAAAAAAAACCCACACCTGGTTGGAAGGTGCTGCTCTTTGGGTTTTTTTTTTCTTTTCTTGCAGGGGTCAAGATGGATCCGAGGGAGATGGCTCAGTGGATGGCAGCCCAATTTAGTAAGCAGCAGGAGCTATCACAGCAGGCCCAGGACACTGCTATGAAGGCCTTAATGGAACAGCAGAAACCAGTGCTTGATCTGGTGCAAGCTCTAGTTCAGCTGCAGAGCCAAAGTGGAACAGATGCAAGACCAGCTGTTAGTACTGGTACACCACATGTGGACAGTGTGGGACTCAATCAAGGGATTGGGGCATTTAATTTTGGGAAATTAACTCCAGATGATAATGTTGATGATTTTCTAGAGTCTTTTGAAAGAGTGGCACAGGCTTTAGCATGGCCAGAGACCCAGTGGGCAGTAAGGCTGGCAGCCTCATTAACTGGTGAGGCACTAGCAGCTTACAGAGCAATGCCAGTAGCCCAGGCTTTGATTTATAAGGATGTAAAGGCAGCTATTAGAGATTGCCTAGGGTTGTCTATTTCAGAGTATAGGCGAATGTTTAGAGCTGTTACATTGAAAGTGGGTGAGACACCCAGGGCTCTGAGTCAGAGAATCAGAAGTTTAGCTTTAAAATGGTTGGAGCCTGAGCAAAAGACAGTAGAAATGTTATTAGATATTATAATGCTGGAACAATTTATGCTTGGGGTACCTAAAGATTTGAATGTTTTTCTTATACAGCAAAATTGCCAAAATCTTGGAGAGGCAACCATGCTAGCAGAGAGATTCTTGGAAGCCACGCAGGCTTGCCATAGAATGGGTGGCCCTCTAAAGATGGATGCTGAGGCTAGATGTGCTGTATCAGAAAAGGGAATAATTAAGAATGTTTCTAAAAATGAATGTACTGTATCAAACCAGATGACACAGTGGAATAGAAAGAAATGTTTCAAGTGTGGAAAATTGGGACACTTAGAGAAGAGATGCCAGACACACACTAGTTTAATGGGTCTGGATTTAAAACAGCCCAAGGAAGGATTTCTTTTGATGGTTGATGTGCAGGGAATTACCACAAATGCATTATTAGACTCTGGGGCAGACCAGAGTATGATGTCAAAAAGGCTTTGGAAGAGGATAGAGGCCCAAGAAGGATTTGTGCCTAGAACCCCTGAAAGCCAAGTTCACATCAGATGCATTCATGGTGCTGCAACATCATATCCCACCTATAGGCTAAAGGTTAAGTGCCTGGGGGAACAAGAGGAAGTCCTGTTAGCAGTGGTGCCTAGGCTACCCTTTGATTTGGTTCTAGGAAGAGACTGGCCAAGATTTAAGCAGGGTCTAGTGGAAGGACTAGGAAAGAAGGAGGGAGAAGGTTTAATGGTAATAGCTCCCGAGCCTTTATTTGGAAGTCCTCAGACCCCAGCTAAAAAGATGGTTAAGCGTCCAGAAGACCAAGCTACCCCAAAGCAGACATTCGTCCTAAAGTACCATAGGGTCACAGAGAAGGCCCAAGCTCCTAAGCGGGCAACCCCTCAAGCTGCTGGGTTTGACCTGTGCAGCATAGAAAATGTGACTGTACCTAGCCAAGGGAGAGCCCTGGTGGACACTGGTCTCCAAGTGGAAATACCTATTGGATGCTATGGGAGAGTAGCCCCAAGGTCCGGATTAGCCCTTAAATATTTCATCGATGTGGGTGCGGGAGTAATTGATCCCGATTACAGGGGCAATATTAAAGTTCTGTTATTTAATTTTGGACAGAATGATTATCACGTGAAGACAGGAGACAGAATTGCCGAATTGATCTGTGAGAGGCTCGGTTTTCCATCTGTAGAGGAGGCCTGGAAAATTCTGAGCGTGGAACCAAAGGCTTTGGTTCTACTGACGTCAAAGGGGTTAAAAGCCTAGCTGCCACCTGTGCCCGAGAGGGGGAGGTGAATGAAGAGGAAGATTTGGGACCCCAGGTATCTGATTGTAAAGAAAAATCAGAGCCCCAAATAGGTGAGGACCTGACAGTGGTACAACAGGAAGAAATTAGGAAATTGCTTAAAGAATTCCCAGATGTGTTGACACCCATACCTGGGGAGACACATTTGGTTGCCCATGAAATAATAACTCCACCTGGGAAATTAGTTCGTCAAAGGCCATATCGCTTCCCTGAAGCCAAGAGACAGGAAGTAGTGGCACAAGTCCAGGAGATGTTGGACATGGGAGTAATAGAGGAGTCAAAGAGTCCCTGGAATAGCCCCATAGTCCTGGTGCCGAAGCCTGATGGATCTTTAAGATTTTGTATTGACTTCCGGCAGGTAAACGCCATATCAGTTTTTGATGCATATCCAATGCCAAGAATTGAAGAGCTGTTGGACCAGCTGGGACAGGCTCAATACTTAACCACCCTTGATATGACAAAAGGATATTGGCAAATCCCTCTCACCAGGGAGTCGAAGCCGAAGACCGCGTTCAGCACCCCCGTTGGCCTTTTCCAGTTCAAGAGGATGCCATTCGGACTGCATGGAGCAGCGGCTACCTGCCAAAGGTTAGTGGATCAGGTACTTCGACCCCACCAAAATTATGCTTTTGCATATATGGATGATGTCATAATCCATAGTAACACCTGGGCGGAGCATCTGAAGAGGATCAGGGCAGTCTTGTGCTCCATGAAGCAAGCGGGAATCACTTTAAACCCGAAGAAGTGTGCCTTTGCAAATAGGGAGGTAAAATACCTAGGCCACCTAGTGGGAAGAGGAAAAATTAAACCTCTATTAAGCAAAATAGATAGCATCAGGAATTTTCCTCCTCCAACAACCAAGAAACAACTAAGAAGTTTCTTAGGACTTATTGGATACTACCGCCGGTTTATACCGCAATTCGCAGAGAAAAGTGCCATTTTCACGGATATGCTGCGAAAGAATTGTCCAAACCAGATAAAGTGGACACCAGAAGCTGAAAAAGCGTTTTCAGTATTAAAAGAAAATTGTGTACAGGACCGGTACTGAAAGGAGTAGACTTCAAGAAACCCTTTCTGGTTCAAACCGATGCATCGGATGTAGGGCTAGGAGCGGTCCTATCCCAGTGCCATGATGGGGAGGAGCATCCTGTGATGTACCTGAGCAGGAAGTTGTCACCGGCTGAACAAAAGAATTCCACGATAGAAAAAGAGTGTTTGGCTATCAAGTGGTCGGTGGAGGCGTTAAGGTTTTACCTTACAGGGAGAAAGTTCCAGTTGGTCACGGACCATGCCCCACTTAAGTGGTTGCAGCAAATGAAGAACCACAATGCCAGGTTGACACGCTGGTACATGGCCTTACAGGCGTTTGATTTTCAGGTTGAACATCGTGCCGGGAAGTTACACAAGAATGTGGATGCACTTTCCCGTATTACGGACTGTAGAGAAGAAGTTTCACCAGTAAAACCAGTCCGTAATAACTTAAGCAGGGGGGTATGTGATAAGGAAGCTTATCATAGCTCAGGTAGGAGCTATAGAAAAGATGATGTGACTCTGAACAAGCAACCTGTCAGTTTTGGTAGAAGTAAGAAAACAGAGTTTTCACATAAAAGACTACCAGTCCCAGAATGCACCAGGTTTCCAGCAGCCATGAGAGGGGCTGAAGTGAGAAAACGTGTGTGCAATCAAGAGAGCTATGAGGTAATCCCTAAGCACTCATCTCAAAGGGCAGGGCCTGATTCAACACAGCTGCGCTGTGTTAGGGAGGAGCACACATTAGGACAGAATAAGAATAGAGCTTATTCTTCAGATAACAGCTTCAGACACAGATACAGCAACGGCTACAAGCTCAAGCACCAGTATCACCTTGAGAAACAGAAGCCAAGCCAAGCGGATAGAGAAAGAAGGAAACTCTCTGGAAGGAAGAGAAGAAAGCCCATTGGCAGGTTTGGGAGAGTCCAAGGCAGTACCCATACTGGGAGGTATTCCAAATGCCAGCAGAGTCCATTGGACTGGAGTCAGCCAGAGGAATGGAAGGGCAGAGATAGGAATCACCAGTGGCTACCTGGAAGAGAGAAGACTGCACGTGGAAGGGACTTTCAGACCTATGCCAGAAGGTATGTGAGAGAGGATCCAGTGTCCAGGGATCAAGATTGGAAGGCTGGACATCAGAATTGGATTACATACTGGCCAGGCTATACAGAGAGGAATTATGATAGCAGGAGAGGCTCAGGTATGAACACTGATCCAGACCCTATCTATAATAGAGAATGGCAGCAAGGAAATAAGCATTCTCATGATAGTGCCTTAATGAAAGACTCGTCTGTGCCAATGTATGATAGTGACCCTATGCTGATTGATGAAGGGGGAGATACAGCAGATGAAACTATTCATTACATGGACTGTTCTCTATCTAAATGCTATTGCTAGCTTTCTGTGAGCAAACACCTCAGCCACCACAAAGAAACCTAACTTTGTTCTTTATTTCCACTGCAAACAGCTCTTAAAGCAGGATTTGGGTTCACACAGTAGCAGCCAGCCAGCTAAAGGGTTTCAGCTGGTCAATTGATAGTAATTATAGCTGCACCTGATTGTGTGTGTGAGCAAGGGAGAATCACTGCTGGGATCTGCGTGGAAAATAAGCAGAAGTTAACCTAACAAGCAAAGTTTATTCATTTCTTTGTGCCTTTTTTTATTTGGTAATTATTTGCTAAGAAAACATTAGCTAATTGCCTGACAAGCTGAAGGTTGTTTTCTGATTTGCTTTGTGACTTTATGTTATCCATTTAAACACTGCAAGCAAGTAACCTCATTTATATTGCTAACAAGCATACTTGTGCTGGGTGAATTAAACCCCATCAATAAAAGAAGTATTTTATTGGCCTTACCACTGGTATCACAACTCAATTATTGTCTTCAGCTGTGTTTGGGAGTGAAAGAACTACATTACCCACAATACCTTGCAAGAATCATATGAATATATGCATCGTCAAGATTGTGTAAGTTCTCACCCTAGGCAGCCGTCTGACAGTACTTATGACCTAGATTGGCCACTGTTGGAAACAGGATACTGGGCTTGACTGATCGTGGTCTGACCCAGTATGGCATATCTTATGCTCCCTACCTATGCATCTTGGGGATATTCGTCTTCCCTTAGATATTAGCTGATTAGGGAAGACTCCCCTCAGGAGGTAAGACTCTCCCTTCATCGCACCATCACAGTGCTCAAACACCTGGGATTTGCCATAAGCCTCCCAAAATCTCATCTCGCTCCAACCCAACCATAGGAGTTCATCGGAGCACTCTTAGACACTCAACAGGCCTGGGATTTCTTCCCACAGGATCACTGTGCCTGCCTCATAGAGCTAACACCACGTAAAAAATTGCCCCAGCATTAAACTTTGAGAATGCGGTACATCTAGGCAACAAGGTCTCAGACTAGAATGGGGTTATGAATCGGGACTTATCATGCCTGATAACCAAACACCCTTTTGCATCAGTGACCTTATGATGTCGCCTCGAAAGTATTTTTCTTTTTCTTCCAATTTTTCTTCAAAACCACAGCATTGATCTAACAAAATCAGCCATGTATCTTTAAATAATGTAAATAGAACTAAAGTCTTTCTGGAATATAACTTTATGTGCTTCATCAAGATGACATCAGCTGCATTCCCTGATCTTAAATGAGCCTCCGGAACGGCGGTTTAAATGCCGGTGGGCAGGACAGTTGCTAGGCAGTCTGTGAGGAGAGGTTCCCGCCCACACACCAAGATGACATCAGCTGCATTCCCTGATCTTAAATGAGCCTCCGGAGTGGCGGTTTAAATGCCGGTGAGCAGGGCAGAACTTGGCTAGAACTAAAGATCACAGAAGATCCTCTCAACTATTCATTTCCTTTGATCCTAGTCACCTGAGTCTATTAGTGATGAAACGTATTCTATCCAGATAGCAGATTGCATTTCTTTTGCTTATGCACAAGCAGGACTCTTTTTGGAGGATCATGTCACTGCTCGCAATGCGTAGGCTATGGCAATGTCTGTAGCCAATCTTCATTCAGGAGATCTGCCAGGCAGCTACCTGGTCTCCCATTTATACTTTTGCTGCACACTGTTGTCTGGACAGACTCGTCGGGATGCTGTCTTTGGCCAAACTGTACTCCAGCACCTCTTTGAGGCTTAAACTCAACTCCTACCCTGCATCCCGGACTTCTACAAGATACTAGACTATCATTGGGGGAGTATCGCCTCATGGAATCAAGTCCAGTGGCCACAACTCTTCCAGACTCTTCGGCTACAAGTTATTTTTACCTTAGGGATTACACTGCTCTCCCTCCCATACCAGTCTGGTACCTGGGAGCTAGTCAGTCTCATATGTGAAGACTGCATTCCTACTTGTTCCTGGAGATAGCGTAGTTACTCACCTGTAACAGATCTCTGGGAACAGCAGGAATCAGTCTTCACAACCCACCCTCTTCCCCCCTAGGATTTTTATTTTCTTCCACTTAGCTACAAACTCAACTGAGGAGTTGGGAAGGCAGGCACACAGGCACAGTATAGTGCTCCCAAAGGATGTCCTATTGGATGCTAGGGATTGTTCCCAAGGAGGCTCCATCAGTGACATTCTCCCATGTGTGAAGACTGATTCCTACTATCCCAAGAGATCACCCATTATAGGTGAGTAATTACGCTTTATTTGCATTTCATTCATGCCTTTTCCAGTAAAGGTTCAAGGCAAGTTCCATTCAGCTACAGTAGTTATTTCACGGACCCCAGAAGGCTTATAATCTGTTTGTACTTGAGGCAATGGAGGATTTGCCCAAGGCCACAAGGAGTGTCAGTGGGATTTGAACCCTGCTCTTTCCAGCTCCAGGCTACTGCTCTAACCACTAGACTATTCCCCCACTCCAGAATTTCTGGAAAAGATTAATGGCTTGGTGTAATAATGTTCATGAACGTGTGTTATATATTGCAGGTTCCACTACATAAAATGGAAGTTGCTATTCATGATGTGGGTTGGCCCATAACATTGTAGCACGTTATTATAGTGTGTGATAATAAAGAGCTTACAGAACGAAGAAAACTGGATAATTTCTAAGTGGAGAAGGGCTAGTTTTTAATTTTCAAACAACAATATTTAAAAACACCATTATCTGGAACCACACTGAACTATGCAGACGTCTATTTCACTTCAGATATAAAACTTCAAAACAATCATTTCCATGATCCACAGATGGTCTAAACTTCATTTATGGTACCCCAATGTGACAGCTGCTAAGTGTGCATAGTCCATAAAAGATGTATCCTTGAAGGATACTAGCAAAAGAGGGAAGTTCCAATAAAAATAAAAGTAACCCAGATATCTTTACATACAGAGCAGACAAATTCCAAATCACCCTCGTTAACCGATAACCAGATTGTTAATATGAATAAACTATAACCTCTAAAATGCCTGTATGCAAATACTAGAAGTCTAAAAAATAAGATGGGAGAACTAGAATATATAGCACTACATGAAAGGTTAGATTATAATTGGTATCTCAGAGACCTGGTGGAAGGAGGACAACTAATGGTATACCAAAATACCTGGGTACAAACTCAAATTGCAATAATAGGGCAGACCAAATTGGTAGAGGGGTTACGCTCTGTGTTAGAAAGTCACAAAGGATTAAAGTTTTGCAGGAAACAAAAAAACACACTGTAGGATATCTATGGATAGAAATTCCATGAATAAAGGGGAAGGCAATGGCAGTAGGTGTGTACTACCATTTGCCTTGCCAGAACCAACAGATGGATGATGAAATGCTAAAAATAAAAAATCAGGGAAGCTAACAAAAGTTACAACAAAGTAATAATGGGTGATTTCTGTTACCTTGGTAGCAACTGGGTCAATGTCAACAGTAGGATATGCTAGGGAGATAAAGTTTCTAGATGAAATAAATGACTGCTTCTTGGAGCAGCTGGTTCATGAACCGACATGAGGGAAAGCTATTTTGAACCTAGTCCTCAGTGGAACACAGGATCTGGTGCAAGAGATAACAGTATTAGGACCACTTGGCAATAATGATCATAGCATGATTGCATTTGATTTAATACTGTAAATGGAAGGAGGATGGCAAGAAAATCCAACATACTACCTTTTAACTTTCAAAAGAGAGACTATGATAAAATGAGGAAAATAGTTAAGAACTAAAAGGAGCAATTGCAAAGGTTAAAGATTTACATCAAACAAGGGGGTTGTTTAGAAATACTACCTTAAAGTCCAGACCTTATGTATTCCACGCTTTAAGAAAGGTGGAAGGCCAAAATACTGCCAGCATAGTTTAAAGGTGAGGTCAGAGAGGTTATTATAACAAAAAAAAAGAATCCACATCTTGCAGGAAATGGAAAAAAGGAGCCAATTGACCAAAAAGGGAAACAACCTAAGCACTGGCAAGTTAGATGCAAGGCATTGATAAGGCAGGCAAAGAGAGAATTTGGAACAAAAAGCTTGCTGTGGAAGCAAAAACATATCAAAACCTTTTTCAAGTACAATTGTTAACAAAAAACATGCAAGAGTGTCAGACGGACCATTAGACAAGAGAGGAATAAAAGAGGAGCTAAGGGAGGACAGGGCCATAGCAGAGAGACTGAATGAATTCTTTGCTTTGGTCTTCACTGAAGATGTAGGCAAGTCATCCATGCCTGAAAAGGTATTTAAAAGTGATGTATCAAAAGAACTGAAACAAATTTTGCTAAACCTGGAAGATGCATTACAACTATTTGATAAACTAAGGAGTTGCACATGTGGACCATACATCCTAGGGTACTGAAATACAAGGTTGTAAACCTACTATTAGTAATCTGTGAACTATCATTAAGATCATCTGTAATACCTGAAGATTGGAGGATAGCCAATGCAATGCTAATTTTTAAAAAGGGTTCTAGGGGTGATCTGTGAAACTACAAATTAGTGAGTCTGAGGTCAGTCCCAGGCAAAATAGTAGAAAACCATTATAAAGAATAAAATTACTGAACATGTAAAAGGGATTCAAGGAACAGCATGGAATTGGTGCAAATCTTACCTGGAAGATCGCTGGCAACAGGTACGGATTGGTAACACTACATCTCAGCCTTTCCATCAGAAGCAAGGAGTACCGCAGGGCTCCTCCCTCTCAGCTCTGCTATTTAACATCTATATGCAGCCCATCTGCAACATCTCCCACTCATTCGGAATATCATGTCTCATCTACGCAGATGATGTGCTTTTATTCACTCCAATCAATGTGTTAAAACCTGACTACACTACACTAATCAACTGCTTCAATTCAATCTCAGACTGGTTGCTCTCACAAAATCTCAGAATTAATTAAAAAAAACCTGAAGTCCTGATTGTCACAAGGAACAAAGACTTCTCTCCCCCACCAACTCTAAGAAGAAGAGATGCCGATCTACCACTCAAAACCTCAATACGTTACCTGGGTGTTATACTTGACCAGCGGCTTGAATTCAAAGAACATATAAAAAATACTGTAAAAGCCATCTACCATAAGATCAGGACACTCCGACACCTCAGACCTATGCTTGAACCATGCGACTTCCGCACAACCTTCCAGGCATTAGTCACTCCTCACTTCGACTATGCAAATATCGTACTACACGGCCTACCCAAGAGCACGCTGAATCCCCTTCAATTGGCCATGAATAAAGCTGCCAGGGTTCTTCATGGAGCATCAAGGAGTCAACATATTGCTCCCATCCTATTCGAACTTCACTGGCTCCCGATATCATGCAGGATTTTATACAAAGCCCTCATTTTGACCTTCAAAGCATTCCATCAAATCTCACCATCCTCGTTATCTGACCTCCTTCATCACACACAGAACACCAGATCTAGACGATCTACAACAGAGAACATGCTAACAGTCCCAAAAGACCTTACAAAACTCACTCAGACAACTACTACAAGAGCATTCTCCTCCTTTGCCCCCAGATGCTGGAATGCGCTACCACCCAGCATCAGATCACAACAAGACCTGTCCCAATTTAGAAAATCTCTAAAAACATACCTCTTCCTACAACACTTCTCACATTGCACTGGTTCCCTTCCCCCCCCTACACAAACCAACGACCATGGCTAGTCAAATTAGTTCCCGAAACTTCATTACCCATTCTAGATCAAAACCACATAGACCCCCATCTTAAGAGCTCATACATTTGAGAATCTATTGTAAATAGTTGTGAATATATGTTATTATTTAACCCGTTATCCATGTTTTCATTTCCTGTTACTTGTAAACTTGACATACGTTTTTATGCTTAAGTACAAAGTTGTTAAAATGTAAACCGCGCTGATGATAAAAGTGCGGTATATAAAAGCTGTTAAATAAATAAATGTAGATAGTCATGGTTTAATGGGAGAAAGCCAACATGGATATAGCCAAGGAAGATCTTGTATTACTAATCTTATTTTTTATGAAGGTGTGAACAAGGAAGCTATCAAAAGTTACAACACGGTAATAATGGGTGATTTCAATTACTCCAGTATCGACTGAGTCAATGTCGCAGCAGGACATGCTAGAGAGAGAAAGTATCTAGAAGAAATAAATGACTGCTTCTTGGAGCAGCTGGTTCATGAACAGACAAGGACCTAGTCTAATCTTTATTAAGGCTTTTGATATACCGCCCTGGACCGTATCTGGGTGGTTTACAATAAAATGCTGCATACTAAGAGAGGTGCAAAGGAAAAAGGACACCATAATATGACAGGAAATACAGTCAAACCTGGCCAGAATGAACAAATGGATGATGAAATGCTCAAAGAAATCAAGGAAGCTAACAAAAGCCACAACAGAGTAGTAATAATGGGTGATTTCAATTACCCCGGTATCGACTGGGACAGTGTCACAGCAGGACAAGCTAAAGAGATAAAGTTTCTAGATGAAATAAATGACTGCTTCTTGGAGCAGCTGGTTCATGAACCGACCAGAGGGGAAGCCATACTGGACCTAGTCCTTAGTGGAACGCCAGATCTGGTGCAAGAAATAAGGGTGTTGGGACCACTTGGCAATAGTGATCATAGTATGATCATGTTTGATTTAATCAGTGGAGGACAGATAGTAAAGGAATCCACAGTACTACCTTTTAACTTTCAAAAGGGTGACTATGATAGAATGAGGAATATAGTTCGGAAAAAACTAAAAGGAGCGGTTCCAAAGGTTAAAGACTTACAGCAAGCTTGGGTGTTATTTAAAAATACTATCCTCGAAGCCCAGACCAGCTGTATTCCACGCATGGTTTAAAGGTGAGGTCAGAGAGGCTGTTGCTGCCAAAAGAGCAACCTTCAGAAAATGGAAAAAAGAGCCAAATGATGAAAACTGGAAACAGCACAAGCACTGGCAAGTTAAATGCAAAGCATTGATAAGGCAGGCAAAGCGGGAATTTGAGAAGAAACTTGCTACGGAAGCAAAAACACGAAATAAAGACTTTTTCAAGTACATTCGTAGCAAAAGGCCTGTGAGAGAGTCAATTGGACCATTAGATGATAGAGGGGTAAAAGGGGCAGTAAGAGGAGACAAGGCTATAGCAGAGAGACTGAATGAATTCTTTGCTTCGGTCTTTACTGAGGAAGATGTAGGGGTGTTACCCAAGACTGAAGTGGTATTTAAAGGTGATACTGCAGAGGAATTGAGAGAAATATCGCTACACCGGGAAGATATATTACAACTATTTGATAAACTGAATAGTAGCAAATCACCTGGACCGGATGGTATACATCCCAGAGTGTTGAAAGAACTGAAATATGAGATTGCAGACCTGTTATTGGTAATCTGTGAACTTTCATTAAAATCATCTGTAATACCTGAAGATTGGAGGGTCGCCAACGTAACACCAATTTTTAAAAAGGGTTCCAGGGGTGACCCGGGAAATTACAGACCGGTGAGCCTGACGTCAGTACCAGGGAAAATGGTAGAAGCCATCATAAAGAACAAAATTACACAGCATGTAGATAGTCATGGCCTAATGGGAGACAGCCAGCCAACATGGCTTTAGACAAGGCAGATCTTGTCTTACTAATCTGATCTGTTTTTTTGAAGGTGTGCATAAACAGATAGACAAAGGTAGGTCGGTTGATATAGTGTATCTGGACTTTCAGAAAGCTTTTGACAAGGTCCCCCATCAGAGACTTTTGGCGAAGCTAAAAAGTCATGGGATAGGAGGCAGTGTACTATTGTGGATCGGGAACTGGTTAAAAGATAGAAAGCAGAGGGTAGGGCTAAATGGCCAATATTCCCAATGGAAAAAGGTGAATAGTGGAGTACCCCAGGGATCTGTACTGGGTCCGCTACTTTTTGACATATTCATAAATGACCTGGAAAAGGGAATAACTAGTGAGGTAATCAAATTTGCAGATGACACAAAACTGTTTAAAGTTGTTAAAACCCAAGAGGATTGTGGAAAACTGCAGGAGGATCTGGATAAATTGGAAGACTGGGCATCCAAATGGCAGATGAAATTTAATGTGGACAAGTGCAAAGTTATGCACCTAGGAAAGAACAACCCACACTATAGTTACAAGATGCAAGGCTCCACATTAGAAACCACCACCCAGGAAAAAGATTTAGGAGTCATCGTGGATAACATGTTAAAACCCTCCGCCCAGTGTGCAGCGGCGGCCAAGAAAGCAAATAGAATGCTAGGTATCCTAAGGAAAGGGATGGAGAATAAAACAAAGGATATTATAATGCCTCTGTATCGCTCCATGGTACGACCGCACCTTGAATATTGTGTGCAATTCTGGTCACCGTATCTTAAAAAGGACATAGAGTTATTAGAAAAAGTACAGAGAAGAGCCACCAAATTGGTGAAGGGGATGGAAGGCTACTCCTATGAAGAGAGGCTAAAAAGGTTAGGGCTCTTTAACCTAGAAAAGAGGCGGCTGAGGGGAGATATGATAGAGGTGTATAAATTAATGAATGGAGTGGAACGGATAAACGTGGATAAATTGTTTACGCTATCAGAATATAGAAGGACTAGGGGGCATGTAATGAAGCTACAGGGTAAACTATTTAAGACAAATAGGAGAAAATATTTCTTTCTCTCAACGTGTAATCAAACTCTGGAATCTGTTACCGGAGGATGTAGTAAGGGCTGTTAGTATAGCTGGGTTTAAAAAAGGTTTGGACAAGTTCCTGGAGGAAAGGTCCATAAACCACTATTAAAAAGGGACCCAGGATATCAATGCTTGGCCTAGTACAAGCACTGCAGAACCTGTGTCTTTTGGGGAAACTGCTAGGTACGTATGACCTAGATTGGCCACTGTTGGAAACAGGATACTGGGCTTGATGGACCTCGGTCTGACCCAGTATGGCATTTCTTATGTTCTTATGTTCTTATGTTTTTTGTATGCCCCAGTTTTCGTTAGCTTCGGTTTTCGACGACTTTTTTTGTTGCGATTTTGTCCCGGTTCTCGTACATCCGCTCGGTTTTCGTACAATTTAAAATGGTCCGTGCCGGGGGGGGGGGGGCGCTCAGTACAGTAGAAGCTGTTCTGCTGGTCTGATGCTGAGAATCGGAGGCGGGGGAGAGAGTCGGCAATCAGAGAATCTCTGTGTGTGTGCTGTCCGGTGAGGTGAGAGATGTGCCGGGAGCTGTCCTGCTGGTCTGATGCTCCGACGCTCAATTAGGATTCCCTGCTGGGACTCCCTGCTGAAAGGGGTCTTCCAAACTTGCCAGTCCTGCTGCTGCTGAGAATCGGAGGCGGGGGAGAGAGTCGGCGATCATAGAATGTGTGTGTGTGTGTATGCTGTCCTGTGAGGATCGGGCAGGTGAGAGAAGTGTTCTGCTGCCTGGCTGAGACTTCGGGGGCCCGTGCTGCTGCAGCCATTGCCACATGGCTCTGGAACGCATTCTCAGCTCTGCGTTCCAGGTTGCCTGAGCGGGAGAGTGGTGTTTCTGGTGGCTGTGGCTGGCACCTTTACTGGAGACTTTTTTTTGTGGATCCTTCTTGTTTTGTTCTTTTTTTTTTTTTTAAATTCCTGTGCCCGATCTCCTCTCTGAGTGTCTGGCTGCATCTTGCCAACAAGAATCTTCAATAAAGGTAAAAGTGATGTTAAATGTTCATTTATCCATTTCATTAGTCATTTATATTTATTTCTCATTGTTTTCTGTATGTAAAAATATAGTTATTCTCTATAAAATGTATTTTTTGTGAAAATGTTTGGGTGTCTGGAACGGATTAATTGGATTTACATTATTTCTTATGGGAAATATTGCTTCAGTTTTCATACATTCGGTTTTAGTCAGACTTTTTCGAACGGATTAATCATGAAAACCGAGGCTTGACTGTAGACAAGAAGAAAAGCTATTTTGGACCTAGTCCTTAGTGGAACACAGGATCTGGTGTAAGAGATCCTGGGGCCACTTGGCAATATTGATCATAGCATGATCACACTTGATTTAATAAATGGAAGAAAGATGGCAAGGAAATCCACTGTACTACCTTTTAACTTTCAAAGGAGAGTCTATGATAAAGAAGCTTGCCGTGGAATAAAAAAACTTTTTCAAGTACATTTGTAGCAAAAAAACAAAACAAAAATGAAACGAAACGTATGAGAGTCAGTTGGACCACTGGATGATAGAGCACAAGGCCATAGCGGAGAGACTGAATGAATTGCTTTGGTCTTTATTGAAGATGATGTATGGAAGTTACCCTTGCCTGAAATGGTATATTAAAGGTGATGTAGCAGAAGAATTGAAAGAAATATCAATAAACTAAGAGGATGTATTACAGTCTTTTGATAAACTGAAGAGTGGCAAATCACCTGGACCAGATGGTATACATCTGAGGGTGTTGAAAGAAAATGATAGATGAGATTACAAAAGTAGGTCTGCAATCTGTGAACTATCATAAAATCATCTGTAGTACCTGAGGATTGGAGTGTGGCCAATTTAATTCCAATTTTTAAAAAGGGTTCTGGGGTGATCCAGGAAACTCTAGTCCAGTGAGCCAGCCATCAGTACCAGGCAAAATAGTAGAAACCATTATAAAGAATAATATTACTAAACACGTAGATAGCCATGGTTTAATAGGAAAAAGCCAAGATGGATTTAGCCAAGGAAAGACTTGTCTTACTAATCTGTTTCTTTTTTTGAAGGTGTGAATAAACAGGTAGACAAAGGTGAGCCAGTTGTTAGAACATAAGATATGCCATACTGGGTCAGACCAAGGTCCATCAAGCCCAGTATCCTGTTTCCAACAGTGGCCAATCTAGGTCATACATACCTAGCAGTTTCCTCAAAAGACACAGGTTCCACAATGCTTGTACTGGGTCAAGCATTGATATCCTGGGTCCCTTCTTAATAATGGTTTATGGACCTTTCCTCCAGGAATGTGTCCAAACCTTTTTTAAACCCAGCTACACTAACAGCCTTTACTACATCCTCCGGTAACAAATTCCAGAGTTTGATTACACGTTGAGTGAAAAAATATTTTATTAGTCTTAAATAGTTTACCCTGTAGCTTCATTGCATGTCCTCTAGTCTTTCTATATTCTGATAACATAAACAATCGATCTACATTTACCCGTTCCACTCCATTCATTAATTTATAGACTTCTATCATATCTCCCCTCAGCCGTCTCTTTTCCAGGTTAAAGAGCCCTAACCTTTTTAGCCTTTCTTCATAGGATATTGTTGATATACTGTATCTGGATTTTCAGAAGGCCTTTGACAAGATCCCTCATGAGAGACTCTTGGCGAAATTAAAAAGTCATGGGATTGGAGACAGTGTACTATTGTGGACCAGGAACTGGTTAAAAGATAGAAAGCAATGGAGAAAAGTAAATAGTGGAGTACCCCAGAGATCTGTGCTGGGCCCACTGCTTAACATATTCATAAATGACCTGGACAGGGATGGCTCAAGGCAATCTGCTGTCTGACGTGAGGGATGAGATGGCGCCTCCCCCCCTCCCCCCCCCCGAGCAGGGGGGGGTGAGCTCTCTCAAAACTCCAGTCAGGGACTGAACCAAACCAAAAAGCCAATTAGATAATGTGGAGGAAATGTAAGATGTGGGCCCACAAAGGGGCATGTGTTCCCAGCACTGCCAGGGGAGATTATACAGATTGCACATATGTACTATCGTGACCCTCGCCTGGGCCAAAGGCTTACAGGCATAGGGCTGCCAATGTTTGTCCTTAAATAAAGAGTTACTATCCTTGTCTCCAGCAGGGAACTCTGGGACTTGTAGTTGATTCTTTTACTCAAAGACAAAAGTAGTGTGAGGACCGTTAGTTTTTAAGGCAAAACAAGAATTTTTTATTTAGGTTCCCATAAGCACTAAGGTTCAACGCAGACATAAGGATTATTCTCCAAGTAAATAACAACAGGAAACATATGCAACTGGAACTGAAGAAACTGAAAGAACCTTTAAACATGTGCAGCTGTTTTCAGCAAAAACATTTCAGCAAGTAAATCACAGCTTCCTTTTTTCGTCCAGCACAGCTAAATTTCTTCATTTATCATGTGCTGCTTTGGTTATCAAACTCTAGATTAAGTAAGGGTTCTTTACCTTAGAAGACGTTCCTGGCATTCACATGGCTAGGTAAAACCCTGCTTCTCAAAAGCTTCTTAACACTTTTTATCACCAACTTTCAAACTTCCTTCTTACAGAAAGAACAGTCCATAGGAGACTCCTCAGTAACAGAATCCTGCCCACAAGAGTCAATTTGCATTTCTTCCTGTGTTACGAAATGCTTGTCTGTCTCTGGGTTTTCATTAACTCCTTCAAGCTTACTGTTCTGTAGGAACTTCTGAATTTCCTTCCACAGCTGCTCTCCCTGATATGGAATATTTGTACCTTGAGAGTGGGGCTTCTTTCCCTGGATCAATTGCCTCAATGCTTCAATCGTGTTCAACTCTGGTTCTCTGCCCTCTGCTGGGTTCTGGTCACTTCCAGTTGTAATCGTATTCACCCACCTTCTGGCAGCTTGAATTCTCTGAGCTGGTTCACGAACACTCTGCACTGCAATCTGTTCCTTGTTGTCAGCAACTCTCCCAGCCACCCATCTGCTGGTTTCTGAATTAAGAGTACCTCTCTTACAAGGACTGCTTCCTCTGTTGCTGCTTCCTTTCTTGCTGGAGCCGTTCTCCAACTTGAAGTCAAACTTCCCACTTCTCCTTTTCCTCTCCTCTG
The DNA here is from genome assembly GCA_033557465.1 of Ichthyophis bannanicus. Classification (NCBI taxonomy): domain Eukaryota; kingdom Metazoa; phylum Chordata; class Amphibia; order Gymnophiona; family Ichthyophiidae; genus Ichthyophis; species Ichthyophis bannanicus. The sequence continues at coordinate 202,991,760 of CM066041.1, read as the reverse complement.
AACAGGGCTTATAAAGCTGTTTCCTAACTAACACTCCTCTGTCTCTGCACAGGTGATTATCATTACCCTCCAAGCCTGCACTTACGTTAGGGCTTGGGTGGCTTGGCTTCAGCAACTACGTGCTTCTTTCCTTTGCCTGCAGTCTGAACCCTGTGAATACCTTGCCTGTCTCTCACCTTAAAGGCATTTTCACTGTTTTCTTGTTTCCATCGGCTCAGCACAGCTCTCATCATCACAGTACCCATAGATTTTGAGACCTATGGGGACGAGGGAATGTATCCAGTACCTTCTTGTAGTGATTGTAAACCTGCTCTGATGCCCTTCAGTCCAGGCAGTATATCAAGAAATTATATAAATATAGTCCAGCACAAACAATCTGACTTCACCACCAGAGCTGTGAAATATTAGACCCAAGTTGTGCCTACATGCAAAATCAGGCACCTCAAGTCCTCCATCAACCTCTAGCAATACTGTCCAAGTCTGTTATTTTGTCTCACTCTATAGTATTCGTTCAGAAATTAATAGGCTCTCAGGTGCACAAGACCCCCTTTCAGCTCTTCACATATATTGCAAAACGCATCTTGTGTAAGGTTGGAAAGCTCACCAGTCTCAGTCCTGAATTTGCATCCCCTTCTCAGCACTCTTAGTCCAGCTTTCTACCGTGCCACTGAAGGGCGAGCTTGATCAGGAAAAAAAAGCAGCAGGAAGGCAGTGGCAGGCCAGAGGCAGCAAAATCAGAAATAAACACAGCTGCTATTGGTTCCTCCAAGCAGGGGTGGCTCAAGGGTGTTGCAGGGCCATGTGTGGAGGCTAATTGCAGGGCCTCATTTGCATACATATTTGCAAATCTACTGGGCCTAATTTATATAATCCTAATTTATTTTATTTTAATATCTAAAATTGCAAGTGCCTTTCAAAGGAGTCCTTCACAAGCTTCTTTTTTGTCCTAACAATGACTTAGGGGAGTGTTTACTAAACATTCATGTGTTAAGTGCCACTATACCCATAAACATAAATGGGTGTTCCTTATCATTCCTCCAGTTTAGTCCTCCACCTCTGGGTAGGGCACCTCTTCCTGCAGCATGGAGACTGGACCAATCAAAATCTTCCTCTCACTGGATGTAACGTGCTGAAATTCCCCATCAGCCCCAGTGTGTCCAGTCTCCATGCAGCAGGAAGGACCTAGTGAGCCTAGGTGCTGGGCTCACTGGAGGAATTGATAAGGAGCAGGATAGTTAGTTTGATTGATTTGCATTATTTTCAATTAGTTAAGTCCTTTTGGATTATTTTAATCCTATTAAAAATTCTAATTGGGCTCTGTCACTTTAAAAGACTCCTAGGACAGGGGGGAGGGGGCTCAGAGACGCTCCTCTTCTCTGCTCTGCCGCATAGTTTTGAGATTAGGCTGTTTTGATGGGCAGGTATTTGAGATCTCTGGCCCCTTGACAGTACGGGGCAGAGCTCTCTGAGCAGCAGGCTGTTGGACCAATTGTCGCGCAGCGGCAGCGGCTTCGGGGACGACTCAGTCGCCTGTCTCTGTGCAGTTCTGGCGGCACCGGCTTAACAGCTCAACAGCTTCTCTTTGCCGAGCCTGGTGCGTTCGGAGGAGTGGGATAACAGCAGGAGATCTACCCTTCAACGAGGTTAGTCCTCTACGTTGTTAGAGGGGCCTTTGTTTTCCCGCCAGAACGCTGTGAGAGAACCGCGGCCATTTTGGGCACGCGGTCTCCTCAGCGCTCCGGCATTTTGCGGCAGTGGCACTGTCCTCCGGAGCTGCAGTTAGCTCCGGGCTCCGGTGCTGAAGTGTTCATAAGAGTTTTTGGGGACTTGGTCAGGGACCTTACCACTCGTTTATTTTTGCTTCTATCTAAGCGTTTGGCATCACGTTCTTTTTCTTTTCAATTAGTTCTTCCTTTTTTTTCTTGGGGCTAGTGGTTAGCTGTTCGGTCTTCCCTCCCAGCACCAGCATAGATAAAAGAGATCCCTAACTGCGCAGCAGGGTTTTTAAAAAAAAAATATATATATATTTGTATATAAAAAGGTGGCAAGGAAAGGGTCCTGAGGCCGGGCTCTATTCTGTAGCCAGGGCTGCTTGTTGCCTGAGTCCGAGGTTCCTAGGATCCATCCGGGGCCTCTCTATTTCTCATGTCAGCAGCTTCTTCATGTGTGATCTGTGGCACGCGTAGGAGCACGACCACAGGAACAGGCATCTGTCGCCGTTGTACCACAGTTTCTGTGGCTATGGAACAGCAGTTGGAGGAGTCCCTGGTGTCTGGGTGCCCAGAAGCAGGCTTGGGACTAGCAGTGGATGCAGATATAGCGACTTCTGCTGCACCTCCAGAATCGGTGTCAGCTGCCACTAATACGCAGGCTCCTGTGGGGCCGCAGATAGATGATTTTAGTCCGGAATTTGTGTTGCTTATGCATCAGGCATTTTATTTATTTATTTAACAGTTTTTATATACCGACTTTCTACAATTCAAGTCGGTTTACAGGTAACATAACAGACAGTATATTTCAACTGAGTACATTGTAACAATAATATGTCACAGAAGGCAGGGTCTGCAGTTGCCTTCCGTTCCTATTCCTTCTTCCTCTGCGCGGCCTTGTCTCGCGGAGAGTGGAGGATCAGTATTGAAAGCGGCCAAGAGGCCGCGGCTGCGGCTGCCTGATCCTGTTTCCTCCGAGATGGACTGGCAGGATGGAGAGGAAGCAGAGATTAATGTAGATATGGACTTAGATGAGTTGGAAGAAGGGGAGATCCCCGAGCCCGAGGATCATTCGAGTGTTTAGAAGGGAGGAGTTGACGGCTCTTTTCTGAGGCTCTCCAGACCCTTCGACTAGCCACAGAGCAGCCAGCGGAATAGGAGGATGATGCTGATCCCATTATTCAGGCGGTTTGTCAAACGCAGGTGGTCTTTCCTATTCATAAAGTGATAGATCAAATGATTTAGAACGAGTGGGATCATCCCAAAGCAGGACTTAAGGGAATGAGAATCATGAATAAGCTATATCCCTTGGCGGATAGAGACAAGGAGAGGTTCCGTTCCCCAAAAGTGGACACGGCGGTTTCAGCGGTAACGAAAAAGACGACGATTCCGGTGGAAGGCAGTGCTGCCTTAAAGGAAGCACCAGATAGGAAAATGGATGGTTTATTAAAGCAGTCTTTTGAGGCGGATGCCATTGCCTTGCAGGCTTCCATCTGTGGGGCTTGGGTGGCGAGGGCCTGTCTTCGCTGGGTCCAGCACCTAGCACAGTTGGCGTCATTTATTTATTTATTTAGACAAATTTTGTATACCGCCTTATCCTTCAATCAAAGCGGTCACAACACAATTGGGGGATACATTTAACACGTGGGGATATGAGACACATACACTAATACTTACAGGGAACATGGGCAATGGAGGGTTAAGTGGCTTGCCCAAGACCACAAGGAGCATCTGTGGGACATTGGAGCCCGACGACATCCGTGCTCTGCAACGCTTAGAATCCGGATCAGCCTATTTGGCTGATGTGCACTATGATCTCATACGAGCCTTATCAAATAGTATGGCTTCCTTGGTGGCGGTTCGTAGATCCCTTTGGCTGAAGAATTGGGCGGCTGATGGCTCTTCTAAAGCACGGCTTGGTAAGCTTCCCTTTAAGGGGAAGCTGTTTGGCGAAGACCTCGATAAGCTGGTTAAAGATTTGGGAGAGTCCAAGGGTGGCCGTCTGCCGGAGGATAAGCCTAAGCAGGGAAGATCTTCTTCGGCCTTTCGAGGTCAGTTTAGAGATTTTCGGAGGTTTCGTTCCTCTCGTTTCGCGGGCTCCCAAAGAGGAAGATTTGCAGCTCGTGCCCAGGGTTTCCGGGGGTTCCGCGGGGCCAGTAGGGGGTTTGCTACAACGTCCACTGCGGTCTCCCGGAAACCACAATGAAGGGCGGTGGGCCCCGGCAGAGTGTCAACCGATCGAAGGTCGTCTTCGGGGGTTTCTCTCTGCCTGGGTCCGTATTACGACCGATCAGTGGGTCTTGGAGATCATCCGCGACGGGTATGCCTTAGATCTCTCAAGGCCGGTGTTGAACTCGTTCGTGGTTTCCCCCTGCAGGAGTCCGCGGAAGGCACTACAGGTGCGGCTCACCTTAGACCGCATCTTGCAATTGGGAGCGGTCGTCCCTATTCCGCCAGCAGAGTACGGCAGGGGTCGTTATTCTATTTATTTCGTGGTGCCAAAGAAGGATGGCTCTCTTTGGCCAGTTCTAAACCTCAAAGGGGTCAATCGCTGCCTTCGGGTTCCTCATTTTCGTATGGAAACGCTGCGGTCAGTTATTGTTGCAGTGCGACAAGGAGAGTTCTTGACGTCCCTCGATCTAACAGAGGCCTATCTCCATGTCCCGATCCGAGCCGCTCATCAGCAGTTTCTCCGTTTCGCGCTGCCTTGGGGGCACTACCAATTCCAGGCGCTGCCCTTCGGGTTGGCGACAGCTCCGCGCGTGTTCACCAAGGTAATGGTAGTGGTAGCGGCGGCTCTGCGGAAGGGATATTGGTGCATCCGTACTTAGACGATTGGCTGATTAGAGCGAAGTCCCAAGTCGAGAGCGAAAAGGCCACGGAGAGGGTCGTGGGATTTCTCCAGAGTCTGGGCTGGGTGGTCAATCCGGTCAAAAGTGTAATCGTGTAATCAAACTCTGGAATTTGTTACCGGAGGATGTAGTAAAGGCTGTTAGTGTAGCTGGGTTTAAAAAAGGTTTGGACAAGTTCCTGGAGGAAAGGTCCATAAACCATTATTAAGAAGGGACCCAGGATATCAATGCTTGACTCAGTACAAGCATTGCGGAACCTGTGTCTTTTGGGGAAACTGCTAGGTACGTATGACCTAGATTGGCCACTGTTGGAAACAGGATACTGGGCTTGATGGACCTTGGTATGGCATATGTATGGCATATCATGTTCTTATGTTATGTTCTTAAGTCACCTGGCACCGACTCAAGTCCTTGAGTACTTGGGAGTGCAGTTCGATACCCAGCAGGGGTCGGTGTTCCTGACAGAAAGGAGAGTGGTGGCTCTCCGTTGCCTGGTACGGAATTTCCGAAAACTAGTGGTGCTGACAGCGTGGAAGTATCTGCAGCTGCTGGGCACGATGGCTGCGACCTTGGAGGTGGTCCCGTGGGCCAGGTTTCATATGACATCGTTGCAGCGCGCCTTGCTGCGCCGGTGGTCCAATCAGTCCGATCCGCTGAGCAAACAGCTCCCCTGCCCGCCAGGATCTGAAGTGGTGGATGAGGTCTTCGGTCTTGCGAGCGGGAATGCCCTTGGAGCAGCCGGCGTGGGTTCCCCTATTAACGGATGCAAGTCTTTCAGGCTGGGGAGCCCATTGCGGCATAGATTATGCACAGGGACTATGGTCCCTACAGGAGAGCATTTGGTCGATAAACCGGCTGGAGCTCAGAGCAGTGTTCCTGGCTATGAAAGGCTTCGAAAAGCAGGTGACGCAGAGAGCGGTTCGAGTTCTCTTGGACAATGCCGCGACCATGGCGTACATAAACCGACAGGGTAGCACCGGGAGCGTGGCCATGGAAGAGGAGGCTGAGGGTCTGTTCTCCTGGATAGAGTCGCGGTTGCTGGCAATATCGGCAGCACATATTTCCGGGAAAGACAACGTGACGGCGGATTTTCTCAGCAGGGTCCAGGTGGATGCAGGAGAATGGGAGTTGCATCCGGAGGTCTTTGCGCAGTTGGTACTCCAGTGGGGGGTACCAGTCATGGATTTGATGGCCACCTTCCAATCCGTGAAAGTGAATTGGTTCTTCAGCATGCGACGGGAGCCCATGTCGGAAGGGTTAGATGCCCTAATGCGGCCGTGGCCCTCCGCAGGTCTTCTCTACGTTTTTCCCCCCTGGGCGCTGTCAGACAGCTGCCTGGGTGAGAATGTTCACAGTCTTGGCAAGTGCATATATCAATATGATTGGCAAGGGATTGTGGGCAATGCAGTCCATTCACACCAGACACAGCTGCTCACTATAATCAGTTGTGCTTGATGGTAAAGCCAATAAGATATTTATTTATGGGGGTTATTTCTCCCAACACAGATATGCTTGGTAGCACATAAAACAAGATACTTGCTTTCAGGGTTAAACTTGGAAAAACAAAATCAGGAAAACAACATTTGAACTTGTCAGGCAATCAAAGCAAAAGAAATAAGACCTGGTTGGTAACAAACTGGTCTTTTCTGTAGGCTTTAGCTAATATTTTCTTAGCAGTGTATCAAACAACAAACAATATCCACAAAGAAGAAAAAAACCTGTTCTTTTCAGGTTAACTTCTTATATCTTCCCACATAGATTCAGAAGTGATTCCCTCAGAGCTCACCAGCAATTAGGTAAGGCTCAATTGCTAGCAGTTACCCAGCTGAAACCCCTTAGCTGGCTTGCTTTCTACTGCGTGGCTAAAAATTCTACTCAGGAGCTTTTCTGAGTAGATTAAAGAACAAGTTTGTATTTCTTTGTGATAGTTGCTGTACTTTGTAACAGAAAATTACCACAGTAGTTTAGACAGAGAGCAATCCATGTAAATACAGCCTTCATCTGCCATCTCTCCCCCTTCTTCAACAATCATGGGTTCAATATCATGGATTGGCACAGATGAATTTCTCAATGGAGCACTTTCAGGAGAATACTTGTTTCCCTGCTGTCTTTCAAGGTTATAGCTAGGGCATAGATCAGTGTTCATACCTGAGCTTCCATTGCTGTTAGAGTTCCTCTCTATATAGCCTGGCCAGTATGTAATCCAGTTTTTATGTCCAGCCTTCCAATCCAGATCCCTGGACACTGGATCTCTCTTCACATACCTTCTGGCACGGGTCTTATGGTCCCTTCCACGTGCAGCCATCTCCCTCACAGGTACCGTCTGGAGATTCCTAGCTCTGCAGCACCATTCCTCTGGCTTTCCCCAGTCCAATTTATTTATTTATTACAGTTTCTTATATACCGCGCTATTTAGAATCAGCGCGGTTTACATCATAACAAAATGACCATAACGACAAACTGTCAGGTTTTACATTGAACAGGAGTACAAACTTGGATAACTGGTGTATGCTGGCCCTTGGAATGCTGGCCCTTGGAATGCTGGCCCTTGGAATGCTGGCCCTTGGAATGCCTCCCAGTATACGTACTGCTCCGGACTCCTCTAGATCTCCCAAAGGCTTTTCTCTTCTTTCTTCCAAAGGGTTTCTTGCCCTCTCTGTCCGTCCGGTTTGGCTTCTGCTTCTGATGATCCTCCTCCAGATGAAACTGAGGATGAGGATATCCAAGTTGATCATGAAGATGATGATGAGGATTCTCTGTAGAATAAACTCTACCTTTATTCTGCTTAGATGAGTGCTCCACCCTAACACAGCGCAGCTGTGCTGAATCAGGCCCTGCCCTTTGAGATGAGTGCTTAGGGATTACCTCATAGCCCTCCTGATTGAACACACGTTTCCCCACTTCAGCTCCTCTAATGGCTGTTGGAAACCTGGTGCATTCTGGGACTGGTAGTCTTTTATGGGAAAATTCTGTTTTCTTATTTCTACCAGAACTGACAGGTTGCTTGTTCAGAGTCACTTCACCTTTCCTATAGCTCCTTCCTGAGCTATGATAAGCTTCCTTATCACAGCGCTCGTTGGGCGAGTGATTCAGCGTATCGAGGCGCATCAGGGTCGGGTGCTGTTAATAGCGCCGGATTGGCCCAGGCGTCCATGGTATGCCGATCTGATAAGGTAGTTAGACGGAGTACTGTGGCGCCTTCTGTCGTCACCAGCGCTGTTGATTCAAGGGCCTCTTCTAAATGCCACAGGTCAAGAGATTCTCGCTTACGGCCTGGTCATTGAGAGGGCGCGATTAAAATAGAGGGGCTACTCCAGTTCGGTGGTGACGACCTTGCTCCAGGTTAGGAAGCGGTCTACCTCGCTGGCATATGTTCGCGTTTGGCGTATATTTGAAGACTGGTGTTCGAGACGTCGGATCTGGGCGGCTACGGCAGCAGTGCTGGTGGTGTTGGACTTCTTGCAGGATGGCTTCGATAAGGGGCTGGCTGCTAGTTCCTTGTGGGTGCAGCTGGCAGCCTTGACCTGTTACCGGGGTAAGGTGCAGGGGGTTCCTCTCGGGGCGCACAGCGATGTCGTGCGGTTTCTTAAAGCGGTTTCCCGCTTGCGTCCAGCGCGGCGCATTGCTGTCCCACCATGGGATCTCAACTTGGTGTTGCGGGCGCTGGGGAAAGCGCCATTTGAACCCCTGTGCCAGTCCTTGGTCAAAGATCTGACTCTTAAAGCGGTGTTTTTGGTAGCCATTTGCTCAGCAAGGCGCATTTCGGAGCTGCAGGCTTTCTCCTGTAGGGAGCCCTTTCTATGCTTTTCCTCTCAGAAAGTAGTGCTCCAGACGGTGCCTTCCTTTTTGCCTAAGATGGCATCTCCTTTTTATTTGAATCAGTGTCATTTCCGGTCTTGCGATCGGCTGGAGAATCGGCTTTGGAACGCGGCTTGAGTCGCTTGGACATAAAGCGAGTGTTGCGACGTTATTTAGCGGTCACCGCGCCCTTCCGCAAGTCTGATCGGTTGTTTGTGCTGTTTGGCGGGCCCAGGAAAGGGGAGGCTGCAGCCAAGGCATCCATTTCTAGATGGATCAGGGAGGCAATTGTGTCGGCTTAACTTTTGCAGAGGTGGGTGGTTCTGGGAGTTTGAGAGCTCATTCCACTAGGGTGCTAGCAGCTTCCTGGGCAGAGCATAGTCTGGTTTCGCCGGTCGAAATCTGTAATGCAGCGACTTGGTCATCGCTACAAACTTTCAGCAAACATAATCGCCTAGATGTACTGGCAGCGGGGGATGCCCGTTTTGGGTCAGCAGTATTGCGTGCCGCCTGGCAGGGTCCCTCCCGTTAGTACTGCTCTGTTACATCCCAGAGGTGGAGGACTAAACTGGAGGAACGATAAGGAAATAGAAATTACACTTACCTGGTAATTGTCGTTCCTTGAGTGATGACAGTTTAGTCCTCGATCCCGCCCTCGGAGTTGTAAGTAGCCACAGCACGCAATAAGTTCTGGGCGAAAAAGGTACAGGTGAGTGTCTTCTCAAGATAGCAAAAGTGAACATGAGAAGTGGCTATGTTGATTTTTCTCTCTGCATTCTCTAACGATGTTAAGACAGGTGGGGGAGCGTTTCATGGGTAAGTTTTCCGCCTTTTTTTCCCTTCTTGGAGGGGTTCAGTGTTATTAAACGTTTTACATAGTTAGTGTGGCATTTTAAGCTACTTATTTCTTGCTCTTTTGAGTCTGCTTTGTCAATAGTTCACTGGGGCTGATGGGGAATTCCAACACGTTACATCCAGTGAGAGGAAGATTTTGATTGGTCCAGTCTCCATGCTGCAGGAAGAGGTGCACTACCCAGAGGTGGAGGACTAAACTGTCGTCACTCAAGGAACAACAATTACCAGGTAAGTGTAATTTCTATTTGCTGCACTTAGCACACATTCAAATTTGTGAAAGCAAATTAACCTTTAGTAAACATGCCTCTTAATGAGTATCTGAAAACTATTTACATGTACAGTAAGTATAAAGAAAGGCTACCATATTTCTACATTACTCTCCTCCAGTGCCAACTGCCCGGTGCATTACTACAAAACCCTGCTCGTTCTTTTCTCCATTTCTTTCTTTATTCATTCAACCACTCAATTTCAACCCTCTGTCTTCAATCCCCTTTTGACTTTTCACCTAGCAACTTTCCATCTACTCTAACCTCCAGCCGGGGGATGTAGAAAAACAGTGGGCAAAACTGAAAGGGGATATTTTAAGGGCAACCAACCTTTTTGTTAAAATGGTAAATAAAGGCAAAAGGAAAAGGAGACCGCTATGGTTTTCTAAGGAAGTAGCTGAAAAAGTGAAAAAAAAGAGGGAAGCCTTCATGAAATACAAGAGATCACAGAGAGAGGAAGACAGGCATCTGTATTTGGAAAAACTTAGAGAAGCTAGCAAAATAGTCAAGAAGGCAAAGATTCAAAAGGAGGAGGAAATAGCCAATGCAATAAAATGGGGGGATAAGACATTTTTCAGATATATTAGTGAGAAGAGGAAGGGCAAGAGTGGTATTGTCAGACTCAAGGGTGCAGGGGGGGAATATGTAGAAGCTGATAAGGATAAAGCGGAATTGCTTAACAAATATTTTTGTTCTGTGTTCACAGATGAAGAACCAGGAGCAGGACCTCAGAAAACACCCACAAAAAGGAACAGAAGCGAGGGACATCTTGAACAATTTTCAGAAGACTGTGTTCGTGAGAAACTAGCTCAACTTAAAGTAGACAAAGCGATGGGACCGGATGGGATACACCCTAGAATACTGAGGGAACTTGGGGACGTTCTAGCAGCTCCACTGACTGACCTTTTCAATGCCTCGTTGGAGTCGGGAGTGGTGCCAAAGGACTGGAGAGAGGCTCATGTGGTGCCTTTACACAAAAGCGGAAGTAAGGATGTGGTTGAAAACTACAGGCCGGTTAGTTTAACTTCGGTGGTGAGTAAATTATTGGAAACGCTGCTGAAAGAGAAAATAGTGAGGTTTCTGGAGTCCAGCGGATTACAGGATCCGAGGCAGCATGGATTCACCAGAGGCAGGTCTTGTCAGACAAATCTGATTGATTTCTTTGACTGGGTGACCAGGGAGTTGGACCGAGGGAGAGCTCTAGATGTGGTGTATTTAGATTTCAGTAAAGCCTTTGACACTGTTCCTCACAGGCGACTTATAAACAAACTGAGCACCCTAGGGATGGACCCTAAAGTTACTGCTTGGGTTAGAAATTGGTTGGGTGGGAGGCGACAGAGTACAAGTAAATGGAGCTCACTCTGAGGAGAAGGATGTTATCAGTGGTGTGCCCCAGGGATCTGTCCTTGGTCCGATTCTTTTTAACATCTTTGTTAGTGATATAGCGGAAGGGCTGTCGGGTAAGGTTTGCCTCTTGCAGATGATACCAAAATCTGCAATAGAGTAGACACCCAGGAAGGTGTAGATAACATGAGGAGGGATCTAGCTAAGCTTGAAGAATGGTCTAGAATTTGGCAGCTGGGATTTAATGTTAAAAAATGTAAGGTCATGCATTTGGCCTGCAGCAGTCCAAGGGAGCAATACAGTATAAGAGGTGAAGTAATTTTGTCCTCTAAAGAAGAGCAGGACCTAGGCGTGGTTGTGTCTGATGATCTTAAAGAAGCTAAACAGGTAGAAAAGGCGATGGCAAAAGCTAGAAGGATGCTTGGGTGCATACGGAGAGGAATAGCTAGCAGAAAAAAGGAGGTGATAATGCCTCTGTATAAGTCTTTGGTGCGACCTCATTTGGAGTATAGTGTGCAATTCTAGAGACCGCACCTTCAAAAGGATGTGAACAGGATGGAGTCGGTGCAGAGGGTGGCTACTAAAATAATTAGTGGGCTTCATTATAAAGCATATTAGGACAGACTTAAGGATCTTAATATGTACACCTTAGAGGAAAGGCGGGATAGAGGTGATATATGATTGAGATGTTTAAATACCTCCGTGGCATAAATGTTCAGGGAGAGAGCCTCTTTCAATTGAAAGCAAGTTCTGCTACGAGGGGACATGGGATGAGAGTGAAGGAAGATAGATTCAGGAGTGATATGCGGAAATATTTCTTTACGGAAAGAGTAGTGGATCCATGGAATAGTCTCCCAGTGGAGGTGGTAGAGATGAGGACAGTAACTGAATTCAAAAAAGCATGGGACCAACACAGAGGATCTCTAAAGGTAAAAAGTGGACTGTTGTAGTTGTTGATATGGAAGGACAGACTAGATAGGCCATGTGGTCTTTTTCTGTCATCATGTTTCTATGTTTCCCCATTTATCTCACTCCTTCATTAGCCTCTTATTCCCCTGTGCCTCCTAGATCCCTTCCGCCACCTAGTTACTTTCTTCTTAGATATTCATTAACTCTGCCTTTCCTCTTTCTTACCCCAGCATTCACTCTTATGCCCTTTCAATTCTTCACTCCCACACAATATATCTGTTCCCCTCTCCATCCTCACTCCCCCTGCTTCTTTTTTTCTCCACCCAGCCCCATCCCTTCTATTCCTCCCCCAGCATCAGCTCCCTTCTAGTTCCAGCCACTCCCTTCCAGTCCCATTCTCCCCATCCCCCAGCTTCAACCCATTTCCAGTCCTAGCTACCCAGTATCAATTTTCCTCCAGTCCCAATCCCTCCCAGTATTGTCTTCCTTTCAATGTCTCCCCAACATTAGCCCATTTCCTGTCCTAGCCGCAGTAGTAGTCCTCTTCCTGTGCCAATGACTCCTTCCTCCCCCTCCCCTCACATATGGCCCCACATGCCCCTGACTGGCTTAAGATTGAGCTGGTGAAGCTTGAAGCCTGGCAACCCGGCTCACCTCTGCACAACCATGGGTAGAAAGAACCGCCGGAGCATTTTCCTTTTTCACCCATAGCTGTTCTAGGTTGTAGCTGCCTGTGCTGCTCAGTATGTAGAGGTTAAACAAGGGCACTTTCTGAACTAAGCTTGAAGTAGGATGGTCAGAAACTGAGAAGTCAATGGCCATCGCTTACATTCATCCATGCTGAAATGATGACATGATAAAAGCCAAAACTGTTGATAATTTCAGTCATCCACCATCTTGGGTCCTCAGCACAATACTTGTATATTAGGTTTTATTAAATCATGGACCTATGTATATTTTTCAGGCAATAGCTAAAGACCCACAATACTGCTATATGGCATGAACAGAATGTAACCCGTTAGCAAAGGTAAAGAAAGAAAAAGTAAAAAAAAATATAAAGGGATGTGTTGGGTGCCCAAAGATGGCTGCTGAAGCTTTTTTGTTTTGTGTTGGTGCTCTGGGGCTGCAGGAAGCAGTTAATATTTTTTTTTTCATTTTCTGTACCTACAGGGAAGGCAGAAAAAGCCAGCATGTTTTTAAAATAATAAAATGGCAGCAGGGGTTTGCAGGTGCTCCTGTGGCTACGTTTTGCAGCCGTGGAGTTTTTTTTACTTCAGGGCTCTGAGAACTGGTATCTGCATAATAAAAGAAAAAAAAAAACAAGAGAAAAATTGATGTGAGGCCTTGGGCCTGTAGAGAATCAGGTTGTGGTGGCATCCTCTGAGGCTTGAGCGGAAGTCATCAAGTGGTCTGTAGCTGTGATTGGGGTCAGCCACAATGTTCCCAATCACAGCAGGGAGAGCCATAAAGCATTGGGAAAGGCCATGGGCTCTTCTCCAGTGTGGGGGGCAGAGGTGGAGTAAGGCCTGTTAGAGACCCCAGTGAGGTTAAACAGAGGTACTTCCTTCCCCGAAGCTCTACTACTCTCCTTGCTGTGATCTGTGCATCATCAGCTGTTCCTGATCACAGCCCCAGATCTCCTGATGACTCCCACTCAAGCCTCAGAGTATGCTTCTTTAGTGGGTCAGGGATGTGCAGATGACATGTTCAGACATGCCTTAGGCCGGCCCTGCCTAAAATCAGCCTGATTCATCCTGAGCTTGAGCAGGAAAAAAAAAAGCAGGAGGGAGGGGGTGGCGGCAGCATTGCAGCTGTGTTTATTTTTGATTTTGCCACCTCTGGTTTTCCACTGCCTTCCTGCTGCTTTTTTTCCCTCACTCAGAAGAGCTTGAGCAGAAAAATAAAGCAACAGGAAGGCAGTGGCAAGTCAGAGGTGGCAAAATCGGAAACAAACACTGCCAGAGTGCCACTCCCTTAAAGGTGCCACCTGAGGCAACTGCCTCAGTTGGCCTGATAGAACCACCCCCTGGATCTTGAAATAGGCATGAATGAGGTGATCAAATGTGCATATGACAAAATTATTCAGAGTTATTAAAACACAAGAGTGTTGTGAGGAATTGCAAGAGGACCTTGAAAAATTGGAAAACTGGACATCCAAATGGAAAATTAAATTCAAGTGCAAAGTTATGGATCTAGGAAAGAACAACCCAAACTATGGTTACACAATGCAAGGTACCACCTTAGAAACCACCACCCAGGAAAAAGATTTAGGCATCATCATGGATAATACATGAAACCCTCCACCCAATGTGCAATGTATTGAGGGGTGGACATGTGATCTGGTTCACCTGGCAACCTCCCACCACCACCTACTTCGGTCCATCACTCCAGTCGCCTTCACATTCTCTCTCAGGCACACCTTCAGCTTACCCATCATTCTGCTTTTTTTCTTCCTTGGCCCTGCACTTTGGAACTCTTTGCTCCCCCGTACTCTGGTCAGAGCAATCCTTCCCTAGGTTCAAAACATCATTGAAAACTCATCTTTTCCAGCTGGCCTTTGACCTTCCCCCTTTTCTTGACTTTGTTCTCCCCTTTCTGCCTTCTTGCTGTCCTGTAAATATAATGGCATTTTTTCCTCTCCCACAGTGCATTTTAGTGTAAACCACCTAGATGCCATTGTGAGGGTAGTATATCAAATGGAATAAAGAATTTTAAGAACAGAAAATATTTTTTCACTCAAAACATAGTCAAATTCTAGAATTCGTTACCAAAGGATGTAGTAAAAGCGGTTAGTGTAACTGGGTTTAAAAAAAATTTTTGACAAGTTCCTGGAAGAAAGGTTCATAAACCATTATTAAAGAGGACCCGGGAAATCCACTGCTTACTCCGGGACAAGCACTGTGGAACCTATGTACCTTTTTGGGAACCTGCCAGGTATTTGTGAGCTGGACTGGCCACTGTTGGAAACAGGATACTGGGCTGGATAGACCTTGGTCTAACAAGTATGGCATTTCTATCCATCAGCATCCCATCATCCACCTCAAAAATGGTGTCAGCATCTTTTATCTTATAAACTTAATGAAACAATTATGGCTAATCAATCAATTTAATAAATAAAATCAATGATTTTATTGGTATGTTATTATTATGTCCTGTGTATGTTTGTTACCCGCCTCTGTGTTTGTGTGGGCTATAAATCTTTTTAAATAAAGACCATCCAATGCTACATTCAAACCATGTGGCATTACTATAATAATCATAAAAATCCAACAGTGTTCCTGAAAATTAAGCTGTTCTACAATATCTTTGCCTCACCAATACAGTGCATAATAAAAAAAAATCCACCCCCCAGCAAAGCTGGTTGAAAGAATGACTGCTTGAGACATCCTTGGACTACTTGGAGTCCAGGTAAGATTTAGTCTGTCAGGATGTTATTCTTCCCCCACCAAAGTATGTGATTGTTAGGAACACTCCACAATAGATGTCCCAGGTTCATACCTCACCTGTTTCCTGGCATAGGAGGTGTGTGTCTCTCTCACTCTCGTTCAGGTAGAATATGATTATCTGATTGCCTGGAGAGGGACAATTATGTTGGTCACCTATTTTCAAAAGGCTTTAGAAACTTAGTATTCGGGATATCCATAATGAATAAGCATGAGAGAGATTTGCATGCTTATTTCCATTACAAGCAACTCTCTCTTACACAGATTCATTGGTGACCCTCAAGGACTCATGAACACACCATGCCGTTCTTGATATTATTAAGACTCTATTCTGTTCTATGTAATTATCTCATGTATATAGTTTACCCCGGTTCTCCAAGTTTGTACTCCTGTTCGATGTAAACCAAACAGCTTGTTGTTATGGTCTTTATGTTATAATGTAAACCGCGCTGATGCCGAATAGTGCGGTATATAAGAACTTGTAATAAATAAATAAAAATAAATAAAAAATACCACCACTTTAGAAGATTTAGTACCGCCTTTAGCTTCAAGATTTAAGTATAGCAATCAGGGGCAAAAGTAGAAGGGGCCAAAGTATCCTCCAGCTCAACCTCTAATTGCTGATGCCATGTTAAGGAAAATATATGTGGGCCATGGCACCAGTGTCCCACCCTATTCCTCTCCTGTAGAGATCTTTTCTGGGAGAATCAAGGACTCTGAGTGTGAAGCTCCCCAGCCCAGTTGGATTCATCTGTGACGAAAATAGTTAATGAGAAAATTTGGAAGGATAAACCCTGAGTCAAATTGGAATAGGACAGCAATCAAGGCAGGGAGTTTTTCACTTCTTTGATAAAGATAGAATCCTGAATCTCTGCATGGCTTGAATTCTACTGAGACTTCAAAGCATTGGGCCTGTCTCATGGAGGCATACCATAGAACAGTGGCTTTCACCCCAGACTTTGAGTATCCCTCAGTCAATCTGAGTCATACAATATCCACAGTGAACTTACATGATACAGATTGGCATATTTATTGTAATAATCCTGAAAACCAGACTGAATAGGAGGTACTTAAAGATGAAGGTTAAGAACAGTCCATTGAAAAATGTTTGTGAAGTCTAATATATAAGCAATGTTTGAAAACTGACATTTGGGTGAACAATCTTTTTAATGAAGTCAACCAATATTATTAAATAGAAAACAATTATTTTCAAATAGTTAATATGGTTATATAAAATCCATCCTGTAAACTGTGTAAGAGATAGTAAAGTAAGGTTTCATAGGCTAAAGTACAGTAGGTTTTATACTGCACATAGCTGTGGAATCTGTTGCCAGAGAATGAAGCAGGGTTCCAAAAACTGTTCCAAGAATTGTTAGCCATAGGGCATTATCCTTTGAAATAAACTATTAGAAACTAGATTTACTTTTTGGGATGTTCCAAGTACATGTGACCCAAATTGGCCACTGCCAAAGATAGAATGCTGAGCTTGATGGCAGGGTCAGATTTAAGATGTTGGCAACCACAAACAGGACCAAAGAGTGATGGATAAAGGTGGACCCCCCCCCCCCCCCCAAGGGATCATAAACCATGGCCCTAAAGCAAATGGAAGCTACTTAGTGACCTCAAAGTTTGGTGCCCCAGGCAATTATCTATGTTACCTATGCCTAGTTCCAGGTCAGCTCATTGATGTAAGGGGAAATCAGTTTCTTGTTATACAAAGGGACCATGAGGCCCATCTGTGAATACCTAGATAGATTGGAATAAACTTGCACACCTTTCCTTCTGTGTCCGGTTGTGAGTTTTATTCCCCTGGATTCCAGCCAGCTGAAGCAGCACACCGCAGATGAGGGGTCAGGACTTCCCTGGCCTGGAGTGACCAACAAGGAGCAGACCTGTTACAATTGGGCCTTGGTCTGGCCCAGCATGACTTTTCTTATGTTCTAATGAAGTGTCAGTAGCAACTATTGTGTACAGTGTATGGAGAACAGAGTACTATCATCTTGACTAAGAACAAATTCTAAACACATTGTATATGTTGCTTGTGCATATTACACCTTGGAACGCCAAGTGATTCTCTCTGCTATAATGCAAGTCTGTCTTAAGAAAACCACTAGTAGCACATTTGAGACAGGGATTTATTTATTTATATAAGAGAATGTATGTAAATAAATACCACGCTATTCTGCATCAGTGCGGTTTACATTGAACAAACTGAAATTACATTGAACAGGGCATTATAACTTGGAGATAACCCTCCATAACCCATGTTCCCTGTAAAATAGTTAAGTGGCTTGCCCAAGACCACAAGGAGCACCTGTAGGATTAGAAACCCGAGTCCTTCCAGCCCAAGGTTGCTGTCCTCTAGTGGGATTTGAACCCCCGACCTTCAGTACCTTGCCCCAACCACTAGGCCACTCCTCCATTTTTAACATACCTAATCAGGTTCATTCCTGTCATTTGCACAAAACTAACCCATTCAGGAAGCTGATCACTCTAAAGACATGCCTTCTAGAAGGTGAGATCTCTCATTGATATTTGTTAGATACTTGAATGTTTGCATTCCAAAATAAAGCATTTTTCATAAAATTAGGCATTTAAAGAGACATGGTTATCCTAGGAAGCATAAGGGAGAGAAGCTGAAAAATAATATGAGAAAATATTTTAAATGTATGTACATTTATAGACTGCCACTATGGCAGAGCTGATCTTAGCAGTGAACAGTTTGATATTCATAGAAACATAGCAAAATGATGGCAGAAAGACCATATGACCTATCTAGTCTGCCCTTTCATATCAAATACAATAGTCCCCTTGTTTCCTTTAGAGATCTTCTGTGTTTGTCCTATGCTTTCTTAAATTCAGATACTGTCCTCATCTCTACTACCTCCACTGGGAGACTATTCCACGTATCTACCACTCTTCTCGTAAAGAAATATTTCCACATATTACTCCTGAGTCTATACCCTTTCACCCTTATCCTATGTCCCCCTCATAGTGTAAATTAGGCCTAGATCCTAACCCCCACCTGAGAGTAGTACTGAAAAGAACCAAAGTTTAGAAATCAGCTTTAAACTGCTTTTTGAAAGTCCCTTTCCTTCCCTCATGAAGTTTGTATAAGTTCTTTATGCTTGGCTTGTTCTGTCCTTGCATTCTCTGAGCTAGAAATGTATCTATACCTAGAAACTGTGCCTTTGTTAGAACAGTCTGAGAAGGGGGAACAGGGAGCTAAGCCCAGAGAGGGTCCCTGATTGGACAGGTGCAAGGGGCATTGGGACCAATAGAAAGTTTGCAAGTATCAAACTGAAAGGAATGTGTGTAATGAATTTGCTCCTGTATAACTTTGCTCAGTCCTTTTTGGATGCTTTCCTGTCTGAGCCTTGTGCACAATAAATTGGCTTGGACCTTGCAATTGACTCCTGGTATTATTTATTGCATGCTTATCAGCTGCTACATTTACTGGTGCATTGGCCGGGAAGTGTGAGTAGTGTGATAGTATTCAAGTAAATATACCACGACTTCTCGCCTCAAAGGTTTGGTCCGGCTGGAGCCGCACCTGACTGATCGCAGGGGAGCCTCTGGTGCCACCGGTCCTCTTGTATCGAAGGGGACTCCTCCTTGCCTCCGCAGGTTGCTGGTTCTGGCTGGCCAACACCTCCGAACCCGAGGAGTCCAGGATCCAACCCATGTACTGGTTTGGTATCGGGAACCAGATCCGGTGAGTAGAAGTTTTCTGTACTACTCAGATAGGCAGGTTTGGGAATATGGTATGGTAAAATGATAATGAGAGCCTGATCACCTCTCAAGGGTGGTCCTAGTATGCCCCGCTAAGTGGTAGCACCATAGAAGCCATCAACCCTTTGGTATGGTTAGTCAGTAAGGCCTTGGGAATTTGGGAAAACGTTGCTGGCAAGTTTGGTTGTGTGTGTGAATGAGAGGTCTGGATACAGACCAAGCGAGAGCGGACTCCTGAGTAGCGCAGTTCCTGACCAGGCAACCATGCCCAGGTCACAAAAAGGAGGAAGCGTCTGGTGTTTGTGTCCCTCACTGTTTCTAGGGCTGTACGGATCCTGTTTGTTGTTTGTATCTGGTTTTATTATCTGTTGAAACCGCTGGTTTCTCTTCTGGTTTAATGTAAGATTATTCTGTTGGGTAATTCATGAAACAGTTTACCGATTAAGGAATAGTACTAAGAAAGGAAGAGAAAAAAAACAAAAACAACTCGTCACTTCTAAGCACAAAGACAGCTATCTCACTGATTTTATTTTTTTTCAGCACAAGCCGAGAGACTATCTTTAGCAGGCAGAGGGAGAAGGGGTGTGTCTTTCACACAGCCCGTAAAAAGGAATGTTTTAGTATCCTTTAACCCTTTGAAGGCTTACTTTCAATTTTTAATCCACATTCTGCAGCTGGGTTAATTTGTGCTTATTTCAGGAAAATTGTACCTGTCTTATTCAATATGTTCTAATAGTGATGTTCCTTCTGCTATGGTCATGCCTCTGATGATCAAAACATCATTTGGTAGGAATATTTAGTCAGAATTTTGGATCCCAACAGTTTTGGGCTCAGCCTGGAAAGGGTTAAGTTCTTATTAACCCCTTTCGATCTCAACTGTTTTTGGTTATATCTCAGCACTGCCCTTATTTCTAAGTCAACTGGGCCTGTTTTATTATTGTTACCTTTCAGAACTATCCAGGGGGGAGGATCTAGTTCAGTTCTAGTGTGCAGGGTGAGATTCCTTAAAAGAAATACCTTGTTCTGATCAGATAGGCTGTTAGGTATAATGCATTTGTGGGCTTAGCTTTGTCTTGTGTTTTTATGTTTTAGTCTTCAGCAAACACTGTCCTTCTTTCATTGATGGCTGCTCCAGTAGATTTCATGCTCCCTGGAGCTGAACTGATTACAGTTCTTTACTTTAGCTAAATGAAACAAACAGAAATGATAGAAAAATTAAGGAAACTGCTTTTGTTTTTCCTTTGACC
This sequence comes from Ichthyophis bannanicus, assembly GCA_033557465.1. Lineage (NCBI taxonomy): Eukaryota > Metazoa > Chordata > Amphibia > Gymnophiona > Ichthyophiidae > Ichthyophis > Ichthyophis bannanicus. Next base: position 202,971,605 of record CM066041.1, on the reverse strand, counting down.
TTCGACGTAGAGGTTAAGAGCCCTGACAGGACAATGAAGCATCCCGAGCCAGTAGCTACCAGATTGCAACTTGAAAATGATTTAAATCCTGAGTGAATGAGGAGTTATTCTCACTGAGAACAGTGTATACGATACTTTAGTCATACGTAACAGAGATGTGGCTGTCATGTTAGGAGCCATATTTCTTTCTATTGGGATTGATGTTATAACATGTTGCAAAATAATAGTTTTATATTTTAAGGACTTTATCTAAATTGTTCCTATTTAGAATGAGCACATACATCCATTATGCTTGTTGCAACCAATCTGAGCTTGTGTTCTATGCCTACCCTTTGTTTACAGCAATAATAAGTTTTTTTAATAAGAGCACCCAGAGGAACATTGTTGCATAGTTCTGACTCATAGTCCACAAGACAATGCAGCCTGACTGCCCGCCCCCTCTGTCTGTTGTCAAGTACATCATCATGGGGGGGGGGGGGGGGGGGATGACCTGCTTGTAGCCACCAACTCCAAAACTGAATGTGTGCAAGCCACCAGTGATCTCTTGCATCTCCTGAATGAAGCTGGATACAAGGTCTCCAGAGCCAAGGCGCAGTTGTGCCAAACAGAAGTAAAATACCTGGGATTCCATCTGTCCAGAGGGGTCCGGAGATTGGGACCCGAGCAAAAGAAAGCAGTATGCCGCATCCCTACCCCCACCACCAGAAAGCAGGTGAGGGCCTTCTTGGGAGCTGCCGGCTACTGCCAAATATGGATACCCAACTTCGCGCTCTTGGCAAAGCCATTGTACCAAGCCATCAAAGGAGTGGAATGGGGCCCAGAACAGGATAAAGCGTTCAAATCGTTGAAAGCTGTTTTGATGTCATCACCAGCCTTGGGCCTACCAGATGTACCAAAGCCACTGAAGCCAACAAACTCACCTTAGGTCAGGGTCTCCAGGTTAAGCACAGTTACTTACCTGTAACAGGTGATCTCTGGGAACAGCAGGAATTAGTCTTCACATATGGGTACGTCGGTACCGACAGAGCCTGCACGGGAATGCTCCCCAGCATCCAATCAGAAAGCTTTTGGGAGCATCCCTCGCGCCTGCGCGCTGACTTCCCGCCTTTCCCACTGCCTCTCCTCAGTTGAGATTCATAGCTGAGACAGAAGGAGAGAAAGAGGAAAGGAGATAGATAGATACAACTCCTAGGGGAGGTGGGTGGGTTGTGAAGACTAATTCCTGCTGTTCCCAGAGATCACCTGTTACAGGTAACTGTGCTATCTCCAGGAACAAGCAGGAATGAGTCTTCACATATGGGGACTCCCTAGCTTTGGGTGCCAGGGGAGATCCCATAAAATGTGTATCCCTGGAACAGGACGGCATTTTCCAAACCTGGATCCCCGGCATCCCCTTAGGGATGGGGGGTAGGAGTTGAATAGAGAAGAGCTGTAGAGGAACAGCCAATCTAAAGACTACAGAAAAAATGAGTCTTTAGAATGTATGTCAAGTATCATTAAAATATTTAATGAACTAGTACAATATAGAGCCTACCTACTGGATTGTAGGAAGTAGAACTGTGATGGAGTGTACTGTAGATGCAGTAGCGGAATCTTCTAGGTAACTTCACAGCAGTGAGGATGAAGTTCCAAACCTGGAATGGGCAGGTGACCCAGGTGTCAACTGGGGTAGGAGAAGAACGGCAGGTCTTCAATGGAAAGCTTTATGGGAAAAAGCTGAAAACTCTTTTAGGTACAGAGTTATTAACATTGAGGACTAAAAGAAGAAGACTGACCGATCTGGAGAATTAGCCCAGTCCTGAAGGGAAGAGGGGGTATGGAAAAAAGCCCCTATTCCCAAGGAGAACAGAAGTGTACTCAGAAATACTGAAGATGTACACTGTCTTTCCTAGCTGGTGATAGGAAGACATTGAAGTTTGATATGTCACAGACAGGGAGATCTATAACAAAAATAGAAGCTGTTGATATCACAGCAGTAATTGTGTGTATAACCGCTCCCAGTTACTGGGCCATATGAGAATAGGCAAGTTGACTGTCTACCCCTTAAGAAGGTAAAAGCTTTATAGCACAGACAGTTAGGGAGATAGTAGGTAATACATAGCGTCCTATGGACATCTCCTGATGGGTATATATATGGAGATACATACATATCTATATATTGTAAACGGGGGCGCTGGGTGAGAATGTCCACAGTCTTGGCAAAGGCAAATATTAATATGACTTGCAAAGGATTGTGGGAAATGTAGTCCATTCATACCAGACTCAGCCGTTCACAATAAATTAGTTGTGCTTACTCAAGGGTAAAGCAAAGAAGATATTTTATTTATGGGGTTATTTCTCCCAACACAGATATACTTGGTAGCACATAAAAAGGAATACTTGCTTTCAGTATTATACTTAGAAAAACAAATAAGGAAAAAACAACAGCTGAACTTGTTAAGCAATCAAATCAAAGCATAAAGACCTTGATGGGGACAGAGAGGTCTTTTCTGTAAGCTCCTGCTAATTCTCCTTAGCAGTGCTTCAAAGAACAAACAAAACCCACAAAGTAGAAAAAACTGTTCTTTTTCAGGGATATCTTCCTGTATCTTCACACACACTCAGAAGTGTCCCTCCAGAGCTCACAGGCAATTAGGCAAGGCTCAATTGCTAACCATTACCAGCTGAAACCCTCTTGGCTGGTTTACTTTCTATTACGTGGCTCAAATCCTACTCAGAAGCTTTTCTGAGTAGATTAAAGAACAAGTTTATATTTCTTTGTGATGGTTGTTGTATTTTGTGACAGCATATTACCACAGAGGTTTAGAAAGACAGCAATCCATGTATTCAAAATCCCCATTTATACCATCTTCCCCTTCTTCAACTATCATGGGTTCAATGTCATGGATTGGCACAGAGGAATTTCCCAATGGAACACTCTCAGGACAATACTTGTTTCCCTGCTGTCTTCCCAGTGAAGAGCTAGGGCATAGATCAGTGTTCATACCTGAGCTTCCATTGCTGTTAGAGTTCCTCTCTAAATATCCTGGCCAGTATGTAGTCCAGTTCTTGTGTCCAGCCTTCCAATCAAGATCCCTGGACACTGGATCTCTCTTCACATATCTTCTTGCACTGGTCTTAGGGTCCCTTCCAAGTGCAGCCGTCTCCCTCACAGGTGCCGTCCGGGGATTCCTGGTTCTGCAGCACCACTCCTCTGGCTTTCTCCAGTCCAGTGGTGTATGCTTGCCTTTGGAATGCCTCCCAGTATACGTACTGCTATGGACTCCTTTAGACCTCCCAAATGCTTTTCTCTTCTTTCTTCCAAAGTGTTTCTTGCTCTCTCTGTCCGTCAGCTCTGGCTTCTGCTGATGATGCTGGTCAGGATGATCCAGGTGCTTCTGATCAAGATGCCTCTGATGATCAAGAAGATTCTGCTGCCTCTGATGATGATTCTCTGTAGAATAAGGTTTTCTTTTATCCTGCATAGATGAATGCTCCACCCTAGCACAGCGCAGCTGTGCTGAATCAAGCCCTGCCCTTGGAGATGAGTGCTTGGGGATTATCTCATAGCCCTCCTGATTGAACACACGTTTCCCCACTTCAGCTCTTCTAATGGCTGTTGGAAACCTGGTGCATTCTGGGACTGGTAGTCTTTTATGGAAACATTCTGTTTTATTATTTCTACCAGGACAGGTTGCTTGTTCAGAGTCACTTCACCTCTATTATAGCTCCTTCCTGAACTATGATAAGCTTCCTTATCACAATATATGTGCATATATGTCTAGATATGTGTGATATATGTAGATATATAGATATATATAGATGGGCATGACTTATGCCCAGATTACAGAAATATGTATGTATACGACATATACATACATGAATATAAGTCTGAGGATACATGCCTGCAACTGAGCCCCACAAAAACATTCACATGGGGAATGTGATGGGAAAAGATTCATCTAATAAGGGGGTGAAAACTACCTGAAGATATATAGAGAATCTATTTCTGCGGTGCAGGAATGTATTTCAGTGGAATAACCAGTATGGTTGCGTGAAAAAACAGAGGATAGTAGCAGTCTGGCAAGAGCACGTCAGAAGTACTTTAGGACTCTGACATGTCCAAAGGACAAAACAACGCATAGACTAAGACACCAGGATGACCCAGCCAAAGGACACAGGGGTATCATGTACACTAAAAGAGTATGCGTTGTCCAAGTGGAGCAGAAAAGCATAATGCCAAGCTGTAAGGAAAAAAGGGTGGATTCCTGCAAGATTGGGAACTCCTTGGACATTCACGCAGAAAAAGCTTGTCTTCTGTATCACAACAGGAGACAAGAGGGTATAAAGAACCCATATAGTCATGGAATGATTATATACGTTTTTTTCTACTATATGGAAAAACCCTCAGAGATAAAGTTCAATGCTCTGTAGCAAGGGCCCATAGTAGTAAGCTTCTCTGAAGATTGCAGAGAGCATTGTGCAGGAGAATTATGAGATAAAACTGACTGAAGTCAGGTGTGTTGCCACATCCTAGGAAAGGATATGGCTAGAAGAAGATAACTTGCAGTGAGTAGTACTATGCAAGATAGTTGAAAGTAGCTTGCAATGAGTACTAAAGTAATCACTGGAACTCCTGCATGCACAGAAACTGAACAAAACAGCAGAGGGGATTCTCCTGTATAAAAACAGAGAGAAAAACAGACAAAGGGAGCGGAGATATTCCCGTCCCTGTCTGATGAGTTGTTCAGAGCATGCATTGAAGGATAACAAAACGTCTACACTGGAAAGAAAGAGAAGTGTTTCAGTATGGTACCAACTCAAGCAGGGGAAAACCCTGGAAGAGAGGTGGAAGGTGACTTACCATATGGTAAGTCAGCTGAAGGAAAAGATGTCCATGTGGGGACAGAAACTATCATGGGATAGTTGTAGCCTCCCTTCGTAGTAGTAAGAAGGGGAGAATTCTGTAACCCATGGACAAAAGTATCCTAACAGCTTAGTATACTGAAAAAGAAAATAACAGTGTAGAGTTTGAAGAATAAACTTCTGCTAAGAAGAAGTTAACTGTAGATTGCAACATACAGGAACCTATGGTTGCTGGTTATGATTAGACTGGTTAGAGTCTGGAGACTTCAGACTAGGATGAGATGTCCCTTGCTTGGGTACATCTGGAGGATGGGCAGGAGAAGGGTGAAACCTTCTTTTCTTAGGGAAAGAAGGTTTGGTAGGACATTTCCTACGTCCTGGGGAAAAAGAAGGCTTAGGATGGTTTCCAGAACCAGGGAAGTCAGTGGAGCAATGAGCAACCTGACGTAAAGCCTCTCTATTGAAGAGATTTTCTCCAGTACAAGGAGAATTACCCAGTGTATGTTGTGCCCATTTGCTCAAGTCTGAAGCTTGCAGCCAGGCTTTACGACGTGCTCCAATGGCAATAGCAGAGGATCTGCTAACAGACTCAAAAGAGTCTAGAGAAGCACGAGAAAGAAACCAAGAGATATTCCTGCTATGATTAAGAAGGAATAGTCAGTGGCCTTAGGCTCTGACAAAAAAGGGGACAAAAGAGATAATTTCTCTGTGACCTCCTGAAGTGTCAGACTCATATAAAAAATATATGAAATGGTTCTTGAAGCCAGCATAGAAGTTTGGAAGGTTTGAAGTCCAAAGGCATCAAGTGCTTTAGATGCACGACCTGGCGGATAAGAAGAATGCTTCTTCTTGCTTCTTACCTTCCTCATTGCTGATTCCACTACAATGGAATGATGTGGAAGTTGGTTTTTTTGAAACCCCAGAGAGGGAGGCACCTGATACAGAACATTAGTGGCTGTAGAAGGCGAAGGAACCTTTAAAGGTGATTCCCACATCCTCAGAAGAAGATCCTGCAAAGAATGATGTAAAGGAAGCATTATATTTTCCTTTTTTGCAGGATCTTGGTTAAGAGTAGAGCCAGGAATAGGCATGGCAAGAAAGGTTGCCATGTCAAGGAGAAATTTCTGAAAAGAAGGATCTCCAATGGGAACTATTCCTGGGTAAGCTGAGGTTGAAGGAGCAGCTTGAGCACCAGAAGACATACTGGACTGGTGCAGAAAAAGAATCCTGCTAGATGGACAGTGATACTGACAGTTCTGATTCGAGGCAGTTAGTACTGCATCATCAGTGCCCGGTATCGATTCCAAGCTAGGCATAGAAAGGATCGATGGCACCGATGGAACTGCAGGAATCAACATCGATACCAGTACCGGAGACGGTAATGTCATCGAAGCAGTAATCGGGGGCTGCTGAAGCGGTACCGAGGTAGCCAGAGAGCCTTGGTGAATATCCTCGGTACTGCGTAGACGGAAACGATATGGATCGGTTCTGAAACGCGTCGGTACCAAGTCTTCTAGACTGGATATCGATTCTAGACTCGGCATCGAAGGGAGCGAGTCTATTGATGCATGTCTAGAAGGTACCGACGGTGGTGGTGGAATCGGCAATGCCGATACAGGAAAGTCAATCGGAGTCGTATCGATCGGTTCCGAAGGTACCGAGGACGCCCAAAGATGATGCCTGGTGCAGAGTGGAACACTCGACACTGATGCCGATGCCGATGCCGGGGTATCGGTACCGCTCGAAGCCGGTACCAACCCCGAGCATGGCAGAGATACAGGAAAGTCAATCTGGGTCATATCGATCGGCCCCGAAGGTACCGAGGACACCAGATGACGATCCCTGGTGAAGAGTAGAACACTCGACACCGGTGCCGATGCCGGGTTATCGGTACCGCTCGAAGCGGATACCACCCCCGAGCATGGCTCAGGTATGTTCTGTGAGGGGTGAGCCCCAGGAACAACCTGAAACCCCGTAAATGCTTTGGAGCCCGAAGACTCCCGCCGGGGTTTTATTGCCAATGGGGTCTTGAGGGCAAGGCCGGAGCCGTCATCATGCTGGGCATGAGACTTACCCTTCAAGAATTGGCTAGTCTTAACAGACTGTTTGTGGGTTACCTGATCCTGGAGAGAAGAATAAACCGATGTCCTCACCTCAGGAGGAAAAACGGCATCGAGGGAAACTCGAAAAAGGGAAGGTCTTCTCCCAATAATACAGCCTGATGGATCAGGGAAAAAAGGGTCAGGACCCAAACAGGTTAGACACCAAGCATTGGAGTCTAAAAAGAAAACCATGTTTCCACAGTGAAGGCACTTCTTAGGGGAAGAAGGCTCCATGTTGGAGAGGCCTGGTAGGCCCAAAAAGTTAAAACAAAAACTGAGGAGAAAAAATTTCTCTAAGTTTAGAAAAGAAAAGAATAAAGCACCGGCGGTACCGGTATCGGCGGGAAAGACAGCCGCGACCACAAGAAAACAAGGAAATAAGAATTTTAAAGAAAAAAGTTTCTGCGGTGACAGGAAGACATCCTGTCGGCTCCGCGGAAAAACGAAAACTGAGGAGAGGCAGTGGGAAAGGCGGGAAGTCAGCGCGCAGGCGCGAGGGATGCTCCCAAAAGCTTTCTGATTGGATGCTGGGGAGCATTCCCGTGCAGGCTCCGTCGGTACCGACGTACCCATATGTGAAGACTCATTCCTGCTTGTTCCTGGAGATCAGGGCCACACTCTGTCCTAACCCTCATGGAACAAAGGAAGTTACAGGTTCACGAATTCCCGCATGCTAAAGTACCTAAGCATGCCGTGCGAAAACCTTCGATTACAGATGATTGTCAGTCAAGTTCTGAACCCTGCTACACTATTACCAGTTGGTCCAGGTCCACCCAACCATGACTGCTTGGAAGTAATGGATACTGTGTTCTCCAGTTGCCGTGATTTAACCGGTCTTCCACTGAACAATCCTGAACAGACTTTCTTTGTGGATGGAAGCAGTCTTGTCATCAACGGACGTCGTCGTGCTGGCTATGCAGTAGTGACCCTGGACATGGTAGTTGAATCTTCAGCTTTGCCCCCAGGAACCTCAGCACAGGAGGCTGAACTGATAGCCCTCACTAGGGCACTGATAATAGGAACAGGACTCCGCTTGAATGTGTACACAGACTCCAGCCCCCAGGTCCAACTGTAATCCCTGAATCATTGGGCCTAGCCTTTGTCCATGCTTTTCACCAAACCACACATTATAGGAAAAACAGCTATAGAAAAAGCTTTTAGGCCCCATTTCTATATCCCGCTGCTAAGGGATATGAGTCAGATTGGATCTGAAATCACTAGACAAGAGCTGTTGGCTTTAGGTTCTGTCTTACAGAGTCTCCACGTTTGGGTACTAATGTAGAATCTACAGCCCTACTCCTGCCACCACCGGAAGCTGGCAGGTCCACGTACGGCAGAAGCTTGAGGTACCTACAGCCCTACTCCTGTCACCCAACGGAAGCCGACAGGTCTATGTACGGCGGAAGCTGTGGAAGAAAAGAACTTAAGTGATAGCTATGTGTTTGTTTCTCCCATGTTTCCTACCCCTTTGCTTGTGAATGTTTACCTCAATCATAGACAATAGTACTGTAGAACGTAAGGCTGCAGCCAGAGTGTTAGCCATCTGGCAGTATCAGGCTATACCCCAAAAATGAAGTATCAGTTTAACAAGAGTCCCGTATGTGATTAGTTTCTCACCCTCTCTTTATTCGGGTTGAGAATAATCAAAGGGGGGAATGTGGTAGGCTATGGCCTGTAAACTAGGCCTAGATCCTAACCCCCACCTGAGAGTACTACTGAAAAGAATCAAAGTTTAGAAATCTGCTTTTTGAAAGTCCCTTTCCTTCCCCCATGAAGTTTGTATAAGTTCTTTATGCTTGGCTTGTTCTGTCCTTGCATTCTCTGAGCTAGAAATTACCTTGCAGTAGAAATGTATCTATACCTAGAAACTGTGCCTTTGTTAGAACAGTCCGAGAAGGGGGAACAGGGAGCTAAGCTCAGAGAGGGTCCCCGATTGGACAGGTGCAAGGGGCATTGGGACCAATAGAAAGTTTGCAAGTATCAAACTGAAAGGAATGAATATAATGAATTTGCTCCTGTATAACTTTGCTCGGTACTTTTTGGATGCTTTCCTGCCTGAGCCTTGTGCACAATAAATTGGCTTGGACCCTGCAATTGACTCCTGGTATTATTTATTGCATGATTATCAGCTGCTACAATAGCAGAGCTTGCTTTCAATCGAAAGAGGCTCTCCTCTTGTGCATTCATACCACGGAGGTATTTAAACATTTCGATCATATCTCCTCTCTCCTGCCTTTCCTCTAACACATACATATTAAGATCTTTAACTCTGTCCCCGTATGCTTTATAACAAAAACCGCTAACCATTTTAGAAGCCACCCTCTGCACAGACTCAATCCTGTTTATTCACAATACAGATGTCAACCAGACAGTCAAACCCCCAACTCCCTTAAACTTCTTACCCTAACCAGCTAAACCCCTCTAGTCCTCCCATATTCTTACCCCTCAGTGGCCAATAAGCCCCATGCCAAATGCTCCTCTAAACAAATGGGCTTTTAACTTCTGGAACCTACTGTAATCCTTCTGTAATCTCAAGGCATCTGGAAGGGTGGCCCAGACCACCAGCATGGCCACTGAATAGGCAGCGGCAAGAGTCCTAGCCAATTTGGCCTTCCTTATAGAAGAGATTGCCAGTAGCTCCACAACAGAGGACTGCAACTGGCAATCTGGCACTTAGGCATGCTAGCTAAATAGCTATGAGAGCCTTCACAAAGTGCCTTGAATGATAGACAACACTTTGAATGGATTGTGGTGCCTCACGAGGATCAATGCAGCAATCAAAGCACTGGGGCCACATGGGCACAAGGATCAAACCAAGTCAACAAATGAGCCACCACTTTTTGTACCATTTAAAGGGCTTTGAATGATGTAAGGCACGTGGAAGTCACAAGTGCTTTATTGTGTCAAAAAGAAACCCAACACGTTTTGGCCGTAGCCTTCCTCAGGGGGTAGAAATCTTCAAAAAATACATGTACAATAATAAATTAAAATTAATTATAAAGAAACTATAAAAAGATTAAAAATAGATATTAAAAACAAATATAAGAATATAAATATATCAACAAAACACACGCTGATAAAAATATATTTAAAGGCAAGGCAGAGTATACATTAAAACCAAAAAGACATTTGTATATATAAATCACATGTAAGCATTCACGTTTAAAAAGAACAAGAAGAGATGAGGAGTGAAAAGCAGTGCCGCCTAATACACTAATACTCACGACAGCACACTATGTATATTCGATTTCAAAGGGCGATAATTTGAAAACAAATCTATGAAAAGGGCAAAACTGTAAAGAATTTGGTTTGCAAAACTAAATGGGAAGCCCATAATGTTAAACTCAAATGCAGCATAAGTTGCACTACTCTTTAGTAATAAGAACCCATAACAGAACTAAGAGTAGGGAAAGACACCAAAAAACAATTACTATAAGTAAACGCCAATGGCAGGTGTTGAGGAACTAAATGACCACCAAAGTAAGCGAATATGGGTGAAAGTTGGGAACCCTTCATATTGCTAGAGCCATGCACAAAGAAATAAAAAAATGTGTCTGAAGGCAGCTGTCGTCGTTGTCTGGAAACTCTGCTAATGTAAAACCTGAAAACTTATTGTACCTCATTTGCAGTAGCTGAGTAGCATGAGAGTTGTAGACCTACGAGAGCACAGGAAGATTTAAAAAACGCTGCTGTTTTTGCGCCTTTCAGAGGTCAAGGGTCTGACTACTGCATAATTCATAAGAACGCATACATTGATGACACCGTCTGTTTTAAATTGCATTCTAAACAAAAGGTGAAGACTTTCAATTAGGAAAAGAAAAAATGAATTAAACATATCATAAAAGTTGCATCAAAAAATGTGTTGAGACCGCGGGAGAAAAAATGCAGACAGCCTCAGAGGAGCCCGCTGTTTTCACAACTTTCAAGGGTCAAGAATCTAATACATATTAGTAAAATCGCAAGGGTCAATGACACCTTGTGTTCCAAAATAGAATACATTCTGAGAAAAAGATATAAAAATTGGGCCAAGAAATGGAGTGTAAATAAAGCATATGTTATAAAAACTGGCAAAATTGATAAAGGATGTGTCAAAAATTGTGAAAACCGCGGGAATAAAAAAAGAAAAACTGTGCAAACTATATTATAGGTGCTAGCAAATCTATTTGGAAAAGAGAAGCCTGATATGTGCCAAGAATTGGGCAGAGGGGGAAGGAGGGAGGGGAGGGGGAGAAGCAGAATCTCCTCTTTGGAAAAGTTCCTTAGGGTCAGGAGGCTCTGCACTTTAAATTTGTACTTTGAACATAATGCTGCTATGGACAAAAGATTTATAGCCAGAGGCTATCCAGCAGACTGTATTCAGAGAGCCTACAAGCAAGTGAAATCTTTGGAAATCTATTGAAGAATACAAAACATCCCACAAGAGATCAAGTTGTCTGTGCTTTGACTGTTTCCACCTTTTCTAGAGATATTGCAAGTATCCTCCGACAAGAATGGCGTCTCTTAGACAATTTACCAGCTTTTGCTACAAAAGAATTGACTATAGTCCATAAGAGGAATTGTAATTTGGCCAACATTCTTGTTCCATCTGCCCTCTCAAAATCTCGGCCAATTTGTAAGGTGAAAGGTCATTTTAAATGCGGCCGGTGCTTGGTATGTTCAAATGTTCTGGCCACAAAAGGTTGTTTTGAACACCCAATGTCACACAAGAAAGTCTTTTTACAAAACTTTTCAAAATTGCAACACTGCAAATGTCAAATCTCTTATTTGTCCCTACAATTTGATTTATGTTGGCAAGACTACGAGACCAGTTAAAACTAGAATTATTGAACACAAAAGTTGTCTGAACAGACGAGTCCAAGATAAACCACTGGTCACACATTGGGTAGAAAAGAACCATCGTGTTTCCGATTTAGGGGTATGTTTACTAAAGGGCACTATTTGCGCTGCTGTCACGTTATTGGGCGATAAGGCACGTTATCGCGCGATAATGGTGCTTTACCGGGCGATAAGGTACCTTAGCGTGCGATAACACGTGCAGCGGCGCAAACGAGCGCTGAAGGCGGAGAAAGGCTCCTGGAGGGCAGAGGAAGGTTCCCCAGGGGCAGAGAGAGAGGGTCAATGGGCGGAGAGTGGGAGGGGAGAGGCTCCCTGCACACTAACGCTGTGGATTCCGGGGCTGAAAACTAACACCAGTAAGTCCCAGCTGTGGTTCCTGCCAACCCAGTCCCCATATTTTACCCACTACTAAACCGTGGTAATAAAGACGGAACCTTTATTGCAGATAACAAACATGCCTCAAACGCCTATATTTTACCCTACAGAGCACAGACACCATAAACATGCGCATTACCTAGAGCAGAGTCTCCCGAATACAGTCCTGGAGGGCCAAACACCATTCAGGTTCCATGCTGTCTCTAATAAAGATGCCTGCGCTGCATTTCTATGCGCCACCCCCATGGTATGCAGATATATCTCATGCATATTCATTAGGGACAGCATGAAAACCCAAACAGTATTTGGCCCACCAGGACTGGAGCTGGGAACCTCTGCCCTAGAGCAGCGGCCAACAGGGGCAGAAACACCCGCATCCACAGGCTCCATTATCCAAAGCCACCTGGAGAGGCAGGATGTTGGGACTTGCGTGCATCTCCCAATACTAGCACTTGCATACCTTAGCAATGCCACCCTAAACCTGGGAAAACGGTACACATATATCAAACGGTTGCTATGATTACTGGCAGATAGCAATTCTTAAGTTAAGCACAATCTACTCATTGAGCTGTATCATACCAACCTCTCTGATGTCTGTGGAGTGTGTTTCAGATCTGGTGTCTGACAGTGTCCACCACCCCGGGGAGTGACCCCAACAGTATTGCGTACCACAGCCATGCCTGCACTGTGCCCAGGACTGGTGCGGTGGCCAGGGCTGCCAAAAGCCTCTATAGTTGCACAATGCTGGCATAGGTGTGGGAGTGTGTGTCTGTCTATCCAGTGTGTGGTGGCTGCCAACACCCTACTCAGCCCACACTGCTTGCACTGTTGCCAGTGTTAGCCTGCCAATGTGCATAATGAGGAGCAAGGTACCGTTGGTATAGCCCGGACAGGGCGGCCTGGGCAGGATGCATCTGCACAGGGCAATGGCTGGGACTTTGTAGTGCCCAGCCACCACCTGCATGGACAGGGTGGCCACAGCATGTCCTGCTGGGAGGTCACTCACCCTGACTGAGCAGTGACCACGGCATGGCTAGGTTCCCCCATAGTGCTATATAGTATTTCTCTCAAGTGATATGTATGGGTTCTCCTTCTGGGGCCTAATCACTGACTTATCAGTTTTGGGTGCACACATCTCCTCCAGGAACATGCACTATGGACTAGCTAGCAGACTGTCTGCAGTTAGCATGTGTATGGCAGGAACACCTTGCAGGGTGCAGCAGCTGGAGACTCACTGTGCTCGCTGCTGGAGAATGTCAGATAGTGGTGATGGGGGGGGGGGGCAGCTGAGCATTTCCAGGCCTACTGTCTGTCTGCTATTGCTTTATGGATGCATCCAGATCTGCATTGACTGACCTGTAGGGTGTCTGTTCCCCAGCAGGACTGGGGTTGATGGTCCCCCTCTACTGCCACCATTGCAGGTATGTCGAATGTGGATCTGTTGGTGGGAGATCCTGAGCCCCAGAGGGCAGGTTGGGTGGTACTACATAATCCGCCTATGGGTCCAAACACCCCCCCCCCGTCACTTAAATCATGTGACCATGGCACCCACACAGGATATGCACTATTCTGGGTACATCATAGTCCACAAGGGCTAGACTGGGAAATACAGATGGACACAGGTGTATCCTAGGTGTGTCTGCAAGGACTACCTATCACACACTGGCACTGATGGTGACCTGCAGCATAGCCAGCTCAACTAAGCCAGGTGCTGCGGACCTGGTGCTCGGCGCCCCACCTCACTCTCAGGGTGAGCACAGTACCCGCACAATGTGACGGTCTGTAGCTACTCTGTGCCAGTAACACACACGGCTAGTTCCCCCTACCAGGCCGAGGTGCTGTGGGGGTGCATACCCCATCTTGTGATCATCTGTAGACTGCTGATCTGCATGTGCAGTGCATCATGGGTACGGGTGGGTTAACCCTATCCTGGTAACCACAGCAGTTTGTGTGGTGACCTTCAGTCCCTCTGTAGCTAGCCAGGTGTGTGTTAGTAGCAATAGAGATGTAGCCCACTGGTTACTTCACTGCCTGTGGAGCCAGAGGTTATGGGTTTGATCCCACAGTGGGGTTATTTGATAGGGCTGTCCAAGGCATTGTCTATTTTTAATGTAAATTAGTGCTGCCAGCAAAAACACCCTCACAGTGCTGTAACCTTAAGGTGCCTCATAAGGCGCCCCATAAAGTGCCTTATCAGGCGCCCTATAAATCGCCTTATAAGGCGCCCTATAGGGGACATTATAGGGTGCCTTGGTGGACAGTGCACTTTATAATGTGCCCTCTGGAGTGCCTTATAGGGCGCCTTATGTGGCACCTTAGGTTACGGCACTGTGAAGGTGTGTTTTCTGACAGCACTAATTAAAATAAAACTAAAATGCCTCACAAAGCACTGCTTAAACGTAAAGGGTAATGCCTCAGCCAGCCTTATTCATTAGGCACACTGGGGGATCGAACCTATGACCCCTGTACCATCAGTCAGTGTATTAACCATTGTGCTACACCTCTGCTGCTCTGTTTGCACGCCTACTTAAGATATCAGCACGCCTACTTAAGGTTAACATGCGTAGCTCAATCCATCGCCTGATAATGTGTGCGGCGCTCGTTATTGCGCGATAATCCCGGTTTGCTATGTTTAGACCGGAATGCCCACTCCTTTTATGGCATCCTGCACACTATCGCCGGGCGCACGTTAAGACTGCTTAGTAAACATACCCCTTAAAGTTTTTAGTATTGAAAGCTGTCGAAACCCACTGAAGAGGAGACGACATTGACAAGATTCTCCTAAAGTTGGAACAATGATATATTTATGAATTAGACTTTAGAGCTGTGTGGGTTGAACCAAGAAGTTAATCTTGCTGTTTTTCTGTGATGTTTTTGAACTCTTAAATAAAATCAACGTAAAAGAGAAATTAGACATATCTGCTAATTGTTGTTCCTTGAGGAACTCCAGTTCAGTCCCTCACCACTGGGTTGTGTACCTCCTCCTGCAGCTTGGAGACTGGATACTTCAGAATCATGAAATCACTGGAGGCATTCTGCTGGTCTCTCCCATCAACCCCCAGTGTTCTATTGACAAAGCAGACTCAAAGGAGCAACAAATAAGTAGCTATAGCAATAACATGCAACAAATAATACTTATTTTGTTTTTTTAAATCGAATTAAAATAACTCCCTCTGAACCGAGGAAACTCCTTCTTTCTCTTCTAATAAAAAAATATATAGAAAAGATAACTAAAAGAATACAACTTCTATTAAAAACATTGAATGTCTTACCCAAAACGTAAACGTAACTTATGTTAAACAACAAATCCCCGGGTGGGTATCGGGACTGAAATGGAGTTCCTCAAGGAACAACAAATAGCAGGTAAGTAATTTCTCTTTCCTTATTGTCCCTCCAGTTCAGTCCCTCACCACTGGGATGTAACAGAGCAGTAATTATTGGGAGGGACCTGTCCACCCAGATCGCAAAACCGCAGACCCGAAACAGGCATCATTTGCCGCCTGAACATCCAGGCGATAATGTTTACTGAAAGTATGGAGAGTAGACCAAGTGGCTGCTCTGCAAATTTCCACCGGTGGAACCAAACTATGTTCCGCCCAAGAAGCTGCTTGTGCCCTAGTAGAATGAGCCCATAACCCCAAGGGCACCTGACAACCTTGCAAAATATATGCTGACGCTATTGCCTCTCGTATCCATCTGGCAATTGAAGCTTTGGCTGCCGCTTTACCTTTACGTGGACCTCCAAAAAGCACAAACAAGCGTTCCAATTTGCGAAAAGATTCTGAGACCTACAAGTATCGACAAAGGACCCTCTTTACATCCAGCCGCCGCAAACTACGATCCAAATCATCCTCCCCCGTAATACCCAACACTGGCAAAGAAACCACCTGATTCACATGAAAAGGTGAAATCACCTTAGGCAGAAAAGATGGAACCTGTCTTAATTCAACTTTTTCCCTAGAGAAAGATAGAAACGGTTCACGACAGGACAACGCCTGCATCTCCGAAATACAACGAGCCGAACAGATGGCCACCAAAACACCGCCTTTAAAGTTAAATCTTAGGAAACTCAGAGGAGGAGAAAGCAATTTTTGCTATATAAGGAGGGGGTTTTGAAAATTGGTGGATCTTTCTTCCTTAGATTTCCATGCAGGTGTTTGGTTATTATTGAAGATCTTAAATATGTTTTCTCTGATCCAAGTGATTTGAATATTTTCATTAATGCCAGACTTCCTGTTAATAATATGCCTATAACTGCACCTGAGTAATTTGTAACATCGTGTATATCCTCGTTTATGGTTAAGTATCCTGGGTCTCCCGCAGTCACTGATATCTTTGGAATTTTCTAAATTGTACTTTTCCAAAGTCTCTGCTTTGGTTAGACGTTTTTCTTTCTTCCCCCCTCCTTAATCTGGATTATAATGGAGCATATTTATTTTGTTTTCCTATGTGTTTCTTTTTTGAATGATATTCATATATACTCTGTTTTTCTCTGTAAGGAATGTTGTAATTTCTTGCTGGATTTGTTAAAATTTCAATAAATAAATAAAGTTAAATCTTTGACAGACGCCATATTCAAGGGCTCAAAAGGCTCCCTGGTCAAAGCCCCTAGAACCAAGTTGAGATCCCATGGAGGAGAAACCAACCTAAGAGAAAGTCGTAAATGGGATACTTCTTTCAAAAACCGAATCACATCGACATGTGACCCCAAGGGCACTCCTTGGACCTTACCTCGATAACAAGAAATAGCTGCCAGCTGAACCCTTAATGAACTGGCCACCAAACTCTTATCAAAACCATCTTGCAAAAAAATTAATACCATAGGCACCGAGACCTTGGATGATCGAAGCTGACGCTTAGCGCACCAATCTTCAAAAATACGCCAGACACGGACATACGCCACAGAAGTGGATCTTTTTCTAGCCATCAATAAGGTAGCAATCACCTTTCCAGAATAACCTTTTTTTACTTAACTGAGCCCTTTCAATGGCCAAGCCGTAAGCGAGAACCAATCCACCTGCGGTATCCACAGAGGACCTTGAACCAGAAGATCCACAGTCACCGGTATTCGCCAAGGTACTCCGTCGAGAAGATGTATCAGATCCGCATACCATGGACGTTGCGGCCAATCCGGCGCTACTAACACCACTCTCCCCTGGTGAGCTTCGATACGCTGAACCACTCAACCTATGAGTGCCCATGAGGGAAAGACAGAGAAGACCCTGCTTGGGTCACTGTTGCATCAAAGCATCGATGCCTTCCGACATTCTCTCGTCTTCGACTGAAAAACAGACTCGCCTTGGCCAATCGGATGGTTGCCATGAGATCCATAACCGGAGGCCCCCATCTGATGACTATCTGAGCAAAAGCTTCCGGATGAAGTTCCCATTCTCCGGCATCCACTCGAACTCTGCTTAGAAAATCCACTGTCACAGTGTCCGTTCCTGCAATGTGTGCTGCTGACAGAGCCTGAAGCCGAGGCTCTACCCAGGTGAACATCTCTGCTTCCTCCTCTAGAGCTACGCTTCCCATACCGCCTTGATGATTGAGATAAGCCACTGTCGCGGCATTGTCCGACAGTACACGCACCGCTCAGCCGCGCATGAGTTTTCAAACACCCGAAGAGCTAGCACTACCATCCGCAACTCCAACCGGTTGATCGACCATTTGGCCTCCTGTTCGTTCCAACGTCCTTGTGCATACAGATCTCCGCAATGAGCTCCCCAAGCTGCAAGACTTGCATCTGTTAACAGAATCCATTGCAGCTGCTCCAGTGGCATGCCCGCGGTCAGAATCTTTGGGCAAAGCCACCATTGAAGAGACTTCCTGACCAACAATGGACAAGGAAGTAGTTTGCACATGGAATCGTTCTGATGCAACCAATGCCTGAGTAACTACCTCTAACGGTCACATGCGCACTCTGGTCCAAGGTACTACGTCTATTGTCGCTGCCATTGTCCCTAGAACTTGAAGATAAGGACTCCAGCGCCCTCAGCCTGGAGTTAAGAACTTGCGCACCCGACATTGAACCGTCTGAACACACAGATCCAGCAGAAAAAACTGTCCCCAAACGGGTGTCGAACCGTACTCCTAAGTACTCTAGAACTTGAGATGGACTTAAATGGCTTTTGGATACATTGACTACCCAACCGAGACTCTGAAGGAACTGCACCACTCTGCATGTTACTTGAATACTCTCCGACTTGGATTTCGTCTTTATCAGCCAATCGTCGATACAAGGATGCACTAGAATACCTTCTTTTCGCAGAGCTGTCACTACCACCACCATTACCTTGGTGAAAGTATGCGGAGCTGTCGCTAGGCTGAAAGGCAATGCTTGAAACTAAAAAATGCCCGCACGGAAGCGCGAACCTTAGAAACCTCTGATGCCCTGGCCTGATAGGAATGTGTAAGTACGCCTCAGTAAGATCAAGGACGTCAAGAACTCTCCCTTTCGAACTGCCACTATTACCGACCGTAATGTTTCCATTCGAAAATGAGGTACTCAGAGAGTGATTCACACCCTTGAGGTCTAAAATAGGACGGAATGACCCATCCTTTTTTGGAATCATAAAGTAAATAGAGTATTGACCGACGCCGTAAGACTCTTGTGGAACCGGAACCACTGCTCCCAATTGAAGACGATGTTCCGTCTACCGTACCATGGTCGCTCTTTCCTGCCCTCTGCAAGGAGAGAGTACAAAAGAGTCTACTATCGGATGAGCAAATTCAAGAGCATAACCTTTGCAAATAACCTCTAACAACCACTGATCGGATGTTATCTGGACCCAGGCTGGAAAAAACTTTTGAAGCAGACACCCAACCGGCTGAATACCTGCCCGGGTCCGCCTCGCTTCATTGTGACTTTCTAAGTGCTGCTGCAGAGGAACTAGCAAATCCTCTGCCCGCTCCACGAAAGCCCCGAAAACCTTGACCTCGTGAAGCAAATCTTCCTCTTTGAAAACCTCCAAACGCTGAAGTATGAAAACGCCTGAAGTCCCGAAACTGACTTCGCACAGCTGGTTGAGAACGACCTTGTTTCGGCCTATCTTCCGGTAAGCGTCCGCCTTTTGATTCCTCCAAATCCTTAACTAATTTGTCAAGATCCTCTCCAAACAACAACTTCCCTTTAAAAGGAAGTTTACTAAGCCGAGACTTGGAAGAACCATCTGCCGCCCAATTTCTTAACCAAAGATAACGACGAGCGGCAACCAATGAAGCCATACTATTTGCTAAAGCTCTGATTAAATCATAGTGAACATCCAAAAAGTAAGCCAACCCTGACTCAAACTGAGCCACATCAGCTAAACTCTCCTGTGTCTGCAGCGTTGGCTGCTGTAAACACTGCGACCACCTTAGACAAGCTCTTGCTACCCAAGCTCCGCAAATAGAAGCTTGCAGTGACAGAGCATTAGCCTAAAAGCTTGCTTCAAACAACCATCCACCTTCTTATCCTGTGAATCTTTCAAAGCTGCACTGCCTTCTACCGGAATGGTCGTCTTCCTTGTGATCGCAGAAACCGCTGCATCAATACACGGAGAACGAAACATCTCCCTTTCCTGATCAGCCAAGGGGTAAAGCCGATTCATAGAACTAATGCCCCGCAAACCAGCCTCTGGCAAATCCCATTCACCTTGGATCATTTGTTTAACCGCTTGATGCACTGGAAATACAGCCCGAATTTGATGTATTGCTTGGATAAGGGGATCCTCCAAACCCTCCTCCTCCATTGATTGGGCGGATGAAAGATTGAGTGCCTGAAGAGACTCAGTAATAAGTACTGATAACTCTTCCCGCCGAAAAACTCTTATAATCCTTGCCTGATCTTCAGGTTCCTGAATGTCACCTTCCTCAAGGTCCTCCATTCCAAGTCTGGATCTAACTCGGTATCATCTGCATCTGGCCAATCTGAGACCAAATGCTGATCCTCCAAAGACCGTGTCCTTTTAAGTGGTCTCACCAGACCACTTACCAGCTCATCTGAAACTGATTGCGACAGTGGTGACGGATCCTGCTGACGCAAGCAATAAGCCTGATGCATTATCAACACGAAATCTGGTGAAAAACTTCCTAGAGCCAACGCCTGGGTTGCCAGAGCACCAGCACTAGTTGACCCTGTCGGATTCTCCATAAGAGGCATGGACGAAGCCTCCAGAAGAGATTCTTCCTCCACCGCTGCAGATGGAGTCTGAGTCCTTTCCTGAATCTCCTGCTCCATATTACTTGATTCAGCAGCGCAGCCCTGACAGACCCCCGCGTCCAAGAATGCACCCCTACGCGACCCACACACGAGACACTGTGGGCGTGATGGCAATAGCCCTTAACAAATAAAACTCTGCGCAGAAAACCCCCCCCAAAACAATTAATAAATTTATCCTTTTTTTTAAAGATATATGCACCTTTAAAATAAATGAAAAACAACGCGGGAGTATTTTCGATTTAATGATAACGGAGAGGCCACCTGGGGGGGTATTTGGGATGGGTACAAGGCTGTGGTAAGAGGTATATTAATCAAATGGGGGGCGTGGAAAAAGAGGGAACGGGAGGAGAAAGAGCGCCTCCTACGGGAAAGGTTATTGGAACTGGAAGAATTAGATGGGCAAGGGAACGGAGGAGCTTATAGAGGATAGGTTTTGGTGGTGAGAGCGCAACTTAATGAGTTGCAGGCGGACAAGATACGATATCAGATGCAGCTTCTGAGGCAGGAGGTATTTGAGGGGGGGAATAAGGCCGGGCGGTATCTAACGCAGAAGTTGAAGCAACAGAAGCTTCGCTCCCATATAATAGGGGTCCGGCGGAAGGGTGGGGCATTGGTTACTAAAGATGGGGAGATCCGGGAGGCATTCAAGGATTATTACAGGGAGTTGTATAAAGCAAAAGACCTGCCTCAAGCTGAGAGGGGGGTAAACTATCTGGATTCCATAGAATTGCCTAAACTGGGTGAGAGCGACCAAGAGGACATAAATAAACCTATTCGAGCAGACGAAGTGGAGAGGGCGATCAAACAGTTAAAATTGGCGAAAGCTCCAGGGTTAGACGGTTTATCGGCCCGGTTTTATAGGACCTTCGGAGGCCTGCTGATCGGGCCTCTGGTGAAACTATTCAACCAACCACGGGAGGGTGGGAAATTAGACACCATGGGATGGGCGGGCATCACGGTGCACCATAAGGAGGGGAAGGATCCGCAGGAGTGTGCCTCATACAGGCCTATCTCTCTGCTTAACTTGGATGCTAAGCTCCTGGCCAAGATCCTTACTACAAGGCTGAACAAAGTTATTGGGAAATTGATTCACCAAGATCAGGCAGGGTTTATTCCTGGTAGACAGGTCGCCGATAATATTAGGAAGATTCTCAATATTATTTGGGCTAGCGAGAGGAGAGGAGAGGAGGCGCTCTTGCTCTCGCTGGATGCGGAAAAGGCTTTCGACCAAGTGTCCTGGCCTTTCCTCTTCCAGGTGCTGGAGAAGGTGGGGTTGGGGGGCGAGTTTTTAGCGTGGGTGCAGGCGCTTTACGCGCATCCTAAAGCATGTGTGAGGGTAAACGGGGC
Source organism: Ichthyophis bannanicus (assembly GCA_033557465.1). Taxonomy (NCBI): domain Eukaryota; kingdom Metazoa; phylum Chordata; class Amphibia; order Gymnophiona; family Ichthyophiidae; genus Ichthyophis; species Ichthyophis bannanicus. Next base: position 202,949,900 of record CM066041.1, on the reverse strand, counting down.
CCACTCGGATTTTTTTGATCAAGGGCGGGGAACGCGGCAGGGCTGCCCTCTGTCTCCATTGTTGTTTGCTTTAGCCATGGAGCCTCTGGCACAGCGGATAAGGGAAAGGGAGGATATCTCGGGAATAACAGTGGGGAGGAGTGCCTATAAAATTTCATTGTTTGCGGATGATATCATCTTAAGCCTAGCCCGACCTCGAGTGAGTCTGCCCATAGTGCTGTGGGAGCTGGAAGAATATGGTAATGTTTCGGGGTTTACGATCAATCAGACAAAATCGGAAATTTTGAATTTAACGGTCCCCAGTGGGCTAGTTAATACATTGGCTAAGAAATATCCCTTTAAGTGGGCCCGGGGCAGCATCCGGTACCTAGGCATTTGGATAAGCAATAAAATTGAGGAGTTGTACAACCTGAACTATAGGAGGGTGTTGGGGAAGATAGAGGGCTGGCTGGACGGGTGGGGACGGGGATATCTGTCCTGGTTTGGGTGCATAGCGACGGTAAAAATTATGCTGGTGCCCCGATTGTTGTTCTTATTTCAGACACTCCCAGTATGGGTCCCGCCACATAGTTTAAAACGGATACAGCGGTTGATCAATAGGTTTATATGGGTGCAGAAGCGTCCTAGGATAGCAATGCAGGTATTTGCAAAGGACCAGAGGGGAGGGGGTGTTGGGAGTACCTAATATACGCAAATATTATGAGGCAGCGCAATTAAAAGCGCTGTATGAGTGGCATAGGGAAACATCTAAATCCTGGGTTAAAATGGAGTATGAGTTGGTAGGGGGACTAGACCTTGGAAAGAGCGATTTGGAGGGGGGTACAAGGGATTGGACCAGCACGCCCTGAGCCCCATGATAGCGAATAGTTTGCGAATTTGGAAACGCAATAAACCTCAACTTGTTCCAGATAAGGGTTAGATACAGGGGATGATTATTGAGGCATGCTTTGAGCGGGGACAGGGTCCCGGAGAGCTTGTCTTACGTAGATGGGCCAGAACTGGGTTAACGCATGTCCATCAGGTTATTCAGCCCCAGGGGGTCTACCCGTTTGAAGGCCTTCGGGACCTTTATAAGCTGAAAGGGAGTGATCACTTCGCTTATATACAGCTGAGGAGTTTCCTGAGGCAGCCAAAGGTATGGAAGGACCTCTGGGAAAATAGGGGGTGGTTTGAGGCTATATGTACTGGCCAGGGGGGGAAAAAGGGGGTTTTGTCCAGAATTTACAGGGGCCTATCGGGGTCTGGAGAGTGCAAGCTCCGATATATGCTGCAATGGGAGGAGGATCTGGGGGTGTGTTGGAGTGTGGAGCGCTGGGAGAAGCTCATACAGACGATTGCTTCCGTGTCAATAGCGACACAAATTAAGGAGAACGCTTATAAAGTATTATATCGATGGTATTGGACGCCAAAGCGTCGCTATAGGGCAGGGAAGGGAAGGGATGACTTATGTTGGCGGGGATGTGCTGCAAGAGGGGATTGGATGCATATGTGGTGGAAGTGTGACAGGTTACAGGTTTACTGGGGGCAGGTTCAGGAGGCGATTCAAGGTATGACTGGGCAGAAGCTACACGGGAAACCGGCGGTCTGTTTGTTGAATCAACTCGATGAAGGTCTCTTGAGACGGGCGGAGGGGGTTTTGCATCATTGTATAGCCGCAGCTCAATGCGAGATCACTCAGCACTGGGGGGGGGGGGGGCAGAGTATACCCCAGTTGGCGGGTTTTGTGAGAAGAGTGGCTGAGGTGAGCTTGATGTATAAATTAACGGAGCTGTGGTGGGGGAAGGGAGGGAATAGCGCGGTATATTGGAAGAAGGTTTGGAGCTGGCTGGAGGGCTGGAAAGAGAGGGGGTGTTGGGAGCAGGGTGACAGTAAATGTGGAGGTTTGGCCTGGATGCATGGTGAGTGCTGAGTGGAATGACGGGTCTTGGAGATAATGAAGGGGGGATGGGCAAAAAAAGGGGGTGTTGTGGGAGGGGGGGAGGGTTAGTTAGTTAGTTACTAACACCTGTAGGGGAAGAGGGGGATAGGGGGAGGGGGAAGTTTCGGTTGGCCTATATGCATCGTTGTATGTGTAAATTGGGATTGATGAATGGATTGATTTTCATTTGTTTCTGTTGACCATACTGTATATCAGTGGGGTTTAAAATGGTTTGTATTTGTATCTTTCTTATAAAACCTTAATAAAAATGTAAATGGAAAAAAAATAAATGAAAAACAGATTACATTTTTCAGGTTTAAAAAAAAAAAAAAAAAAAATGAATATTTTATACTGATATTAACAATGTCCACCAAAAGAAACAACTTTAATCACTCAAAAGCCCTGAAAAATCAAATTAACATACTGCTTTAAAGCACGGAAGAAAAAAACGGCACGCAAAACCGCCGAACACAGAAAACACCTGAACAGCTGTAATCACACAAAAAATTCCCGACAGCAACTCCAATCACCTCCGTTCCTGCAACTGAAAATACCTTGATTTAATTTCACCGTTAGAAAAACAGCAGCCCTGCAAGCCGCGATATTGCTAAGAGAAGGGCCAAAGCAGCTGCCACCGCAAGGGCTCTCAGACATCTTGCTCTCACTCAAAAGAAACTGCCACGTAAATGCTTAGGGCCGCCGTATAATTACCCTGCACAATTCCCCTCCATCCACACAAGGAGGGGAGAGCAGACTAAATAGCCAAACAAAGTCGAGGAGAGAAAAGAAACTCCCAGTTCGATCCCTCCCCCGATTTAACCTTTTTTTTTTTTTTTAACAAATTTAAAGAAACATCCCCCCAAAAATGAAATAAATTATAGGGAAAGAAATTAAAACTAAAACCTGATTAAAATAGCTAACTGCTTATCCATTCCTCTAGTGAGGCCAGCACCTAGGCTCACTACATCCTCCTACTGCATGGAGACTGGACACACTGGGGGTTGATGGAGAGACCAGCGGAATGCCTCCAGTGATGTCATGATTCTGAAGTATGCGGCGACCCTGCCCGGCTTAAGGGGTTAAAGGCAGGAGCAGCCGCTGGTGCTTCGTGAGGGAAGAGTAAAACCTTTACCCCAGGAATGCTGGGAGTTGTAGTTTCCGTTCTTCTCACTCCGAAATTAAAGAAACTGTAGTTGTGGGGTTTCTTGATAATAAGTATTTTATTAAAGCAAAGGATAAATGTTGCATCACATGGCAAAACAAAGGTGCTTCAAAAAGGCTAACAGAAAACTCAGAATAAATGCAACTCAAAGGTATACTGCTGCTTTACACTTTTCAGCCAAATTACTCTCTTTGCCTCCAGTTGGGCTTACTGCAGCCTCTTACAGCCACTGTTACTCTCACAGTGCAGGGGAAACATGTGCACGTAATTAGAGCTTCTTTCAGCAGTGCAAACAACAGCTTTGTAACTCTCAGATCACAGACGGCAAAAGCATTTCCTTCAGCTTGACTTATCTATACAACAAATCGTACAGTCCATTTGTTCACAGCCTGGTAAGTCTGTATTACTCTCTGTTACTCCTTCAAGCTGTAAGGCATTACTAGCTTCTTGTGAAATTAGCTGTTGTCTAGCTTGCAACTCTAAGAATTGTTTAAAGCTTTGAAGAAGCAATTCAGCCTGTTCCTTGTGAGATAGGGTACTATCATCTGTTATAGAACTTCCCTTCTGCTCAAGGCTGTTTGTCTTCTCTTCTTGTAAGTTAAAGGCATCAGAATAATTGCTAGTCTCTTTGGCAATTGTTTCATAGATAGGAGAATTATCTTTACATTCAGCTTGGCAAGCGTGTGGCCAATTACTCACTTTTTGCAGAGCCCTTCTGTCTTCAGACGGCTCCAAGGTTCTCCAGCTGTTCTGTTTGTTGCTTTCTGGTACAAACGACACTTCAGAGAATGATGGCTCTCTCACCTGTGTTTGCCTTGAAGGCTTTCTTCCCCAGGGCGGTGCCTTCCAACGGCTAACCCATTCAAGGCTAAGTCCTCTCTCCGTGGGACTTCTGCTTATTTCCCTTGAATAGAATTGTGCAGGTTTTCTTCTTATGCCAGGTTCCCAAGTATCATTAGACTCTCCTCTGGCTTTCCAACCATCCTCTAGTTTCTTCCTCCTGTATTCCTTCCTGGGCTGCTTCTTCTTAAACTTCTTCCCATACTCGTACTGAGTCTCAGCCTCCTTCGGAATCTCGTACTCCTTTTTCTCCTTCTCCTTTTGCTTCCCCTCTCTCCTCTCCTCAGAGCCATGCTCTAGTTTAAAAGTACGTTCTCTCTTAGGCATGCCCCTTCTCAGGGCTGGGTGTGCCCAATCGGAACTGCAGGACTCCTCCCCTGGGCTGGTCTCCATGCTCAGCTCTGTGTAATAGAGTCTCTCTTTTTTCCTTGCCCTGTCATTTTGGTGTAAATCCTGCTGAACCTCAGGATTTTCCTCTGTCTCCATAGGCTCAGGAGTGCGCTGCTCACCACAAGTATCCAGTCTCCAAGCTGCAGGAGTAGGTACACAACCCTGCAGTGAGAGACTAAGCTGGAGGGACAATAAGGAAAACCTATTATTTATTATCCCCCCACCATTAGTTTCTTTATATACTTTATACACTTTTTAGATCTAATTCCCTATAATTTTAAACATCTTTTTATATATATATTTTATATTTTACCATTCTGCACGCTTTGTATCTCTGATTTAATTAATTTATCATATTTTATTTCATACAGATGCTTGTCTTCTAATTTATAATTTCATTGGCCATTGTTTCTTGGCACCCCCTCTCCATCGTTGCCATTCCCCCCCCCCCCACTCTGTGTTCCCTTTGAATGGTGTAAGCCATACGTAAAACTCAATGCAGTAATCTAATGATATCCAACACTTCAGACTACAAAACAAGTCTTCAAGTAATAGGCAGCAACAGTCACTACAATAGGAGTGGCTTACAAAACTAGACAAGGCCCAAATTTGCCCCTTCAACGAGGAGTGTGAGTCCAGCAAAACACCCACATTTCTTTAAGAATCAGTCACTATCAGCAATACCCCCACACACACTTCAAAGTCAAAGGGGCAATGGGGAAGATGCTCAATGAACCTATAGGAGCTTGGTCTTATCCAGATAAAACACCAGTGCACTGGCTGCCCATCCAAGTAGAGAAGTGTTTAACATTGGCTGTTTAATCTGGGCATCCTCAGGTCCCTCACTAGAAAGCAACAGCTGTATGTCATATGGCTTAATGGGAGACAGCCAACATGGCTGTAGACAAGGAAGATCTTGTCTTACTAATCTGTTATTTTTTTTGAAGGTGTGAATAAACAGGTAGACAAAGATGAGTCGGTTGATATAGGGGTATGTTTACTAAACCCTCTTAATGTGCGCCCAGCGTTAGTGTGCAGGATGCCATATAAGGAGTGGGCGTTTCAATTTAAAGTAGCAAAACGGGATTAGCGCGCGATAACGCGCGCTGCTGCGCACATTATCGGGCAAAGCGCCGCTAAGCGCGTTACCGCGCGATAATCTTAAGTAGGCACACAGACATCCAAACATAGAAACAGAAGTGTAGCACAATGGTTAATACACTGACTAATGATACAGGGGTCATGAGTTCGATCCCCCAGTGTGCCTAATGCATAAGGCTGGCTGAGGCATCAGCTGTGACATGTAAAGCACAGTTACTTACCTGTAACAGGTGATCTCTGGGAACAGCAGGAATTAGTCATCACATATGGGTACGTCGGTACCGACGGAGCCTGCGCGGGAAAGCTCCCCAGCTTTTCAGATTAAAAGCTTTTGGGGCCTCCCACTGCACATGCGCGCTGCCTTCCCGCCTTCCTGACCAGCTCTCGTCAGTTCGAGTTTAAAGCTGAGACAATAGAGAGAGAGGACAGGAAGATAGATAGAGATACAACTCCTAGGGGAGGTGGGTGGGTTGTGATGACTAATTCCTGCTGTTCCCAGAGATCACCTGTTACAGGTAAGTAACTGTGCTATCTCCAGGAACAAGCAGGAATAAGTCATCACATATGGGGACTCCCTAGCTAAGATGCCTGGGAGATCCCCCTCCAAGGGTAAACCATCTTCGCATGGATCTCAGGCATCCATCCAGGGAAGGTGGGCAGGAGTTGTTTAAGTATGGAACAGGTGTTTGAGGACAGCCTGACCAAACAAGGCATCCCGGCAGGAGTCCTTGTCCAAGCAGTAATGGGCTGTGAAGGTATGAACTGAGGCCCAAGTGGCTGCTCGACAGATCTGATCTATGGACACAGAGTGAAGATGAGCCATAGAAGTGGCCATGGCTCTCACATTGTGAGCTGTGACATGGCCCTCCAGAGAAATGTTCTTACTCTGGTAAGCAAAAGAAATACACTGAGCGATCCAATTGGAAAGTGTACGCTTGGTGACTGGAAGTCCCAAATGAGAAGGATCAAAAGCCACGAAAAGTTGGGAAGACTTTCGATGTGGTTGAGTCCTGTTGAGGTAAAAGGCAAGAGCTCTTTTACAATCCAGAGTATGAAGGTTCCTCTCTGCACTGGATGCATGAGGAGCCGGGAAAAAGACAGGTAGATATACCTCTTGATTAAGATGAAAAGGCGAGACCACTTTGGGCATAAAGTGGGGATTCGTCCTAAGGACCACCTTATCATGATGAAACCTAGTATAAGGTGGATGAGCCACTAAAGCCTGCAGTTCACTGATGCGGCGAGCCGAAGTGACTGCAATAAGGAAAACAACCTTCCAGGAAAGAAATTTGAAGGAGGTAGAGTCCAAAGGCTCAAAAGGTGGCTTCATAAGCTGACCTAGAACTAGGTTCAAATCCCATGCTACCGGAGGAGGTCGGATGGGAGGTTTAGTTAGAGTCAGGCCTCTCATGAAACGTGCAACAAGAGGATGAGAGGAGACAGGTTGTCCATTTATAGGTTTTAAGGATGCTGCAATAGCACTCAAATGGACCCTTACTGAATTCGTCTTAAGGCCTGCATTTGAAAGATGCAGGAGATAGTCCAAGAGGGAATTCAAAGGAAGTGCTAGAGGGTCAAGACCCTGCTGAGCACACCAAATGGAAAAACGTTTCCATTTGAAAGCATAAGAACGCCTCGTGGAAGGTTTCCTAGAGGCATGAAGGATATCTGTCACAGGTTGAGAAAGATTAAAGTCTTGAAGACTTAGGCCTTCAGTAACCAAGCTCTGAGATGTAGGGATTTGGGGTTTGGGTGCCACAAAGTCCCCTCCTCCTGAGACAGAAGGTCTGGCGCAGCTCCCAGGTCCAGGGAGGATCCCTGGGAGAGATGCAGAAGCAGAGGGAACCACACCTGGCGTGGCCAGCGGGGAGCTATGAGGATCATAGTCCCGTGATCCCTCTGGAGCTTGAACAGAGTCTTGGATATTAGAGGAATGGGTGGAAAGGCATAGAGGAATTCCTGACCCCAATGCAGGAGGAAGGCATCATGGGCCTGAGCTCCCTGACACTGAGTTCTGGAACAGAACCGGGGAAGTTTGGCATTCCACGGACTTGCAAAGAGGTCTATGTCCGGGGTCCCCCATTCCTGAAAGATTCTGCCTATCTGGTCCATATGTAGGGACCATTCGTGTGGAAGCAGAACTCGACTGAGTCTGTCTGCACGAGGGTTTTGAACTCCTGGAAGATACACTGCAAGAAGGTGAATTTGATGCTCTCTGGCGAAGGCCCATAATCTGAGAGCTTCGTTGCAAAGCGACAGAGAGCCTGTCCCTCCTTGTTTGTTTATATAGAACATGGCTACCTGATTGTCTGTCTGAACTAGGACAGTCAGGTTGACAAGGAGGGTATAAAAGACCTTGAGGGCAAGGTAAATTGCTCGCAGTTCCAGGAGGTTGATATGAAGGGTGGCCTCCTGTGGAGACCAAGTGCCCTGAGTGGAGAGGTTCTGAAGATGAGCTCCCCACCCTGTCTGGGAGGCATCTGTTGTGAGGGTTGCTTGGGGCAACAAAGGTTGGAAGGGGGCCCCCAACAACAGATTCTTGGTGGATGTCCACCATTGGAGGGACCAAAACAGACGGCTTGAGGTGAGTATTTGGTCGGAGAGCGCTCCAGATGCTTGAGTCCACTGGGTGGCCAAGGTCCATTGAGCTGCTCTCATATGCAGACGAGCGTAGGGCACCACATGTACCGTGGAGGCCATGTGGCCCAGAAGTCGCAGCATTTCCCGGGCTGTCAAATGACTGCTGGACTGAGCTTGGGAGGCCAAACTCAGCAGGCGTTGGGCCCTGACCTGAGGCAGGTAGGCCCTTGCAGTGATGGTGTCTAACTGGGCCCCTATGAACTCGAGAGACTGAGTAGGGATTAGTTGAGACTTGGGAAGGTTTACTACCAGTCCTAGATACTGCAGAAGACACCTTGTGCGGTCCAGGGAAATTTGGGCCTGGGACTGAGAGGGAGCTCGGATGAGCCAGTCGTCCAGGTATGGGAATATGAAAATTCCCAGGCCTCTTAGAAAGGCAGCTACGACTGCCATGCATTTGGTGAACACTCTTGGAGCAGAGGCTAGACCGAAGGGGAGTACTCTGTACTGGAAATGTTTTCCCTGAAACAGAAATCAAAGGTATTTTCTGTGGGATGGGTGGATGAGTATGTGTGTATACGCATCCTTTAGGTCTAGAGAACAAAGCCAATCCTGACTCTGAAGGTATGGAAGGAGAATGCCCAGAGAAAGCATTTTGAATTTCTCCTTGAACAGAAATTTGTTCAATTCTCTCAGATCCAGAATTGGTCTGAAGCCCTCTGTCTTCTTTGGTATTAGAAAATAAGGGGAGTAGAATCCCGTCCCCTGTTGAAGAAGAGGGACCTCCTCTATTGCCCCCTGGGCAAGGAGGGAGGAGACTTCCTGACCCAAGAGGGCCAGGAGAGATGGGGAGAATTGAACTGCCTCACCATAGTATAAGGAGGAAGGTCGGAAAAATGGAGTTTGTAACCCTCTCTGATGATAGAGAGGGTCCATTGCTCTGATGTAATTTGCTCCCATCTGGGAGCAAAGTGAGCTAACCTTCCGGGTATGGTGAGGGGCTCTGGTTGTTCTAGAGCCAGAAAAGTTAAGTTCTCTAGGGGCAAGTCAAAACCCCTGAGGGGGTGGAGCCTGCTGAGGCGTAGCAGACGCCGCAGGCTTTGACCTTGCCTGTTTAGGTTGCTGACGTTTAGCAGCAAAACGAGGCTGAGAGGATTGTTGGCCAGTATTTGTGGAAAATCTGGACTTCTTGTAATAAGGCCTCTTAAAAGATTTCTTCTTGGCAGGAGTGGAGGTAGACTTAGAAAGTCTATCTAAGGTGGCATTTTCTGCATCCATTTGAGTGGCCTTAATTTGCCACTCCTCACCAAATAAGTTCTCACCTGTACAGGGCAGATTTCGTAAGCCATCTAGGACCCAAGGTTCTAGATCAGAAGCCTGGAGCCAAGCAAGACGTCGGGCTGCTATAGCAATGCCCGAAGCCCTACCAGCACCCTCAAAGGAATCAAAAGCTGCCCTGTTGGAGAACTTTGAAATATCCAAAAGGTGTTTCACTAAGGAAATGAACTGCTCCCTCTTATCCTCAGGGATAAAGGGGGCAAAATGCCAAACTTTTAGAGCGATTTCACTGAGAAACATGCCCATGTAAAGACTATAGGAATTAATCCTGGCTATAAGCATAGTAGCCTGGAAAATTTTCCTGCCAAAAGAGTCTAGAGTCTTACATTCTCGCCCTGGAGGAGTAGAAGAGTGCCTTTTGGTACTCTTTATCTTCTTCATTGCAGACTTCACCACAATAGAATGGTGAGGCAACTGGGTTTTTTGGAAACCAGGAGAAGGGGGGACAAGGTACATGGTGTCCAACCTGCGAGAAGAAGGAGACAATGTTAGAGGAGCCTCCCATAAGTCCATCAAGTGTTCTTGAAGGATTTCATGGATAGGCAGGGTGACTGCCTCTTTAGGAGACTTAGAGTATCCTAAAATATCCAGTTTCTTTGATCTGGGTTCCTTTTCAGAGGATGAAGCAATAGAAAGACCTTTAGCCATTTCTATGATGAAGTCCTGAAAGGACAAATCCTCTGGTGGAGACATTCTCCTGTTAGGAGAAGAAGGCTCCTCAGGAAGATCAAGGGAGAACTCATCAGAATCATCAGAGGAGTTAAAATCCTCTGAAGAAGCAGAGTATCCTCTATGTGCTTCCAACGCACGATACGCATACCGTTCGGTATCGACATCGGGCGTACCGGGTATGGGATCGGTACCGGGCAAAAGCCCGGATCCGGCATGCGGAACCGATCTGCGTTTGGAAGACGATGGCCTCGGTTCCGGTATGGAAGCCATTACCGGAACCGGACCCGGTACCGCTAGTTGCGGTACCGAGGGCGTAGCAGCATTAATAAAAGCCAGAATGGCCTGCTGCATGACTTGGACAGTAGTGCCCATAGACGCCACTGCTGCCTGGATGTCGGTACCGGTATGGGCCGGGACCCCAGAGCAGTACAACAGGTGATCTGTCGAGGCCGCGCCATCGATGTCAACCTGTGACCCCATGATTGCTTTGGAGGCCGGAACCTCCCGCCGGGGTTTTTTGGCCTGGGCAGAATCCTCGAACTCAGAATTGAGAGCCTCTCGATCTTTAGAAAGAGATTTGCTTTTAGAGGATTTGCCCACTGGAGTTTTGGTTACCTGAGATCCATCCGGAGAGGAAGACCTGGATGACTGTGATGCTTCTGAAGGAAACAGCACATGGAACTTGTTGGCCCGGTTCTGCAATCCACGTTTCGACATCTGGGAGCAGGATGGGCAGTCCGGTATGGAATGGTCAGGTCCTAAACATTTAAGACACCATTCATGGGTGTCTGTAAGAGGAATGACAGCACTGCACTTGGTACACTTTTTAAAACCAGGAACTGGCTTCTCCATGAGGAGAATTTGTGTAGGCCTGAAGGCCTAACAAAGTACCAAGCTGTGCTGAAGAAAAGAAAAAAAAAATATATATTTTTTTTTTTTAAAGAAAGAAAGAGAGACCGGCAGTACCGGTTTCAGAATGGGGAAGGCAGGTACGCGGTCTAAAGAAAACAATAAAATTAACAATTTCTTCAGCGGTGACAGGAACACGACCTGCTGGCTCCGCGGAAAAAAAGAAACTGACGAGAGCTGGTCAGGAAGGCGGGAAGGCAGCGCGCATGTGCAGTGGGAGGCCCCAAAAGCTTTTAATCTGAAAAGCTGGGGAGCTTTCCCGCGCAGGCTCCGTCGGTACCGACGTACCCATATGTGATGACTTATTCCTGCTTGTTCCTGGAGATGTATTGTTTCCTGAGGCATTTTATTTGTATTTTATTTATTGCTGCCAGCAAACACACCCTCACCTGCCGTAACCTAAGGTGCCGCATAAGGCACCCTATAGGGCACATTATAAAGTGCACTGTCCGCCATTGCACCCTATAATGTCCCCTATAGGGCACCCTATAAGGCGCTCCATAAGACACCTTATAAGGCACCTTATACGGACTGTAACCATAAGGTGCCTCAGAAGGCGCTTTATAGGGTGCCCTATAAGGCGCCTTCTGAGGCACCTTATGGTTACAGTACCCTGAGGGTGTTTTGCTGGCAGCACTAATGTACATTAAAAAAAGACAATGCTTTGGACAGCCCTATCAAAGAACCCCTACTGTGGGTTTGAACCCATGACCTCTGGCTCCACAAGTAGTGAAATAACCAGTGGGCTACAGCTCCATAGCTGCTAGCAAACCCCTGGCTGGCTGCAGAAGGACTGCACGTCACCATACAAACAGTCTGCTGTGGTCACCAAGATAGGGTTAACCCACCCATACCCATGATACACTGCACATGCAAATCAGCAGTCTACAGATGATCACAAGATGGGGTATGCACCCCCACAGCACCTTGGCCTGGTAGGGGGAACTGACCGTGTGTGGTACTGGCACAGAGTAGCGACACACCGTCACATTGTGCAGGTACTGCACTCACCCTGAGGGTGAGGTGGGGCGCCCAGCACCAGGTCCACAGCAGAGATAGGCCATGCTGCAGGTCCCCAGCAGTGCTAATGTGTGAGATAGGTAGTTTCTGCAGACACACCTTGGATATATCTGTATGTCTCAGTCAGGTTTAGCCCCTATGGACCCCTAGGAGGATTATGTACCACCACCCTCCTCCTCATCCAGGGCTGAGGGGGGTAAACAGGTCTCCCACCAACAGATCCACATTCTACCTCCCTGCAATGGTGGCAGTAGAGGGGACCATCAACCCCAGTCTTGCTGGGGAACAGACAACTTACAGGGCAGTCAATGCAACTCTGTACACATCCATAACGCAATAGCAGACAGACATTAGGCCTGGATATGCTAAGCTGCACCCCACCACTATCTGATATTCTCCTGCAGCAAGCCTTCAGCCGCTGCACCCTGCAAGGCGTTCCATCAAGACACATACCAGCTGCAGACAGTCTGCTAGCTAGTCCATAGTGCATGTTCCTGGTGGAAATGCGTGCACCCAGAACTGGGATGTCAGCATACACACCAAGCAGATAAGTCAGTGACTGGGCCCCAAAAGGGAACCCATAAATATCACATGAGAGAAATACTATATAGCACTATGGGGGAGCCTAGCCATGCCATGGTCACTGCTCAGTCAGGGTGAGAGTGATCTCCCAGCGGAACATGCTGTGGCCACCCTGTCTGTGCAGGTGGTGGCCGGGCACTACAATGTCCCAGCCAGGGCCCTATGCCCTGTGCAGATGCATCCTGGCCAGGCCACCCTGTCCGGGCTATACCCATGGTACCTTGCTCCTCATTATGCACATTGGCAGGCCAATACTGGCAACAGTGCTGGCAGTGTGGGCTGTGGAGGGTGTTTGCAGCCACCACACACTGGATAGACAGATACACACTCCCACACACCAGTCCTGGGCACAGTGCAGGCATGGATATGGTACACAATACTGTTGGGGGTCACTCCCCAGGGTGGTAAACACTGTCAGAGACCAGACCTGAAGCACACTCCACAGACATCAGAAAGGTTGCTATGATGGAGCTCAATCAGCAAACTGTGCTTAACGTAGGAATTGCTATCTGTCAGTAATCATAGCAAACGTTTGATAGCTGTGTACCATATTACCAGGTGTAGGGTGGCATTGCTAAGGTATGCAAGTGCTAGTATTGGGAGATGCACGCAGGGCCCAATGTCCTGCCTCTCCAGGAGGCATTGGCTAATGGAGCCTGTGGGTGTGGGTGTGTCTGCCCCTGTTGGCTGCTGCTTTACGGCAGAGTATCCCAACTCCAGTCCTGGTGTGCCAAACACTGTTCGGGTTTTCATGCTGTCCCTCATGAATATACATGAGATACATCTGCATACCATGGGGGTGGTGCATAGATATGCAGCACAGGCATCTTTATTAGAGGCAGCATGGAACCTGAATGGTGTTTGGCCCTCCAGGACTGCATTTGGGAGACTCTGCTCTAGGTAATGCGCCTGTTTATGGTGTCTTTGCTCTGTAGGATAAAATGTAGGCGTTTTGGGCATGTTTATGTCATCTGCAATAAAGGTTCTGTCTGTATTAGCACGTTGTAGTAGTGGGTAAAATATGGGGACTGGGTTGGCAGGCACCATAGCTGGGACTTGAACCTGTGACCTTCTGCCTCCTAACACACTGGTTGTGTGCACTGCACCACCGTGTTGCCACAGAGACAGTGCATTCCCTGGTAATACCATGACTGTTTGTCCGGCAGGGCCTGTCTGTTGCAGTGCATGGCACCCACCTACACAGGGCTAGGCCATGGTCTGCTCTGGGTAGCTGCCACTGCCCCCCTCCACCACCAGTACCCCCTGCCACCATGCTGACATGCCCTTCTGCTGGTGGTGTGCAGTCTCAAGCCATCCAGTGTGCAGGTAGGCGGCTGCCTATGGTGCGTGTTCTGGGGTAGGGGTGCCTGCATAGATGTCCACGCTTCCCCCCAACACCGCCTGCCAATGTTCTGTGCCCTTGGAGGTACCTGCTGGGTACTATCCCGTGACACTGTGATAAACACTCTCGTGCCCATGTTGGGCCCTCATCAGTTGCTGTCTGGCTACTGTACAGTTTCAGCATTCCTAAGTGCCACCTAGGCATCTGCCTAGTCCGCACTGTGCCCCAGCTGCACCACAGCATGTGCCGCCTGCAGCCCTCTGTATCCCCTTTCCCAGCATCTGTCCAGTTGCCCATTCCGACATGCCCGCCCTGCTGTTGTGGAACATGTGCATGCCATAGGAAACCTGTCCAATGGAGAGGGAAACCCTGATCAGTGCTATTTCACTGTGGGATCATTCACCTTGTATGGGGACGGAGCGTAGACCCTTCCAAAATTCATATCTTTTTTTGGGGGCTTTCTTGGGAGTGTTTTTTGATGTTTCCCATTACTATCACTATTGCCCAGCTTGGTTATGTTTTTTGTATATTTTGTTGGGGTCCTTTTCAATGTTTATTTGTACTTTTGTTCCTTGCACATGTATCACACTTATCACTTTTTTGTAGGTTTCCCTGGTTTTGCTGTACATTGCTGACAGAAATGATTTCTCTTCCCTTTAAATCAGCTCTAACGCGAGGTTTTCACTTGCGTTATTTTTGGCCTCGAATTTCACATCGTTAGTGTGCGGGAAGCCTCTCCCCTCCCACTCTCCACCCATTGACCCCTTCTCTCCGCCCCTGGGGAGCCTTCCTCCACCTTCCAGGAGCCTTTCCCCGCCTTCAGCGCTTGTTTGTGCCGCTGCGCACGTTAGCACACGCTAGGGCACATTTGTGCCCCGTAAAGCATCATTATCGCGTGCCAAGGTACCTTAGTGCGCGATAATTGCACAGGGCACACGTTAAGAAGGTTTAGTAAACATACCCCATAGTGTATTTGAACTTTCAGAAAGCCTTTAACAAGGTCCCTCATCAGAGACTTTTGGCAAAACTAAAGAGTCATGGGATAGGAGGCAGTGTACTATTGTGGACCAGGAACTGGTTAAAAGATAGAAAGCAGAGGGTAGGGCTCAATAGCCAATTTTCCCCAATGGAGAAAGGTGAATAGTGATATACCACAGGGATCTGTGCTTGGTCTGCTGCTTTTTGACATATTCATAAATGACCTGGAAAAGGGAACAAGTGAGGTTATCAAATTTGCAGATGACACAAAACTATTTAAAGTTGTTAAAACTCATGAGGATTGTGGAAAATTGCAAGAGGATCTTGATAAATTAGAAGACTGGGCATCAAAATGGCAGATGAAATTTAATGTGGCCGTGCAAAGTTATGCACCTAGGGAAGAACCACCCAAACTATGGTTACACAATGCAAGGTTCCACATTAGGAACCACCACCCATGAAAAAGATTTAGGCATCATTGTGGATAACATGTTAAAATTCTCCGCCCAGTGTGCAGCAGCGGCCAAGAGAGCAGATAGAATGCTAGGTATCATAAGGAAAGGAATGGAAAATAAAACAAAGGATATTATAATGCCTCTATATCGTTCCATGGTGAGACCACACCTTGAATATTGTGTCCAATTCTGGTCGCCGTATCTTAAAAAGGATATAGCGTTATTAGAAAAGGTTCAGATAAGAGCCACCAAAATGGTAAAGGGGATGGAAGGATACTCCTATGAAGAAAGGCTAAAAGGTTAGGGCTCTTTAACCTGGAAAAGAGACGGCTGAGGGGAGATATGATAGAAGTCTATAAATTAATGAACAGAGTGGAACGGGTAAACGTAGATCGATTGTTTACGTTATCAGAATATAGAAAGACTAGGGGACATGCAATGAAGCTACAGGGTAAACTATTTAAGACTAATAAAAGAAAATATTTTTTCACTCAATGTGTAATCAAACTCTGGAATTTGTTACCGAAGGATGTAGTAAAGGCTGTTAGTGTAGCTGGGTTTAAGGAAAGGTCCTGGAGGAAAGGTCCATAAACTATTATTAAGAAGGGACTCAGGATATCAATGCTTGACCCAGTACATGCATTGTGGAACCTGTGTCTTTTGGGGAAACTGCTAGGTACGTATGACCTAGATTGGCCACTATTGGAAACAGGATACTGGGCTTGATGGACCTTGGTCTGACCCAGTATGGCATATTTTATGTTCTTATGTCATCCGCATACATACAAAACATGACTCCTACTTCCCATAAGAGATCTGCTAGTGGGCACAAGTACAGACTGAACAAAGTAAGAGAAAGCGAAGAATCCTGCTGGACTTTGCTAGCCAAAGTGCTCCAAACAGAGCTATTATCACTGGAAATTGTACAGGATTGCTCCCACTCCCCTCCCTGAATTTTCTCCAACACCTTCCCCCCCTTGAGCCTGTAACTGTATAGTTTCAGTGCCTTATTTTAAACTCAGTTTAACCTTAGTGTGCTTACAAGTTCTATATATTCCAGCTGTATATATAAAGTTCATTGTAATCAAAAAGTTCATTGTATTTACTATTAAATGTAAACAGCTCAGTAAAAGGAGAAATTTCACTTACCGTTAATTTCCTTTCCTAGAATACTGCTAGACCAGTCCAGACAAACGGGTTGTGTCCCCCTGCCAGCAGATCTTGGAGACAGAGAATTCTACCAGAGCTCTGATAGGCTGGACTCTGGTGATATGGTCCTACACCTAGGGGTCTCCCTCAGTATTGACTGTAAAGCGAACCCAAAACATGTAACGCAACTTAACCATAAGACCACACTTAGTGGACAGTGAATTCAACTATGTACAAGGGAGCTGAAAATATCCCCAGAACTGAAGGCTGCTAAGACCGATAACGCAGCCATCGGCACCCCATGGTGAGGTATACTGAGAAGGAAGGAACAGATGCCGGCGGCTTCACCGCACTAGCAGCACCGTAACTGACAGCAGGGTGGGTCCTGGACTGGCTAGCAGTATTCTAGGAAAGGAAATTAACGGTAAGTGAAATTTCTCCTTCCAAGTCATACTGCTAGACCAGTCCAGACAAACGGGCAGTACCCAAGCTACCTGCTTTCAAGGGGGGGTCAATGCCGACGACAGCACTGCAGCTCCAAACTGGCCCTCTTGCCGAGCGTGAACGTCCAATCTATAGTGACGGACAAACGTGGACAACGACGACCAAGTCGCCGCCCAGCCAATGTCGAGAGGAGCTACTTGAGACCGCTCAGCCCAAGACGAAGCCTGAGCCCGAGTGGAGTGAGCTCGGAGCCCTGCTGGAACCTGCTTGCCTTGCAGTATAGAAGCTGCTTCAATAGCTCCTCGCAACCATCTAGAAATGGTGGATGTGGAGGCTGCAGACCCCCGTTGAGGGCCCGCAAACAGGACAAAAAGATGATCGGTCTTATGGAAGGCGTTCGTGATCTTAAGATACCGATAAAGCACTCTCTTCAGGTCCACAGCACACAATTGACGAAGGCGACCGGAACACTGCTCTTTTTCAAAGGTACTAAATGGTGAAGAACACTCCACTTCAAACTATTGGCTCTTAAACAGTAATGGCAAATTATTTATCATAAGTAGTCTCAGATCAAACTTGCGCTTATGATCACATTTGTTCAGTGAAACATAAATAGCGCTTGATGACATCAATGACTACTAGATATTTGTTTTCTCATGCTGATATGTAGATAAAACTTTAATACTTATTCTTGATATCTTTTTTATCTTTTTTATCTATTTGCGTGCCAGTGTTCAGAGTCCTATTCACATTTAAAATAATCTATCCGAGCATGTGAGGCAGAACAGACTTAGCTTGCTCTATGTTGTTCTCTTCTGCTCAGCTTTCCAGAATATAACAATTCTCCATACGCCTCACTCATTCAGCGCCTTCGCGTTTTACTCCTATCCGGAGTTCCTCTTGAAGAAATTGCTAATGGTTGCTGCCCACGTTTCTTGTCAGATGTTCTGATTTTCTTGTTTCCTTTGCTTTCTCTGTCAGACAAAGCACCGAAGAGAACTCCATCCCCCTCCTGAGACCTGCCCAATCCGGGCACACGGCGGCCTTTAAAAACCGCGCCAATCGGGAGCGCGGCCCTTTGCAGCACTCCGGCCCTCATCCAGTGCTCTCCCTGAGGGGATAGAGCGGGCCGGAGCACAGAAGAGAACTCCATCCCCCTCCTGAGACCTGCCCAATCCGGGCACACGGCGGCCTTTAAAAACCGCACCAATCGGGAGCGCGGCCCTTTGCAGCACTCCGGCCCTCATCCAGTGCTCTCCCTGAGGGGATAGAGCGGGCCGGAGCACCGAAGAGAACTCCATCGCCCTCCTGAGACCTGCCCAATCCGGGCACACGGCGGCCTTTAAATACCGCGCCAATCGGGCGCACCCGCGCCTGGCGGGCCCGCGCCTGAGGGCCTCGCCAGAGGGCCCTTTGGCGTGGCCCTTAGGCGGGGCACGATAGGCGACTCAAAAGATCCCACACGACACCACCACCACCTGGAATCACACAGCCTCCTGTCGCCCAACTCAGAAAACCACGAGCAAGCTCTTCACATCAGACTGCACTCGAAAACGACAGTTGCCCCTCTGAGAATCCTAAACAGCAAGTAACCCATACTAATCGGACCTTTATCATGAACTGCAAACAGCACCAAACACCACTTGACCTGTAGTAATAACTTCACCAGTGTATTACTGTTGCCAGTAATTATTCCCATTCACTGTATTACTTTCTATTATTGTCAGTAATTACACTAACTCCTCTTGACCTGTAGTAACCTCTATAATAATAACTCTCACTTTCTTACCAAAGTTCTTTACTGTTGTTCGTAATCTAGTCTCAATTAACTTTATCAGCGTACTACTGTTGCCAGTAATTATTCCCATAAACTGTATCACCTTTTACTGTTGCCAGTAATTATTTTCATGCACTGTATTACCTTTTACTGTTGCCAGTAATTATTCTCATGCACTGCATTACATTCTACTGTTGCCAGGAACTATTCCCAATTCACTGTGCTCCCGTTCACTGTTGCTAGTAATTATACCCTCATTCAACTGTGCCACCCTATTACCACTGCCCGCTACCAATCCAGAATGTACAAGCCCCTGATATTATTCATCTCTCTCCTTACCCTTGGGCTCCCCAACCTCTCTAATGCATTCAACCAGGGCACTAACCCCATTCCAATCCTACACCATGGAAGGAGACGGCCCGAACTCCCACACCATACCGCAACAAAAACCAACCACACACCCCACTCCCACCTACTTAACATCCCCCTCCAACTGTTCAAAAAGACACAAGCCAAGAAACAACGTCAGCAACACCTACTGAAATGTGCTTTGATAAATGCCAGATCCGTACGCTCAAAATGGCCTTATTTTATTTTATTTATTTAACAGTATTTCTAAACCGCCTTATCTTAATAATCAAGGTGGTATCACAGCAAACAATCAGGTCAAGTGAGTGTGTTATACATGCAGTGGGGGGAAATTGAGTGTGTGTTGTGTTGTGTGCTAGATTGGTGTGAGCTATTTACAGAGTGGGCTATATACAGTGGTGCAAAAACAAGTTCCATGCATACATTGGTTAGGCGGGATCATGTGCTGTTGTTCATTCTCTGAAGTTATGTGATGTGTCCATAGTGTTCTATGAACAGTATGGTTTTCAGCTGTTTTCTGAAGTCTTTTAGGTCTGTAGTGGCCCTCAAGTAGTCCGGGAGTTTGTTCCATATTGTTGGAGCGGCCATTGAGAGTGCTCTGTCTGTTGTGTCCTTGCGTGTGTGTTTGTATTCACTTGGGGTGCTGACTCTGTTGTGGGTTTGTTTTCTTCTGGGACGCGTACTGGTGTCTGATTGTATGAGGGTGTGTAGGCTGTTGGCTGATGTATGGTGTTTTATCTTGAATATGTTTATGATAGTTTTGTATTTGATGCGTGCACCGATTGGAAGCCAGTGTAAGTCCTTTAAGGTGGGTGTGATGTGCTCCTGTCTTGCAGTTCCTGATAGGATTCGTGCAGCAGTGTTTTGTGCTAGTTGTAGAGGTTTGAGGGCTTGTTTCGGTAGGCCAAGGAAGGCCTGCAGCCATTGACCTGATACCACTACACAATCTCGACATCCTGATGATCACCGAGACATGGCTGTCTGATTGCGACAATGTCCTCTTGAATCAGATGCTACCCCTGGGATTCTCCCTATTTACATGCCACAGGTCCACCCAGAAAGGAGGCGGAGCACTCATCCTTGCCAAAGCCGATCTTCAATTCAAGTTGCGTAACACCTCCAGCTCAACTCACCTTGACGCTCTCACCATATCAAATGAATCATGCGCAATCAACCTCCTATACCGGGCACCCACTCCCATCACCAGATGACCTATCGACAATAATTGAGCTAGCATGTACCACTTCAACCCCGCACTCTCCGAATTGGCTAATCGGTGACTTTAACCTCCCATCTCTTCAAGATAGCCACTCAATAGCATTCCTTGAGGCACTAGAGGATCTAGGATTCAAACAATGTGTTAACTCTGCCACCCACACTAAGGGAGGCAAGCTGGATCTCATATTCGCACCTCTTTCTAGCACCTTGGCATCCCAAGACCTCGCACTATCCGTGACACCAGTGCCTTGGTCCGATCACCATCTCCTCAGCTTCAACATATCCATAAGCACTCCCAGTAACAATCTGACAACAACAAATACAAATACCTCCAGAACTTCATCAGCCCGATTCCACCCACTCAACAAGAGCGAAGTCCTAGAGAACCTCCAACCTCTTATGACCACCACATCCCTCAACCTAGATGACCTCATATCCATATGGGATAAAAACCTTAGAGCTGCATCCTGTCCATCTTATGCCGAAGAAGAAAGAAACGACAAAACGACGAAAGCATGCACCCTGGTTCTCTACGGACCTACGAACATCTCTGCACCACCTACGCAAACTCGAGAGACAGTGGCGCCGAACCCACTCCTCGGAAGCACACATGGCATACAACTCATACTTGCTGACCCACCGTGTGAAGATAATGCAGAAAAGAAATCTCTATCACACTGATTTACTAAAACGCTCCATCAACAAACCACATGCCTTGTTCAATATAGTAAAATCCATAACAGGAGAGCCAGCCTCTGTCAACCCCCCAATGCCTCAAGCTCAGGAATTTGCAGACTATTTACAATCTAAGATGGTCAAGACCAACGCAAAAACAGGCATCAACAATCCCTCCGTTCCATCCAATACATTTCAAGCGACTCCACTATGCAACTTCTCCACAGTATCCAAAAAAGAGGTTGCGGACATCGTTGCTGCTGTCAACCCCTGCACAGCACCTAATGACCCCTGCCCAGCCAGCTGGATTAAAGAACTCCGCCACGACATAAGCAACATCCTGGCCAAAATATTGAACCAGTCTTTTATCACAGGATCATTCCCGCAGAGCCTCAAAAACACCTCTATCAAGCCCTTACTAAAAAACAGCAGGCTGGACCCATCTAAAGTAGAATCCTTCAGACCAATATCAAGCATCCCCCAACTTGCCAAGATCATCGAAAAAGCCGCTCAACAACAAATCCAGCAACATATCGACACCGAAGCACCTTTGGACCCAGCCCAACACGGATTCAGAGAAGCACATGGAGTAGACACTGTCCTCACAACCCTGTTCAACGATCTGATCACAGGAACCAACAGCATTCAACAAGGCTTTGTCCTTATTTTCCTAGACATCTCTGCCGCCTTCGACTCGGTGAGTCATGACATACTTCTACAGCGCTTGAAAGAAAAGGGAATCCAAAATACAGCTCTAAAATGGTGTGAATCCTACCTATCCAATAGATGGCAACAAGGCAAGGCTGGTCACTCATCCTCCGAACCTTTTCTGCAAACACAGGGAGTCCCCCAAGGATCGTCCCTATCATCACTGATGTTCAACATTTATATGCAGCCGATATGTGACTTAATCCGATCCTTCAATGTAAAATGCCTTGCATATGCTGATGACATCCTCCTTTACATGCCGTTCTCGATAGACCAACCAGTGCTCTCCCCAATAATTAATTGCTTCAAAGCAGTAACCGATTGGCTATTATCACAAAACTTACGGATCAATCACGGCAAGACAGATGTCCTATTTGTCACAAGGAACCTCAAATTTACACCTCCCTCATCACTACATATCAACAACATAGAATTGAAGTCCAAATCCACAATCCGCTACCTCGGCATCACCTTGGATCAGAACCTGAACATGACAATGCATATAAAAAACATTACAAAGGCAATATACCATAAGATCAGAACTCTACGACACCTCCGACACCTACTGGACTTCTCAGATTACCGAACAACTTTCCAGGCACTAGTCCTTCCACATGTCGATTTCGCGAACATTATCCTTCATGGCCTCCCTCAATCGACCTTAAACCCGCTCCGCTTAGCCTTGAATGCAGCTGCAAGAGTCCTCTCCGGATCCTCAAGATCCGACCACATAACGCCCATCATGAAGGGTTTGCATTGGCTTCCTCTAAATGCCAGACTGCAATACAAATCACTGGTCCTCACGTTCAAAGCCATAAATAACCACCCCCCTACGCCAATAAGCAAGCTAATCCATGGCACCCCAGAAAATAGAAGCAGAAGATCAACTGCACAGAACACATTAGCAGTCCCCAAGCTCATAACTAAGTGCACAAAGGCTACCTCCAACAGAGCCTTCTCCTTATTTGCCCCTTTAAGCTGGAATGCACTCCCCCATGAAATCCGTGGAATAAAGAGCCTCATCCTGTTTAGAAAAGCCTTAAAACTCCACCTGTTCACAAAATGTTACTCTGGAACCTCCAACGATAGAGGCACAACCAGCAACCCACAAACTTTCCCTACACACCAGTCACCCCCGCATGTCAACTCCACAGACAACATGTAGTCCCCCTAACCATACCAACCTTCAAGAAACCAATGCAACACCCTCCCACTTCAGAGTACTGTACATAGTTGTAGTTAATCTGTATTTAGTTTCCCCGGTTTCGCTCCCATGTTCAATTCCCTGTTCTGTGTAAACTCAATGTTGTCTGTATACATTGCAGTATTCTTGTTCGATGTACACCGCGCTGATTTTAATAGCGCGGTATAGAAGAAATGTTAAATAAAATAAATAAATAAATAAAATCAAGAATAAGTATTAAAGTTTTATCTACATATCAGCATGAGAAAACAAATATCTAGTAGTCATTGATGTCATCAAGCGCTATTTATGTTTCACTGAACAAATGTGATCATAAGCGCAAGTTTGATCTGAGACTACGTATGATAAATAATTTGCCATTACTGTTTAAGAGCCAATAGTTTGAAGTGGAGTGTTCTTCACCATTTAGTACATTGTTTACACCACTCTGAGAGGACCATTATTTGTCTTGTCTTTTTCAAAGGTAGGCAAGAAAAGAGGCTGGTTGACATGAAACGGGGTAAGCACCTTAGGTAAAAAGGATGGAACAGTTCGAAGAGAAACTCCTGCCGAAGAAAACGAGAGAAAGGGGTCTTGACAAGAGAGATCCTCAAGTTCGGAAATCCGACGTGCCGAGGTTATGGCCACTAGGAAAACTGTCTTTAGCGTTAAATCCTTAAGGGAACATGCCTTCAGGGGCTCAAAGGGAGGAGCAAGAAGGGCAAGAAGAACGAGAGCGAGATCCCAAGAAGTAACTAAAGGACGTATCGGGGGCCGTAATATCTGAACCCCTTTAAGAAAATGCGAAACGGCCACATGCGAGGCGAGAACACGCCCCGCTATTGGCCCTCGAAAACAAGTTAGCGCGGCAACCTGCACACGCAAGGTCCCGAGCGCCAGACCCTTATCTAGACCGGCCTGCAGAAGGAGAGAATATCCGGGATGTTGCAATGCCAGGGCGAGATGTGACGTAGCGAACACAAAGTGTCAAAGAGACACTACACACGAGCGTAAGCCAGCGACGTCGAAGACCACCGTGCCTTAAGCATTGTTGCCACCACACTCGACGAATATCCCTTCTGAACTAACCTGCGGCGTTCAAGAGCCAGGCCATAAGCGAGTAAGGAGCCAGGTTTCCCATTTCCACTGGACCTTGGAGCAGGAGCCCTGGGAATAATATGTTTGCTTTAATACCTATAAATGGTATATTTACTGTTTAATGTAAATAGTTGATTTCTATTGTTCTATGTTCTATGTAAAATGTATACAAACTGTGTACATGACTGTTGACTTGTTATATGTAAACCGCCCTTGATCTCTGGAAGGGGCGGTATAAAAGAAATAGTTAAATAAATAAATAAATAAAATAAATAAATAAAATGCCCTCAGGCGTAGAGGAGACGCCCGAGATAGCCAGACGAGATCCGCATACCACGGTCTGCGAGGCCAATCCGGTGCCACCAGGACCACCAGGCCGCGATGCTCCCTGACTCTTTGGAGAATCTTGCCGATCATGGACCAGGGAGAAAAGACATACATAAGGAGATGGGTTGGCCACGCTTGAGACAGTGCATCCATCCCGTGCGACCCGTTGTCCCTCCAACGGCTGAAGTAGATCGGTGCCTTGGTATTCTGCGCCGTAGCCATGAGATCCATTGCCGGTAGACCCCATTGTCGAACAACGGACTGAAAGGACTCTGGCGGCAGAGCCCACTCCCCCGGATCCAGAGCATGTTGGCTGAGGAAATCGGCTTTTACATTGTCTACCCCTGCGATATGTTGCGCCGAGATTGCCTGCAGATGCCTCTCCGCCCACGGAAGAAGACTCATTTCCTTCGATACACCTGGACATTTCGTGCCCCCTTGGCGGTTGAGGTATGCCACTGTCGTAGCGTTGTCGGACAGAATTCAAACCGCCTGACGCCGCAGAAGAGGCTGAAACTTTCGCAAGGCTAACCGCACCGCTCATGCCTCAAGGCGATTGATGGACCACCGGAGACCAAATCGCTGAGTGTGAGCCGCAATGCGCTCCCCAATTGGAGAGACTGGCGTCTGTCGTTACCAACACCCAGCGCAGAGTCTCCAAGGGAACCCCTCAAAGGAGATTGCGGGGCCGGAGCCACCAACGGAGGCAAAGTCTCACTGCCGGTAGAAGAGGCAACCGAACTTGATAATCCTCTGATACCATGCTCAAGGCGAGGCCTGTGCTAGGAGACTGCGAACTTGAGAAGTTAACTTGAGGAATCGAGGCATTGACAAAAAGACCCAACCTAAGGCTGTATCGAATCGAGCCCCCAAAAATTTGATCTCCTGGGACGACTGAAGACAACACTTGTCGCGGTTGATTACCCAGCCGAGGCTTTCGAGAAAGGCAACAACCACCGAGACTGTGCTGCAAGCCTCGGGGAGAAAGTCTGCGCGAATGAGCCAGTTGTCCAGAAAAGTATGAACTCTGATGCCGCGGCTGCGTAAGGCCGCAGCTACTACCACCATTACCTTGGAGAAGGTTTGAGGCGCCGAAGCTAGACCGAAGGGCATCGCACGAAATTGGAAATGTTGACCGAGTACCGCGAATCAAACGAATCGCTGATGCCCCTCTCGAATGGGAATGTGAAAGAATGCTTCCGCAAGATGGAGGGAAGCTAGAATTCCCCGTTGTGTACCGCTTGAATAACGGATCGCAGAGTCTCCATTCGAAAGTGTGGTACCCGCAGACTGCAATTGACGCCTTTGAGATCCAAGATAGGATGAAAGGAGCCGTCTTTTTTTTTTTTGGCACCACGAAATAGACAGAGTAACAGCCTAGTCCTCTTTCCAACGGTGGAGTCTTTGAACGAAGCAACATCCGCTGCCCATTGACGCAGCCAGAGCCATCTCCGAGCTACTGTCACCGGTGCTACGGAGCAAGCTGACAGCCGCAAGAGATCAGAGAAGGCCTCTGCCAGGAATGCAGCGATGGATTCTAAACGAGCCAACTCGGGATCACCTGGAAGCTGCTGAATCCATCGAAGGGCGGCCCGTGCTGCTAGACCTCTGCACACCCCTCCTTGAAGGGAAAGAGCGGACGACGAAAAACCCGTCTTTAGCAGACTCAACTTTTTAGGTCTTGCTAGTCACAGAGTGCCGCTCCGCCCTCAACAGGAATTGTGGTATGCTTGGTGACCCCGGTCACTAACGCATCAACTTTCAGGTATGTCAGCCAACGGTCCAAGCCCGAGGGAGACCAAGGGTATAACTGACCAATACCGCGTGCCGTATGTAGAGAGGACTCTGGAGAGTCCCACTCTCGAGATACCATATGCTGTAACTTGGCTGGAAAGGAAAAAGCTTTGGAAGGCTTACGAATGCCCTGTAAAATGGGATCCGGCTGCAACAGGGTTTGAGAACTCTGAGGATCAGGCGTGTCGGCTAGGCGTAGCGACTCCATCACCTATGTGATTAGGGCCGGCAACTCCTCTTTCCGAAAAAGTCTGATATCTTGAGAGCCCTCATGAACTGTCAGTGAAGAATCAGACGGAGAATATTCCCAATTTTCTTTCTCCAACAAGTCAGGGTTCACCTCCGACGATTTAAAGTCTTCTTGAACATCCGTAGTGTCCCGCAAGCCACATGCAACGTTCCTGGAAGGACGTACTGCTTTAAGGTCTGAGGACTTTCGGGACCGCTTGCGAGACCCCACCATATCCTTTTCTGCTACCAGGCGGGCGCTGGAAGTATACCAAAAGACTCCGAACGCCACAGGTGCCATGCCTGGCGGAAGAGCGTCAGGAACTCACTGTCAGCCAAGGCTGCCGTGGCTTCCAGCGGCTGTGGAAGCAAAATGGGAGCTGACCGAGTCCTTTCTGCAGGAAGATCCTGCTGCAGGGGCTCTAAGGAGGGAGGAGTTAAGGCGCTGATGTCCCCAGCTGGCAGCGCAGTGGGAATGGAGGAAGAAGATTTATTTATTTTATTTACATTCTCTTATATACCGCGCTATTCTGCATCAGTGCAGTTTACATTGAACAAACTGAAATTACATTGAACAGGACATTATAACTTGGAGATAACTATTTTACAGGGAAGATTCTCCTGGATGCAGCATGCAGGTGGAACACAAGCAATCTATAAACTCATTTTTCTTATTATTACATATAATACTGTGGCAGGTGCAGGCCTGTGACCCACAGTGTCTGAACATAAGCAGGCCAGCATGGCTAGCTTGACCTGTAAATGAGGCCTGTGGAGAGGCATATAGGATTGCACATCCCCCAATATGCTGCTATTGTAAGATAGAACTCAGTAGAAATATTGAATTAGCTTAGGTAAGCAGAACTGCAGTATTGAAAGATGGAAAAATACAGAAAAGACATGTTTAAAAGTTACTGATAAGAAAAAGTACATCTGCAAAGAAATAATTGGGAGTGCTGACAGATGAGTTGCAGAGCCCAGCTCCTCTGCACGTACAAATTGGTTCTATAACCTTGAGAGTGTGAAAGTAACAAGTTGATGAACTGATCATTGTAATTGGGACTAGAAGGGGGGCAGGCAGGTGTCATGCCCACTGGAGGGACATAATTGGATAAACTTATCAGTACCGGGACCAATAGAAGAGGTACGGGAGGTTACCGGGACCAATGAAATGTTTTTCTATACCTAGAATGGAACAGAAGTCTATAAAAGTTGTTGTAATGCTTGAAAACTTTGCTCAGCCATTTTGAAATTGATTGGTTCGAGACTTGTGCACAAATAAATGATTTGGACCTTTTGAACAGACTCCTGGTATCATTGGTTTGTCTGCGCTTTGCTGCTACATATTCCTTGGTGCATTGGCCGGGAAGTTGTGGAATCAAAGTGTATATAGGGCAATATACCACGACTTTCCGCCTCTATAGGCTTGGTCCTGCCGGGATCGCGCCCTTCCGACGAGGGCTGCTCCCTGGCGCCACCGGTCCCTTGTATCGGAGGGAGCTGGTCGGACCTCGGCGGGTGACGAGCCCGGCTGGAGTCAACGCCTCGAACCCGAGTGAGGGGAGTCCGAGGTCCAACTCATGCGCCTGCTTGGGAAGTTTGAGGACCGGATCCGGTGAGTATAGTTTTGATTTTGGGTCTAGACAGAAATAGAAAGAGCAGTACTGCCATTGGAATTTGGAATTTGTAATCTCGAGATATTGGGAATTGATCACCTCTCAAGGAAGGGCCGAGTAACCCCGCATGGGAATTCGCCGGGTGAAACCCCCATCCTTTTTGTAATTGGGAAATTGGAAAAGACTAGTCAGAACAGATAGAAACGAATGCATTCTGGGATACGTTGCTAGCATGATTGTGTGAACGAAGTGTGAATGAGAGGTCTGGCAGCACGGACCAAGTGAAGGCGGACCTCTGAGTAGCGCATTTCCTGACCGGGCGACCGCGTTCAGGTCGCGAAAAGGGGGAAGCGATTGTCGTCTTGTCTTGTTATTTGTATTCCCTATACGTTTCCAGGGCCGTGTGGACCCCTTACCCACGGTCCGCCCTCCTTTTCCCTTCTGTCTGTTGTTGCACGCACACATCGAAATGGGAGGGGCGGGGTCTACTAGAAACACTCCATTAGAATGTATGATCGCACATTTTAAAGAGGGATATTCAGGAGATTATGGTATTAAAATGACAGCAGCCCGTTTGCAGATTTTGTGTACTAGGGAGTGGCCCGATCTAGACCCCATCTGGCCCCGAGAGGGAACGTTCAAAGTAGAGATTATTCAGTCAATACACCGTAGAGTGCGGATAGCGCACCCCGACCAGTACCCCTATATAGATTCCTGGTTAAGTATTTGTGAAGATCCGCCCCCCTGGGCGCAGCGCTGTTATGAGGAACAGTGCAGAATAATGTTAGCTAAAACAGATTCTAGACAGAAAACAGAACAGCCTAGAATGAAAGAGCAGGATACGAAAGCCAGAAAGAAGCCCATCCTGGCAGATCCTGATTCCCCAGAAATAACTCTCAGGCAGTCCCGAACCCCAGGTCCAGTAAGAGTAGCCCGGCGTCCTGCCCCAGAACCCCAGAGACGGCCAGAGCCGAGGCGGGACCCAACCCCTGATCCCCCACCCGGAGGAGAGAAAGAGGAAGAATTAGTGGAAAAAGAAGAGGAGGACCTAAAAAGCGAGTCAGAAGTGGAGACAGAAGAAGGAGAAAGAGAGAATCCCCCAGATGAGGAGGAAAGTGTACAAATAATTGAGAAAGCCAGCGTTAGCACTAGCACGCCAGTGAGAGAGAAACCCAAAGCAAAACCTGTTGAGAAAAAGAAAGTGACTCCTGCAAAGGCAACAACGATAACCCTTAGATCCCAAAAGACACCCATGGCAGCCAAACTGTTTCCCTTACGGCAAGTCCCGGGAGTGCCCATAAAGAATGATAATGATGAAGTGGTAGCGGGACCCCTAACTTATGTGTATATCCCTTTCTCTACAACTGATTTATTAAATTGGAGGTCGCATTACGCCTCCTATACTAGTAAGCCCCAGGAGCTGACAGAATTAGTAACTAGTATTATGGAAACTCACCAACCCACTTGGCCAGATTGCCGTCAGCTCCTGACCACCCTAT
Organism: Ichthyophis bannanicus; assembly: GCA_033557465.1. Lineage (NCBI taxonomy): Eukaryota > Metazoa > Chordata > Amphibia > Gymnophiona > Ichthyophiidae > Ichthyophis > Ichthyophis bannanicus. The sequence continues at coordinate 202,920,528 of CM066041.1, read as the reverse complement.
TCACGACAGAAGAGCGAGCAAGAATTAGAAAAGCAGCTATTGAATGGATGGCAGAGAACCCTGTAGCTCCGGCACAGGGGCAGAACATAATAGACCGTCGAGAAGCAGCTCAGAGAGAATTCCCGAATGAAGACCCCCAATGGGATCCAAATACAGATGAAGGATCCACAGCCCTAGCCCGTTTTCGCCAAGGCTTTTTACAAGGCCTGAAAAGGGGGGGCCAGAAAGCTATGAACCTTTCCAAAGTTGCAGGAGTTATCCAAGGGATAGATGAGAGCCCAGCAGATTTTTATGAGAGATTAACTGAAGCTTACAGAATGTATACTCCCTATGATCCCGAGGCACCAGGAAGTTTATGTATGGTGAATTCTGCTTTTGTAAACCAGTCTCAACCAGACATTAGACGCAAATTACAGAAGTTAGAAGGGTTTGCGGGCATGAATGCAACACAGTTATTGGAAGTCGCTCATAAGGTGTATGTGAATCGTGATACTGAAAGACAGAGAGAATGTGATAGAAAGATGAAGAAGAAAGCTGATTTTTTGGCTGCGGCCATAGTGGAACAGAAAAGGGGAGGTGTCCCTAGTCGAAGGAGCAGAGGAAGAGGGCGGGGTCAAGGCGGAGGCCGGACCCAGAGACTAGGCGTGAACCAATGCGCCTATTGCAGAGAGGAAGGACATTGGAGAGATACGTGCCCGCAACTCGAAGACGCCCAGCATGATGACGACAGCAGCCATCAGTGGCGAGAAGAAAGACGAAGCTATCCCCGAAGCCGAGGAGGAGCCAATCGAGAACAATTCCAGCGAGAGAGAGGAGGAGCCATTCAAGCATTGGCCACACCAGCCCATGATGAGAATGACGTGGATTAGGACAGACCGGGCTCCAAGTTTGCTTTAGGTCTCCAGGAGCCTATGGTCGGAATACAAATAGGAGACCAAATTATGGACTTTATGGTTGATACTGGAGCACAACATTCAGTAATAGACAAAAAGATAGCCCCATTCACTACAAAAGCAGTCACCATTATAGGAGCAACTGGTGCCAAAGCCACAAAGTCTTTCCTTCAAAACCGAATATGCAGTCTGGGAGGACAGCAAGTAACTCATCAATTCCTTTACATGCCCGAATGTCCAGTGCCACTACTGGGACGAGATATGTTAGCCAAGCTTCAAGCACAAATATCTTTCTCTGAACAAGGAGAAATGCAAATGACAATAAATTCCCAAGCCAAGCCAGCAGGAGTAATGCTGCTGACCGTTCCCCGAGAAGAAGAATGGAGATACTACATTGATGATTCGATCCAAGATACCTATTTTGAACAAACTTTGAAAAGTATTGATGCACCACCTGGAGTATGGGCAGAAGGCAGCCCCCCAGGCCTAGCCAAACATATAGCTCCAGTGATTGTAACCCTTAAGCCTAGTGCTACACCAGTGCACGTCAAACAGTACCCTCTCCCAAGAGCCGCAATTGAAGGCATTCATCGCCACCTACAAAGATTGCTTGAGTATGGCCTACTAAAAGTATGCCAATCCCCATGGAACACTCCACTTTTGCCAGTAAAGAAGCCTGGGACGGATGATTATCGCCCAGTGCAAGATTTGAGAAGAGTAAATGATGCAGCTGAGACCATACATCCAGTCGTACCCAATCCTTACACCCTCCTAGGACTGATACCTGCTGAAGCTACCCATTTCACTGTACTGGATTTAAAAGACGCATTCTTTTGCATAAGATTAGCCCCTGTAAGCCAAATATTGTTTGCATTCGAATGGCAGGACCCCATCTCTGGAAGAGGGGGCCAACTTACCTGGACAAGATTACCCCAAGGATTCAAGAATTCGCCTACCATCTTTAGTGCCGCACTGAATCAAGACCTTTCAAGCTATCCAGTAGCCCCGGGGAAGAGAGTGCTTCTCCAATACGTGGATGATCTGTTGATAGCTGCCGTATCAGAAAGTGAATGTATACTAGCCACCAAAGATCTCTTGCAGTTACTAGAGGAAGCTGGATACAAAGTTTCCAGAGCCAAAGCACAGCTATGCCAAAAAGAAGTGAAATACCTGGGTTTTCGTATCACCCAAGGAAGCAGAAGATTAGGCAGAGAAAGAAAAGAAGCAGTATGCAGAATTCCAACTCCAACAACCAGAAAGCAAGTCAGAGCCTTTCTGGGAGCGGCAGGATATTGCCGAATTTGGATACCCAACTTTGCCCAAATTGCCAAACCACTGTATGAAGTCACAAAAGGAGAAGAAAAGTCGCCACTGGAGTGGGGACTTGAGCAGGATACAGCCTTCAAGACGTTAAAAGAAGAATTAATGTCATCACCAGCACTTGGACTACCAGATGTCCACAAACCTTTCCACTTGTTTGTACACAAACCTTTCCACTTGTTTGTACCACTTATTCACAAAATGCTACCCAGAAGTCAACCTAGCCATTAACAATACTAGCACCTCAATACAACCAGAAAAGGGCTAGTTGGTCAATCTTCTCTCTAGTCCTATTAGTTAACCACATTGCAACATCTAAATCATGTTTTATATCACTGTATATATTATTTAAGTCAATCTGTACATAGTTCCCCCGGTTGTCCTATGTTGAATCTTCCTGTTCAATGTAAAACTCAATGTTACTTGTATGCATTGTAGTATGTTCTTGTTTCAATGTACACCGCACTGATTGAAATAGCGCGGTATAAAAGAATTGTTAAATAAATAAATAAATAAATATACATGAAGCACAGGGAAATGCCTTAGGCATGTTGACTCAGAAATTGGGAAATTGGGAGCGACCTGTAGCCTATCTATCGAAACAATTGGACCCTGTGGCCAAAGGATGGCCACCTTGCTTGAGAGCAGTTGCAGCTACAGCGCTACTAGTGAGTGAAGCAGACAAACTCACACTAGGACAGAACATACGAGTCACTGTGCCACATGCAGTCCTTGCCCTTATGGAACAGAAAGCAAATTATTGGCTCACCAATTCCCGAATGTTGAAGTACCAGAGCATGTTATGTGAAAACCCACAGATACAACTTGAAGTGAGTCATGCCCTGAATCCAGCCACCTTGATACCCATCAGTGAAGAACTCCCAGAACATGACTGTATCGAAGTCATGGAGACTGTGTTCTCCAGCCGACCCGACTTGACAGATGTGCCCATAGACAATCCTGACCAAACCTATTATGTTGATGGGAGCAGTCTCATCCTTGATGGACGACGCTGTGCCGGATATGCAGTCGTCACTCAACATGAAGTAGTTGAATCATCAGCCCTAGCCTCAGGCACATCAGCCCAGAAAGCCGAATTGATAGCACTCACCAGAGCATTGTTGTTAGGAGAAAAACTTATACTGAATGTATATACAGATTCCAAATATGCCTTCACTACCCTGCATGCCCATGGAGCTCTCTATAAAGAAAGAGGACTCATCACATCCGGAGGAAAATCAGTCAAATATGGTCCCGAAATATTGATGTTACTTGATGCAGTTTGGGCCCCAACACGTGTAGCTGTCATGCATTGTCGAGGACATCAAGCAGGAAAAGGAGAAGTTGCCCGAGGAAATAGATTTGCAGATGCCTCAGCACGACAAGCAGCTATGACAGGACAAATTGCCCCACAAGCTACGCCAATGCAAGCAGCATTGTTTCCAGTACCTTTGAATCTATGGACCCCACGATATACCACCAAAGAATTGGATTACTATTGTGACAGAGAAAATGGAGTACTGAAAGATGGATGGATTGAGCTGCCACCAGAAGAGGGCAGTCAACCTCCAGGACGAATAGTAATTCCTGAACTATTAGGACCAGCCTTTGTCAAAGCTTTCCACGAAGCTACCCACTATGGGAAGAGTGCCATGGAAAAAGCACTCAGACCACATTTCTACATCCCTCTGATGACAACCATATCAGCTTCAGTAGCACGACAATGTCAAACTTGTGCCAAGAATAATGCCAAGCAAGGCCTTATTACAGCACCCCGAGTTCAGTCAAGAGGTGTGACCCCCATGCACAACCTCCAAGTTGATTTCACCGAAATGCCAAAAGCCGATGGGTACCATTACCTATTAGTATTAGTTTGTACTTTCTCTGGGTGGGTAGAAGCATTCCCAACCAGAACTGAGAAAGCCCGAGAAGTTACCAAAGTCTTAAATGAGAGAGATTGTCCCCAGATTCGGAATTCCAGCAGTAATAGGGTCAGATAATGGACCCTCATTTGTCTCCCAAGTTACTCAGCAGTTAGCAAAAGCTTTGCAGATACAATGGAAACTCCACACTGCATAAAGACCCCAGAGTTCAGGGAAAGTTGAGCGAATGAATCGTACCTTGAAAGCCCAAATGTCTAAGCTTTGTCAGGAGACACAATTGAAGTGGCCCCAAGTGCTCCCCATAGCTTTATTCAGAATACGCTCAGCTCCTGTAAAGTCAACAGGATTTTCCCCTTTTGAAGTTTTGTATGGTAAACCCCCACCAATAGTGCAAGGAATCAAAGGAAGTCTAGCCCAAATTGGTTCAGAAATAACCAGACAAGAACTTCTAGCTCTTAGTTTTGTTCTGCAGACTCTCCATAACTGGATCCAAGACCAGTTGCCTATCAACTTGACGGAACCCTTGCATCCCTACCAGCCTGGTACTTCGGTGTGGATCAAAGATTGGAAGAAGACACCGTTGGAACCCCATTGGAAGGGACCGTACACCGTCATCCTGTCTACCCCAACTGCAGTAAAGGTAGCCGAGATCGACGCCTGGATCCACCACAGCAGAGTCAAGCCCGCCGCCAATCCTGAACCTGAGCAGTGGACGGCAGAACAGCATCTTGATGCACCCTTGCGAGTTACTTTGAGACGGCAACCAGCAGCTTAGACACTTCATCATAAGTGCTTTGCAGTAGCCAAGTCTTTCGAAGAGGATTGCTGTTTTCCATGCAGCAACAGCTTTGTTTCAACGAACCCAATTTGTGTGTGATTTGACACACTACTTAGAGACTACATTGACTAAGCCAGACTTCACAAGCCAACTGAAATTGCTAATAAGTTGGTCAATGTGTACTGGACAACCTGAGGATCTTCAATCAACACTCAGAACCCGTTAAATTGCTTCATTAGCAAACGGGACGAAGAATAAAAGACCGTCGTGATCAAGATCAGCAAGCTGAGGATTCAGAAGAACTCCAATCAACATCGACATGCATCTTTACTTTTGCTTTGCTTTGGTTGCCTTCTTTGGAGGTTTTGAACAGACTCATGCTTTACCTCCATGCACTGCCTGCATTACTTCTACTAGAATTGGGACTGAAAGTAACTCAGACTTTGCTTTATCATTCTTACTATACCTGCAAGGGGACAGTAACTCGGTGTATCTATAACACCACTGAACTAAATGTTTGCACTCATGGGAAAATTAAAACATGCTATAATCCGCATCAGAATCCATCCTATTACACGATGGAAATAAGATGGAAGGATGCAGATGGACCTATATTAGCTGCAACGCCACCGCTCAAGGACATTACTAAACCTGCTGTTTTGAATTTTGATGCATGTAATGCTATTAATAGAGATAGTTATTCCACCTGTGGTACATGGGAGAAAGCGTATCGAAATGACCATAAGTATATGTGTCCAGAAGGTGCCACGGGATGGAGAAAGTGTACAGGTAAAAAGGAACCAGGCTATAGTACTGCCCCAGCAGCAGACTACTATTGCCCGTATTGGGGATGTGTTTTTTATGCTACCTGGAACACTGGTATAACTGATGAGAAAATAGATAAACGAATGGCTACTTTAACCAAGCCAACCACAAATGATAAATGTCAGAAAGATGCTTGTAACCCCTTACACTTACGTATACACAATCCCCATGCATGGAAACAAGGATATAAGTTTGGTTTACGTATTGCTGGAGGAGCAATAGATCCAGGGACCATTGTGTATATCAGATTGAATACCCAAGCCCACAAGTCATCTAAATATCATATTCATAATACTTTCTATGAAGCCATGCATGTAAATAAGTTTGAGATCCCTCACCCCTCACAGAATTTATTTCTAGAATTAGCCGGAGCAGTAGTATCTAGTCTTAAGATCACAGATTGTTATTTCTGTGGCGGAACCCAAATGGGAGATCAGTGGCCATGGGAAGCCCAAGAATTGAATTATTCCATGATTTACAATCAGACTGAATTACACAAGACTACCAGTGAATGGGTGTTAGCGCACTCAATCGTTGGACGTCTTTGCTATGCCAGAACTGGACCCCAGTTCACCCAAAAGGTAGGACAGCTGGTCTGTCTTAGCCAGAAGTACTATAATGCCACGACCAAGAAGATAGCATGGTGGTCAGGAATCGGACATCCTGAACCTCCTAACCCATTAGCCAGATTTCCTGAAACTTGCAGGTCTATGGACTAACCTTGCTAAAGTCCAAGCCTGGCAAGCCCCACCTGGCCTATATTGGATCTGTGGAAACCGAGCATATACACAACTCCCACCACACTGGGGAGGAGCATGTGTCTTAGGAACCATCAGACCTTCTTTCTTTCTTTTAAACACTGAACATGGAGAACAATTAGGATACCCAGTATACACTACCCACCGACACAAAAGAGCACTAAGACAGAAGAGAGAGGCCTTACAGATAGGCAAGTGGGAGAAATGGCAAGGTGATGATTGGCCACCAGAAAGAATCATTGAATATTATGGACCCGCCACTTGGAATGATGATGGTATGTATGGTTATCGTACCCCAATTTATATGATTAATCGTATTATTCGCTTACAAGCAGTAGTTGAAATAATAACTAACGAAACTAGTCATGCTCTTACGCTTTTAGCTAGACAAAGTACACAGATGCGCACTGCGATATATCAGAACCGCTTAGCACTTGATTATTTGTTAGCAGCTGAAGGAGGAGTATGTGGTAAACTGAATTTAACCAATTGCTGTTTGAAAATAGATGATAAAGGTCAAGTAGTTGAAGAAATTGCTAAAGATATGCAAAGACATGCTTATGTGCCAGTGCAGACGTGGCACTCATTGAAATTTCCTAATTGGTTTGCTAACCTCTTTTCATGGGTGGGAGGATTTAAGACTTTCATCGTATTGGTACTAATCCTTGTTGCTGTTATCTTCTTATTACCATGTTTAATCCCATGTTGTATGCGTTCCATTCATAACACTATTGATAGTACAGTAGAGCGGAAGACCGCAACAAAAATCATGGCTTTATATACAGCCAGTCCTGGTAGAAATCCTTTAGCCAGGATGTGATTCTTCAGAAAGTGATTTAATTCTCACACCTTATTAAGTAATAGGGTGAGATTAATCAAAGGGGGGAATGTGGCAGGTGCAGGCCTGTGACCCACAGTGTCTGAACATAAGCAGGCCAGCATGGCTAGCTTGACCTGTAAATGAGGCCTGTGGAGAGGCATATAGGATTGCACATCCCCCAATATGCTGCTATTGTAAGATAGAACTCAGTAGAAATATTGAATTAGCTTAGGTAAGCAGAACTGCAGTATTGAAAGATGGAAAAATACAGAAAAGACATGTTTAAAAGTTACTGATAAGAAAAAGTACATCTGCAAAGAAATAATTAGGAGTACTGACAGATGAGTTGCAGAGCCCAGCTCCTCTGTACGTACAAATTGGTTCTATAACCTTGAGAGTGTGAAAGTAACAAGTTGATGAACTGATCATTGTAATTGGGACTAGAAGGGGGGCAGGCAGGTGTCATGCCCACTGGAGGGACATAATTGGATAAACTTATCAGTACCGGGACCAATAGAAGAGGTACGGGAGGTTACCGGTGTAGCAGCAAAGCGCAGACAAACCAATGATACCAGGAGTCTGTTCAGAAGGTCCAAATCATTTATTTGTGCACAAGTCTCAAGCAAGACAATTTCAAAATGGCTGAGCAAAGTTTTCAAGCATTACAACAACTTTTATAGACTTCTGTTCCATTCTAGGTATAGAAAAACATTTCATTGGTCCCGGTACGCTCCCGTACCTCCCGTAGCCCTTCTATTGGTCCCGGTACTGATAAGTTTCTCCAATTATGTTCCTTCTGTGGGCTTCTGTAGGCATGACACCTGCCTGCCCCCCTTCTAGTCCCAATTACAATGGTCAGTTCATCAACTTGTTACTTTCACACTTTCAAGGCTATGGGACCATTTGTGCGTGCAGAAGAGCAAGGTTCTGTAACTCATCTGTCAGCACTCCTCAATATTTCTCTGCAAATGTACTCTTTCTTATCAGTAACTTTAAAACACATCTTTTCTGTATTTTTCCATTTCTTAATTCTGCAATTCTGCTTATCTAAGCTAATTCAATATTTCTACTGAGTTCTTTCTTACAATAGCAGCATATTGGGGGATGTGCAATCCTATATGCCTCTCCACAGGCCTCATTTACAGGTCAAGCTAGCCATGCTGGCCTGCCTATGTCAGACACCGTGGGTCACAGGCCTGCACCTGCCACACCGGGACCAATGAAATGTTTTTCTATACCTAGAATGGAACAGAAGTCTATAAAAGTTGTTGTAATGCTTGAAAACTTTGCTCAGCCATTTTGAAATTGATTGGTTCGAGACTTGTGCACAAATAAATGATTTGGACCTTTTGAACAGACTCCTGGTATCATTGGTTTGTCTGCGCTTTGCTGCTACAATACAGCTGTGCAGAGAAACAGGCATTGCAGAGGCTTAAACCCTTTTTTTTTTCAAACAAAAATCAAGATAGGCTTAGAGAAACAGAAGACTCTTCAAAGAAAAAAGGGATTTTGAAACTCCCTGTGCCTTCACAGCATGTTTAAATGTTTTGAAATGGCCGCCCAGAGCTTCTCCCTCCAAAAAAAACACTGAAGAGAAATCCCTCCTAATTTTCAAAATGGCCGCTGGCACAGAAAAACTGCAAAATAAAAGTTTCCTAAGCTCTAAAAACCTTAAAAATGCAGCAAAATCACTGGGGAAGAGGCAAGGAGCGCTGCTAGCAACTTAAAAATTCAAATCCTGTATCACCAGAAACGGAGGGGAGAAGGAAACTGTCAGTTTGATCCCTCTGCAGCCACTTAGACCATCATGGCAGGGGCTGGAAGGTGTTTCTGGAGAAAAGGGGAGCTGCACAGACAGTGAAATCAGAAGCTCAAACCCTGCTGTATTGCTGATTACAGAAAAGACAGCTATTAAGGAGGGAAGCCTGGGAAACCCAGAGAAACAGCTCTCGTGTGCTCTGGGTGCATCCAGGAAATAAAAATGAAGAAAGGAAAATAGGAACTTCAAACCCCAGTTGAACAGACCCTGATGAAACCAGAAGTGAAGGAATCAGGTCTGAGACAGCCGGTTCCGAGCAGTTGAAATAAACCCAGGGCAGCTGAGGCAAGTAAGAAAACAGTTTACTTACAGTTTCTCTCAGAAATTGATACCTGATCCTCCTGCTGTCTAAGCTCTCGAGGCAAAGACTCAGCGCTGCTTAAAGAAAATCAGGAGCTCTACTGAAGGCAGGTCCAGGAGCTCCACAAGTTTATCTGGGGAATCAAGTTGCTGGGAAACCCAGAGTAACACCTATTGTGAAATCTGGGTGCATCCAGGAGCCTCAAGATACAGAGAAACCTGATTTTAGGGAGGCCTTCGTCCAGCTAACAAGCCCTCATGGCCAGATGCTGGGGATTCTTCCTGTCAGCGAGCTCTACTGTATCAGAAACAGGAGCTCAGCTGCAAACACCCTGGTGCACAGTGAAACTATACTGGCAGCAACAGGCAAGGGTAAATTAGACTTACCTGCTAATTGTTGTTCCTTGCGGAACTCTAGTCCAGTCCCGGAACCATAGAGTTGTCAACCTCCTCCAGCAGCTTTGGAGACTGAAATACATCACTGCTTTGCTGGCACCAGTATAAGTAGGCAAGGACCGCCCCTTCTCACCAGTACCTATTGACAAAGCACACTAAGCAGAACAACATATAAGGAGAATTAACCAGAATACATTCAACATTACAATATATAGTATAATATATATATATATATATATATATATATACATATATACATATACGGAACAGAATATGCCATGTTCCACTTCAAGTAAGTAATATTACTTCTCTAAAAATTTTTTTTTTTTTTAACAAATTAATTGCATTCCTCGACTGTGTCGGAATAAGGATATCGTCTGACAACACAGAAGCACCGCACCATACCCCCTCCGAAGAGGATGGACAGGCAAGAGCACTACGCAAGAGGGTCCTCCCATGGCTTCATCCCACGCCCCCCGGAAGCAAAGACAACGCAGAGCACCCGCGGGAGCCGAAACAATCAGGCTGGCAACACTTCAAACCAAGGGAGGGATCCGGGACTGGACTAGAGTTCCGCAAGGAACAACAATTAGCAGGTAAGTCTAATTTACCCTTCCTTAGCGTCCTCTAGTCCAGTCCCGGAACCATAGAGGATGTAACAGAGCAGTGAACATCAACGGGAGGGACAAGCAAGCCCAGCCTGAAGCACCGCTGAGCCGAAACGCCCATCCTCCGCTGACAAAACATCCAAGCGGTAATGCTTGGCAAAAGAATGCAAGGACGACCAAGTCGCCGCCCTACAGATGTCGCCCACTGGGACCAGACTGAACTCTGCCCAAGACGCCGCCTGCGCCCGAGTGGAATGAGCCCGAAGACCCTGCGGAACCAACTTGCCTTTCAAGATGTAGGCCGATGCAATAGCTTCCTTCAACCAGCGGGAAATAGACGACTTCGCCGCCGCTTCTCCCTTATGCGGTCCCCCGAACGCCACAAAAAGTCGATCCGACCGCCTAAAGGATGCCGTTCGGGAGAGATACTTCTTGAGAACCCTGCGGGCGTCCAACAGCTGCAACCGATCCCCAGATCAGGCGCCATCGCGACCGGAGAACACCGGAAGAGAGACCACCTGGTTAACATGAAAAGCGGACACCACCTTGGGTAAGAACGCCGGAACGGTACGGAGAACCACCTTGTGGTCGGTAAAAGAGAGATAGGGCTCCCTACAAGACAAGGCCTGTAGCTCCGAGATCCTCCTTGCCGAACAAATCGCCACCAAGAAAACCGTCTTCAACGTGAGGTCTTTTAGCGAAGCAGTGGACAACGGCTCAAACGGGGGAGCCAGCAAGGCTTCCAGAACCAAATTCAAATCCCACGGAGGAACAGCACAGCGCCGTGGCGGCCGCATGAGCAACACCGCCCTCAAAAACCGCCGGACATCCGCGTGGGCCCCAAGAGACTGACCCTTCACCTTCCCCCTGTAGCAGGAAAGGGCAGCCAGCTGCACACGCAACAAACTAGCCGCCAAACCCTTATCCACACCATCCTGCAAGAAGGAAAGGATCTGCGACACGGAAGCTCCCAACGGACGGACGGTACGCTCTGAACACCAAGCCTCAAAGATGCGCCAGACGCGAATGTACGCCAAGGAAGTTGACCGTCTACATGCCCTCAGCAAGGTCGAAACGACCGCCAGCGAATAACCCTTAGCGGTCATCTGAGCCCTCTCAAGAGACATGCCGTAAGCGAGAACCGAGCTACCTGAGGCATGCGCAACGGGCCCTGACTCAAGAGATCGGCCCGCTGAGGGAGCCTCCACGGGCGATCCGCTAACAGGCGCACCAAATCCGCGTACCACGGCCGCTGGGGCCAATCGGGCGCCACCAGCACCACGAGGCCCCGATGACGCTCTATGCGCTGCACCACCCGGCCTATCAGAGCCCAAGGTGGGAAGACAGAGCAACTCCTCCTGCGGCCAGGGCTGTGCTAGTGCGTCGAGCCCTTCCGGCATGCGTTCTCGCCGTCTGCTGAAAAAGCGATCCACCTGGGACTTCCGGTGACGTCGGGGAGCATGGTGGCAGCTCTCTGAGGGAGCTCCGGGGCGCTATGGACTTGAGCGTTTAAATGAGAGACTCTACCCCTTCAATAGAGCTTGAGAGTGGAGCCGGACGAGCCGGGTGTAAGCGTGGATGTCGGTGAAGCAGCGGTTATCTGCCTATCGATCCCCATACGCGGCAGAGGAGGAGCGGGAGGAAGAGCGCTCTAGGGACCGCATGGCGGACGAGGCAGCAGAGCGGTCCGACTCTGATGGGGACTCAGCGGGAGGACCGGACTCGCTGGGGAGCCTCAAGGAGTGGCTAACGGCATTTAAGGAAGACCTGAAGGCCGAGATGGGCTCCTTTAAAAAGGATTTGAGAGACACGCTGGGCACGCTCAAACAGGATGTACAGGAGTTGGGGGCCCGGGTGGAGGCGACGGAGGAGAGGCAAGAGCAGCAGGCAGAGCAGTTGCAGGCCCTGTGAGCGGATTGGGCGGAGCTGCGGACAAGCCCAGGATCAACTGCAGGTGAAAGCAGAAGACCTAGAAGACAGGTCTCGCAGGTGCAACGTGCGGGTGCGGGGCCTGCCGGAGGAACAGCGTTTTCAGGACTGTGAGGCGACGCTGTCTCGCTTGTTCACCGCAATCCTCCAGGCAGCCGACCCGGAAGGAGCGTGGGAGGGAAAATCGATACTCATGGACAGAGCCCATCGGAGCTCGGGCCCTTCCCGGGAGAATAAGCCACGTGATGTTATAGCGTGCATAGGCTCCTTTAAATTGAAGGAGCGAATTCTCACTGCGGCGAGGAAGCTGGGGCCCTACCAGTGGGAGGGGGCAAGATAGAGCTCTACCAGGATCTATCAGCGGGCACCCTACAGCGGCGATGGGAACTGCGTGGAGTAACGTCCTTACTGCGCAGAGAAGGATGGCGCTATAAATGGCTTTACCCATTTGGCCCTGCTGGTGACGGTGAAGGGCATTACCCGCAGGATCCAGAACATGGAGGGAGCCTGGCAGACTCTGCGGGACCTTGGCGTAGACAATATTCCAGATGCCCCCCTGGGGGGCCCCCCCAAAGAGCAACGGGCAACTGAGCGGAGCTCCGGCTTGAAATGGCAGCGAGCGGAGAATAAGAGCAGGCGGTTGACCAGGCTTTCGCGACGGCAAAGCAACAGCACCTGAGGAGGAGGCGACGTGAGTCGGAGAAGTGCCAACGAGCCCGGTTGGACCGGGAGAACTTTAGATCACTCTGAACTGGCATGCTGGTACTTTACTGACATCCAATGCATCCTTTACTGTTTATTATGAATATTAGGGGGGCGGTGGGGGGGTAATAATGCGGGTTGTCTGAACCTGTTGGGTAGATACGACGGTTTTAGGACGGGGTGGGGGGAGGGGGAGTCTGTTTAAATGGAAGAAAGGGGCGGGTGGGGAGGGAGGGAATGGATGGATAGCTAATAGGGGAGGGGGGGTCGTGAGGGGCGAGGAAAGCGCCCGGGCAGCATCACTGGGGGTTAGGGAAACTCTGGAGGGAGTGGTATTGCAGGGGGGGGTGGGTGGAGTGGTATTGCAGGGGGGGGGTGGAGTGGTATTGCAGGGGGGGGGGTGGGGGGGGGTGGGAGGGGGAGAGGATGGGGGGGTGGGAAGGGGGGACAGGAGGGGGGAGGGGGGTCCCGAGGTAGGCAGGGGAGAGGTGTTGGTATCGGAGGGGGAATGGAGTTGGTGGTTGATAGGTCCCAATGGGGAAGATAGGATCCATTAACGCCAAGGGGCTGAATAATCCCCAGAAGCGGCGGTTGCTGTATCGGGAAGCCTCCCGTCTGAAGTGGGAGGTGGTGCTAGTACAGGAAACCCATCTCCGGAGGAAGCATGAGGGGCTGATGCGGAATGCACACTACCCACAGCAGTTCTTTGGGAGTGCGCGGGGGCTGGGGGCGGGTAAGAAAGGGGGGGTGGCGGTACGAGTGCATCGGGATAGTACCTTTCGGGTGAGTAGGGTGGAGGGAGGAGGGAGACGAGGAGGGGAGGGTGATACTCCTGGGGGGGGGGAATGGCAGGGGGAGCAGGTCACGGTGGTTAATCTCTATGCCCCCAATGAGCGGCAGGGGCCCTTCTGGCGGGGGGGTGCAGGGGTTTTCTAGCTCGGACATGTCCAAGGGAAACTTCTCTTGGGGGGAGACTTCAATATTGCTATTAACCCATGCTGGGACCGTCAAGCTGGGGGGGGGGGATGGGAAGGATGGCATCCGTAGGATATTGCACCGCCTTATGGAAACCTATCAGTTGTCTGATGCGTGGAGATACTTGAATGAGGGGAGTCGAGAGTTTACGTTCTACTCGGCACCCCACGATAGCTACAGTCGAATTGACTATATTTTGCTGCCAAAGGAATGGGGCCAGAGGCTTCAGGAAGCGGTCATAGGCAATATTACATGGTCAGACCATGCCCCCACCGGGGTGAGCGTTGGGGGTTCCCGAGAGGAGGGGGGGAGTGAGATTTTGGAGGCTCAATGAAAGTCTTCTCAAACGTGAAGAGGTGGTAAAGGATGTTAAGGAATGCCTACAAGAGTATTGGCACTTTAATGACATAGGTGAAGTGGAGAGGTGGGGTTGTGGGAAGGCATGAAAGCGGTGGTGCGGGGGAGATTGGTGATGTGGTCCTCTAGACTGAAGAAGCAACGGGAGGCCCGGGAGGAGGAATTGAATGCAGAACTTAAGCAGGTGGCAGAGAAGAAAGTACCAGGTCCGGGGGCTCAAGCAGGATTTTAAAAACGTCTTAACCACCTGCGGATGGAACTCCAGAAATTGCGAACGGAGGAGATTGGTTTTCAGCTGGCCAGGTTGAAACAGCGCTATTATGAGTGGGGTGATAGGGCTGGGAAACTGTTAGCCAGCAAGTTGCGAAAGCGCGTGGCCCAAACGGCTATTTTGGAGTTGCAGGGGGGTGGGGGGGGGAACGGCTGCGCTCGGGAAAAGATATTGGGGAGCATTTCTGCCAGTTTTATCAGGAGCTCTATAGGAAGGGGGAGGGGGGGAGACTGGGGCTCGGAGAAGAGTACTTGCAGGATATATCATTACAGAGTCTGGAGGAGGGCGATGTACAAGAACTGGAGGTCGATGTCACCCGGGAGGAGGTGGTTCAGGCTATACGGGCACTGCCGGCGGGTAAAGCCCCGGGATTGGACGGCCTGTCAGGGGCCTTTTATAAGATTTTTCGGGAGGACTTAGTCGATAGGCTGGTGCGGGTGGCGAATGGAGTGCAGCAGGAGGGGGGGGGCTTCTCGGCGGACATGCTTACCGCTGGTATAACGGTTCTGCCTAAGACGGACGGGAGCCCAGGCACTGTGGGTCCTACCGTCCCATTTCCCTACTCAATGTAGATGTTAAGATTATTGCAAAGGTTTTGGCTAACAGATTGGCCCCGAAGATGCCAGGCTTGATAGGGCTTGATCAGACGGGCTTTATAGTGGGGAGGCAGGCCTCGGATAACATTAAGAGGGTACTCGAAGCGGTATGGGGGGCGCGTGACCAGGAGGAGGAGGCTATGTTGTTGTCAATCGACGCGGAAAAAGCATTCGATAGAGTGGACTGGGACTTTTTGTTCCTGGTGATGGGGCGGATGGGGATCGGGCCCAAATTCATGAGGTGGGTGCAAGCGCTTTATCGGGGCCCGAAGGCGCGGGTAAAGATCAATGGGCGGTACACCGAGACCTTGGCATTGGAAAGGGGGACCCGCCAAGGGTGCCCGCTATCACCACTGCTCTTTGCTATAGCTATTGAGCCTTTGGCGAGTGCGGTTAGGGGCAGTGGTGGAGTATGGGGGCTGCAGAGGGGGGATGGCCACCACAAAATCTCCCTATTTGCGGATGATGTTCTCTTGGTGGTGACACGGCCTGATGAATCCCTGCCAGAGATTCTGCGCCTGCTTGATAGCTATGGGGAGGTGTCGGGGTTTAAAGTGAATCAGGACAAGACCGAGGCTTTGAATATTAACATGGCCCCGTCCCGGGTGGTTAGGCTGCAACGGGCGTACCCGTTTAAGTGGGCAGACCGCACGATCCGCTATTTGGGGGTCAATATCACACCTCACCCTGAGGGGCTATATGGGGCTAACTACGGCAAATTGTGGAGGGAGCTCGATCTCGACTTACAGCGGTGGATGGGATATGAGGTTTCTTGGCTGGGAAGGATAGCAAGTATAAAAATGAACGTTCTCCCACGAGTATTATATTACTTTCAGGCGCTTCCGGTGGCTATCCCGGGGGCACACTTAAGGCAGTTGCAGAGGAAAGTGAACCAGTTTATCTGGAGGCGCCGCCCGCCGAGGATAGCCGGGGCTGTGATGTTGCGGCGGTGGGGGGGCGGGGGGTGCCCAACATGCAGGCATATTACTGGGCGGCACAGGCCCGCCACGTGATGGATTGGCGGGATGGAGGGGAGAAGAAGAATTATGTGAAGATGGAGGAAGAGAGTGGGGGGGGGGGGGGGAAGTCCCTAGCGGGCATTCCATGGACGGGGCGAGGGGAGAGAGAGGGGTAGTAATACAGGCCCACCCTTATGTGAGCCATGTGCTCCGTGAGTGGGATAGGATTAGGGGGGCTGAGGGGGAGGGTGGGGGGAAGCACTTTTCCCTGATGAGGGAGCTCTGTCATACTGCGGAGTTTCGCCCGGGGCAGGAGGGGGGGGGGATACCTTAGGTGGGCCCGAGGGGGATTGAAATGTTTTTACCAGTTTGTAGATGGGGGGGAGTGGGTGCCATTTGAGGGGCTGCAAGAGACCTATGGGCTCCGGGATGGGGACCGTTTTTATTATAACCAGGTGGTGACCTTCTTGCGGAAGAAATTGGGGAAAGTTGGTTTGGAGCGGGACTATACACCGCTGGAGATGGTCTGGTATGGGAAGAAGACCTCCCCGGGGCTCATCTCGGTGCTCTACAAGGCCATCCAAGGGCCCCTAAGGGGGAAGCACAGGTACATGCGGGAATGGGAGGTGGATCTGGGAGAAACCTTGGAGGAGGGCCACTGGAAGAATGTTTTTGATCAGATGAGATTGCTACCACTGTCAATAGCGATCCGGGAGAATTGGTTGGGCAAAGTGGTGGTAATGCGGTGGTACTATACCCCGGTCCGCCTGCATCGCATGTTCCCTCGTGTGTCCAGCCAGTGCTGGCGGGGTTGTGGGGACGAGGGCACCTTTTTTCATATATGGTGGACATGCCCCCGCATCCAACAGTTTTGGAGGGCGATAAGGGACTGGGTGAGGGAGGTGGTGGGGACGGAAGTGGCCCTAGACCCGAGTGGGTACTTGCTGGGGTGGTGGAAGGAAGGGGGGCCGACCCAGGATAAAAAACAGGTTATGGCGTGCCTGTGTGCGGCCCGCTGTGAGCTAGCGTACCGTTGGAAGCAACCAGAGGCGCCACAGGTAGAACATTGTGTGATACGCCTCCGGCAAGTATACCTAATGGAAAAGCTCACCGCGGCCCGTAGGCAGAAAGTGGACAGATTTGAGAAACAGTGGGACAAGGTATTGCTGTATTTACGAACGGATACCACACATTGATGGGATGTTACTATCATAAGGGGGGGGGGGCACAGGGAAGTTAGGGCATAGAGGGGGGACGGGGGGGACCGGGGGGGGGCCTGGGGGGGTGGGCTTCGGGGAGGGAGGGGGAGGGGGTATTTCGGGTAGTTCAGGGGGAGGGGGGGTGGGGGGGGATAAAAAAGCTGGTGGATGAGCTTGGGGCAACAGAGGCTCCCTGCATCTGCCCTACCCTTTATGTACAGGGGGGGGGGGGTCGGGAGGAGGATGCTCCACACCGTCAGGGGCAAAGATGTACCCTTATACCTCCCTATGAAACCTGAGCTGACTATTATTTCTATGTGGGACCCTGAGGGTGGTGGGGGTTGCGGGGGAGGCTCTAGAATAGGCGGATGGGGAGAGGAGTGGATTTGAGGACTCAATGGAATGGCATTCTTTTGTATTTTTGTGAATAGCGGGGGCATGGCTTCCCACTGTGTTATTATAAGGTGTGATGTTGATGTTATACAGAATGTTATGGCATTTGTATTGGAAATACAGTTAATAAAAATATTAAATATAAAAAAAAAAAAAGAAAAAGCGATCCACCTGAGCCGATTGGAAGGTCGCCATGAGATCCATTAGGGGAAGACCCTAGTGCCTTACCAGAAGCGCAAAGACTTCGGGGTGAAGGACCCACTCGCCCGGGTCCACCCTTCGGCGACTCAGAAAATCCGCCTCTACATTCTCTACGCCTGCCACATGCTGTGCCGATAGACACTGCAGATGCGATTCGGCCCAAGCCAGCAACTGAGCTGCCTCCTGCTCCAGTGCCACGCTGCCGGTGCCGCCCTGCCGATTTATGTAAGCGACTGTGGTCGCATTGTCCGAGAGAACCCACACCGCCTGCCGTGCAAGAGTCCCCTGAAACGCTTGTAGAGCCAGAAACACCGCTCGCATCTCCAACCGATTGATGGACCATTCCTTCTCCACCATTGACCACAGGCCCTGGGCATACGCGTCCCCGCAACACGCCCCCCACCCCAGAAGACTGGCATCCGTGGTCAGCAGCTTCCAGGACGGGGGTTCCAAGGGCAGGCCCGCGGCTAGAGTCTCCGGGCGTAACCACCACCGAAGATCCAGGCGGACCGCCCGGGGACAGATCAACCGCCGAGATAACGCATCGCGCTGATGAGACCAACGCCGGAGGAGCGCGGCCTGAAGTTTTTGCATATGCGCTCTGGCCCAAGGCACCACCTCTATCGTCGCTGCCATTGTGCCGAGCAACTGGAGATACTGCCACGCCGTAGGTGCTGGCTGCCGGAGAAAACGCCGCACCAGCTCCCGCAGCGCTTGCGCCCACTGATCCGGCAAGAACACTCTCGCCTGAAGCGCGCCCCCAGGTATTCCAACGACTGCGAGGGAGTCAACCTGCTCTTCGCAAAGTTTACCACCCAGCCCAGACTCTGTAGCAACCGCACCACCTTTGCGGTGGCCTCCACACTCTCCGCACGAGACTTTGCCCGAATTAACCAATCGTCTAGATAAGGATGCACGAGCACCCCCTCCTTGCGAAGAGCCGCCGCTACAAACTACCATGACCTTTGTGAACGTGCGGGGCGCCGTCGCCAGGCCGAAGGGCAACGCCTGAAACTGAAAATGTCCCATGGGAACCGCAAACCGCAGGTAGCGCTGGTGCTCCCGCCGAACTGGGATATGCAGGTAAGCCTCCGTGAGGTCGAGCGAAGTCAGAAACTCCCCCTGCCTGACGGCTGCTGTGACGGATCGAAGGGTCTCCATGCGAAAGTGAGTGACCCGGAGACACCGATTGACCCTTTTTAAATCGAGGATAGGACGAAAGGAGCCCTCCTTTTTCGTCACCACGAAATAGATGGAGTACCGACCGGAACCGCACTGGTCCTCCGGCACCGGAATGATGGCCCTGAGGCGCAACAACCGCTGCAATGTGTCGAAGACGGCCCTCCGCTTGAGCGGAGCACTGCAGGGCGAAAGAACAAAGGAATCTAACATGGGACAATGAAGCTCGAGAGCGCAGCCCTCCCGGATTACCTCCAGAACCCACTGATCTGACATAAGTTGGACACAGGCAGGGTAGAATTCCCGCAACTGCCCCCCAACGGGAACTACACCCACCTGAGCCCGCCTCATCTCTGCTTCAACAGCGTATCTAACTTCCTATCCTGCACATCCTTCAACGCTGCGGCGCCCTCAACCGGTATCGTAGTCTTCTTAGTGACGGCTGACACCGCCGCATCAACCTTTGGAGACCGAAAAAGCTCCCTATCCTGATCCGACAATGGATACAGGCGCGACAAGGCCCTGAGCCCCGCAGCGCCGATTCGGGCAAGTCCCACTCCTCCTGAATCATCCCTCTAAAGACTCTATGGAGGGGAAAGACCCGGTGGGACTTGCGCACCACCTGGAGCAGAGGATCCTCCAGAGCATCCTCCGACGCCGTCGCCTCCGCAGGCATATTCAACATTTTGAGAGTCTCGGCAATCAAGGCCGGAAGCTCTTCCCTCCTAAACACTCTGACGAGCCGACTATGCTGCTCCGAGTCAGGTAACTCTCCCTCCTCAAGCTCCTCACCGGAGGTGTTATCCAGGTCCACGTCCTCCGCCCCGAGGTTTCCCCCCAGATGAGACGGAGAATCCTCCTCCGCGGACCCTTTGGCTACTTTCGCAGCAGGAGCGCCGTCCTCCGCCCGAAGCAGGGACCCCGGACGTTTCAGCCCCTCCGAAGCACGAGCCAAAGAGACTAAGCCGGGTTGCAGGAGCGCAAAAGCTTGTTGCATGAGAGAGACAAAATATGGCGGAATCGCGGGAGCAAGGGCCACCGACGTACGCCCCTGCGAAGCTGAGGACCCCTCCCCCGGGGAAGACTCCGGCCCCTGAAAATCCAGAGTCGGAGGTAAAGCTGGTACCTCCCCCAGCGTAAGCTCCTCACCTGCAACGGCCGGAGAAGAAGAAGCTGAAGCTTCCATAACGTTGGAAGCCAGAGTACAGGACCCACACACACTGGATCCTGACAGCAAACCCCACTTAGCTCCACAAACCACACAGCGTGGCTTCGCAGGCATACTCAGAGGGAAGCACTCCTGCCACCCTCTGTCCGTGGGTTCGCAGCACAGCCCAGCAAAAAAGGGAGCTTGTGAGGCTGAATCCAGAAACCCCCGTTTAAAAGTAAAGTTTTTTTTTTTTTTTTTAAAATTCTGCACACACTATGATGCTAAGGCACCCCCATGTCAAACCCAGGTGGTCTGCAGCCAAAACGAGGGTTAGTAAGCCCAGAAGGGGCGGTATAGAAGAAATAGATAAAGAAAAAAAAAAGAAAAAGCAAATTAAAGGCAAAAAAGAAAATCGGGATTTTTTCAAAATGGCTGCCGCAGCCGATTCCCGCCGAAAAAACCATGCGACAGGCCACCCCGAGAGCAATAAAAAAGCAAACTTAGGCACCCCCCCCTGTTAAACCCAAAGGGGCCCCCAAAAAGTAGCAAATTAAGCACCTTCTACTCACCACAGCAAGATGGGGTGAAGGAGAGAGGGAGAGATGCAGCAGCCTCGCTGGAGCTCAGCCTGACTGTGGCTTCAGCTCCAACACCAGCAGCAGTTTGCCAGCTGCCCTGCCAACTCTGGGCCACTGCTGTTAGCCTGCAACCTGCTCCTCACTCTTCAAAGCGGGTTCGGGAGCAGGGAGGCGCAGAAACATGCTTGTGCTGACTGAACCCCACAGTTCTCGTTTAAACAATGGGGCAGGTAAAGGAAAGAAGTAAAAGTTAGAAGAAAAGTAAGAGGAGGGAGGGGGGAAAAGGGGGGGGGGGGCGATGGAGCCAGAGGAAGAAATCTCCTGCACCAGCACAGCTCCTGCAATCAAAAAACCCAGAAGGGCAAATCAATAAAAGTAAAGTCTAAAAATTTGAAGTTAAATGTATTCTATTTAGCTCTGCCTATATTCCTAACTGAGCCCAGAACCAGGCTCAGAATCTCCTTCAGCTGCTTGGAGACTGAAAGTACTGGTGAGAAGGGGCAGTCCTTGCCTACTTATACTGGTGCCAGCAAAGCGATGATGTATTTCAGTCTCCAAAGCTGCTGGAGGAGGTTGACAACTCTATGGTTCCGGGACTGGACTAGAGGGACGCTAAGGAAGTGGAAATATCAGTCCCCAAAGGGATTCTAAATAATTTTAAAGATTTTGAGGGAAAAACAACAAAAGCAACCAGATCTGCTGGAGACAGAGAAATACTGAGGGAGACCCCTAGGGGTAGGACCATATCACCACAGTCCAGCCTATCAGAGCTCTGGTAGAATTCTCTGTCTCCAAGATCTGCTAGCAGGGGGACACAACCCGTTTGTCTGGACTGGTCTAGCAGTATGACTTGGAAAAACAATATATAAACTGTTAAATGAAGAAAATTATCTGCATTGTCCTACCACTTAAAAGTGAATCAAACCAATGCAATACTGTCTCTTTGATAATCATGTTCTCCAGTTAAGAGAGCAAAATAGAATAGCCCACCATGTCAAACACCATCTACGTGTCTATCTTATTAATGGCGTTCTTTTCTTATTTTCCGTAACATAAATGTAGGATTGTAAACCGCTCTGATGCTTCTTGGCCTGAGCGGTATATCAAATGTAATAAACAAACAAACATAATGTGACTATTAACAAAGAACAACCTTTATCCAACTCTCTGTATAAAGTATCCAACTCTGACACCAGAAGGGTCTTTTTTGTTACAGTCACCCGACTAAAAAGGATCCAGCAAATCCACATAGTATAAAGTTAACCTGTACATAGTTCTCTCTCCCGGTTATCCCATGTGTTATTTTTCCCTGTTCTTTGTAAACTCAATGTTGCCTGTATGCATTGCAGTATGTTTTGTTCAATATACACCGCGCTGATTTTAATAGCGCGGTATAGAAGAAATGTTAAATAAATAAATAAAATATCAGTGAAAGTCTTTCAGTTGTCCAAGGACACATTTTTCTATGATCTTACTTGATGTGCACAAATTGGATACCATCCAATAGTTGGCTAGAGTCAGGGCCAGCCCAAGAGTTGGTTCAAGGTGTTGGCACCCTAGGCAAACCTTAAGCTTTATGCACCCCCTGGCCATCAGAATCTGTTTAGCTTTGACTTCCTGATCTTTGTAGCCCCAGAAGCTGGTGCCTAGTTTGCCTAATGGTTGAACAGCCCTGGCTATAGCTCCAACATGGGAAATTCCCCAAAGCAAAAGAAACTTTCTAGTTCCACTAGCCTTGGCCCAACCTTATCTGCAGCCCTTCTCAATAGTCCTGATGAACATGGAGCCAAAAACCTATATCCAGATTTGAACCAACAAGCATTCAGCAGACTCTCAAAGTGAGGATTATCAGCTTATATCTTTCTCTGCAACTAAAAATATTTCTGCTCCCACTGCCCTATTTAAGAATGGATTTCTAACTATCAGGCTTTCCCTTCTATATCATTATTATTGTAGCCCAATTTGATAGCCTTTAAAGGCAGGGAAGCAAACTCAAACAAACATAACCCTTTTAAGAAGCTCAACATTGACTCGAAATTATTTCCATTCTCTGTGTGATGGCTGCTACACTGCAGTACTGGCCGGTCACCCCACAAAATTACAAATGAAAATCTTAATTTTGGCCAAACAAAAAGTCTGCAAACTCTCGGGGGCAGGAGCTGTAGCATCTCCATTTTCTTTAGCTTTGTTACTAGTCTCTTGACTGTCCTAAAACTGCTGAACTGAAATACTCAATGAATTTGCGATGACACGTATCACCCGCTTAGCTGTTTGTACTGCATCATGGTATAAGTTTAAAAACCGAAAGAAATTAGCCTCATCTTCTTTCAATGCCATAAGCGCTTGGTCTGTCTAACTTATACTTTCTGGGAATGTAAACCATTATCATACCGCTAGCAAGGTGGAGGTTACCTGAAACAGATTTCTAGCGGAAGTGATAGGAGCGAAAGAGTAGCAAAATTCAAACGGGCACTAGATATGCACAAAGGGCGTTAAAACACCACCTCTTCCTCCTGCACTAGGCCCAGGCTAACATCACATCCCAACCTGACTCTACCTTACGACCCAATTCACATCCCTGTACATAGCTCACAAGGAAATCCATGTTCCAGAGCTGTGCAGCGACTTCCTGCCCTCACTGTATATAGCATGTATTCACCTCCCCATGGTTATTTATATTTATTTTTATTTACATTCTCTTATATACCGCGCTATTCTACATCAGTGCGGTTTACAGTGAACAAACTGAAATTACATTGAACAGGGCATTATAACTTGGAGATAACTATTTTACAGGGAACATGGGCTATGGAGGGTTAAGTGGCTTGCCCAAGACCACAAGGAGCACCTGTGGGACTAGAAACCCCAGTCCTTCTGGCCCAAGGTTGCTGTCCTCTAGTGGGATTTGAGCCCCCGACCTTCCGGCCTGAAGTACCTTGCCCCAACCACTAGGCCACTCCTCCACTCCAAGTTGTACTTCCTGTTCAATGTAAGTGCAAAGTAGGCTCTTCCTACTTTGCACAAAAGGTTATCTGTAAACCACACTGATTTTAAAGAGCACGGTATATAAAAGCAATAAATAAATTAATAAATGTGCCAGACTAAGAGATTTTTATTGTCAGATATTAAAAAAAACTGGGTCACCAGCAATCATATCCATAACGAAGAGTTATCAAACATAAGCGACTTAAGACCCTAATCTAATTTAGATCTTCGAATTATCATGAAAAGCAGCCTCGCTTATAATTTAGAAATCCTTCGGTGTTCTACAAAAACTGTTGGCTGTTAACAAAGAAACAACGTCTTGAAGAGGGCGCCAGGTCAGCTGCATGACCCACCTGCACACAGGTGAAAGAGCCTCTCTTCCTGTACCACCCACCAAGGTCATGTGCTCCAATTTTGATAAGTCCTTCTTTTCTACCGTTAAAGGCCCTAGACTGTTTGTTCTTTAATCTAGGACAATACTAAAAGCATCAAAGCGAAATTAACAAGAGGCATCTTGTCCCAGCGGAGGAAATATGGACTCTAAGCTACGAGACGCACATAAACATAACAGCGAAAGCCGCGCCGTACCCAGCGTGCACCCCACCGTTCCCTTCCCGCGAATTCAGTTCAAAGAAGGCGAGGAGGGGGGGGGCCCGTGTCTATCCACCAAACTTTCTAGAACCATCTCATCTAAGCGGCGGCTCGCTAGACCAATCACCTCCATCTTCCCGGCGTGCCTGCGCTCTGAGTGGGCCGGCCGGGCCTCTCGGGCGTGGCTAGACGGAAGGGAGGCGTGGAGACGGAAAGCTAGTGTAGGTTGTGAGAGAGACGGGAGGGGGACTAGCCCTCCTCCTCCTCCAGAGTTTTGTCTTGTCAAGGAACACGAACAGCTTCTCGCTTTACATCTTTCCACCCTCCCCCCCCCCAAAAAAAAAAATATATCCCTCAAACACCTCCCTCTGACTCTTCTTCCTGTGTAAACCGCCGGCTCCGAGGCCTGACGGTGCCCGACGCCCGTCGGCTTTTTTTTATATTATTATTTTTTTATTAATCTCATGGAATCTATCTGGTGGCTGGGCACGCTAAAGTAGCAAAAGAGAGGAAACGGTGTGAAAAAATTGGGTTTATTTTCCGGCCGGAAAACTCCCCTCCCCGCAGCCCCCGGTCTTCAGATTTGAAAAGAAAAAAAAAACATTAACGAGATCCGGCGCGTGATTCTACGTGCGAGGTTTGGGTTGCCTGCGCGCGCCGCGGCGGGGCGGTTCGGTTCGGCCCGACCGGCCAGGACGGATGGCGCCCCAGAAGCATGGCGGCGGCGGCAGCAGCAGTTCGACCTCCGGGCCCAGTTCGGGCTCAGGCGGGTTCGTCAGCTCGTCGGGTGGCAAATGTAGCGCCGGTTACGCCGCCTCGGCCGCTGTGTTGCCCGTGAAGAAGCAGAAAATGGAGCAGATTCAAGCCGACCACGAGCTTTTCCTGCAGGCCTTCGAAAGTGAGTGTTTAAAAAAGAAACCCCGCAACCCTGCTTTCCCCGAGCGCCGGCGGACCGCGAATTTCTAGAGGTGAATCGCTTTAGCCTCGATTTTGCCCCTTCTTTCCCTCCCCCGCAACCCCCCAGGTAAACAGAAACGCAACAAACCTGCCTGCACTTTCCTTTATTTCAAGGGTTAGATTGTTTCCGGTGTTTAGGTTTATTCAAAGCATTCATACATTTGATGGGGAAACGTGCATTTTTCTATCCCGCTTCATTGATTTTGGGAATAGTTGTACAAGTCTGCACAAATGCTTTCTCTTTTTAGTTGAAGGGTAACGTGATGTGTTAGCAGGTCTGTAATTCCTGATCCATTTAGTCTCGCCGTCTAGTTAAAACTAATATTATATTATTACACTGCAATTCTTGCTACATCACAGCTTTTTGTAAAGACAAATATTCATTTTCAGGTGTAGATCAAATTGCTTTTAGTCAAGTATATTTTTGCCTCCTTAAATTATTGTAAAGCCAGCAATGCATGCACTTTTTGCTTTGAAGACCACGTGTGAATATGGTGACCTGCAGAGATACTATTATGGTTTGTTGTTTTTTTTTTAGTGACTTGAGTTTTTACCCAATAATTATATGTATAAGATTTTGTTCTAAATCACCTAAAACTATTTGTAATTGTATATGTTGAAAAACGAATTCTACTGTAAATATCCGGTTAGCAGGGTGCGTTTGTGTCACGCATTTATCACCTTTGTGAACGTCAAGCAATTCAGTTAAAAAAATCTTGATCTTGTTTGTTGTCTTTTAGAAGCTGATATTGTATATTAAAAGCAACAATTGTATATATTTCTATTGTGGTTTTATATTTAGTAAGTATATGTAAAAAGTATATACTTTTTGAAGTTGCCCCGTTTTAATGTTTTGAAGTTTCTTTTGCACTTGCATAGTTAACACCTGTTCTGCCCCTCCCCCCTATTTTGGACTTACAAGTTCACTATTTGATTTCACCAGTTGAAATAGCTACACAATTATGTAATTTTTAAAACTGGGATCACATTGCAAGTATGCAGAGATCAGGATCATAAAGAGTATATACTTTAAATTTCACAGTTTAAAACATGTGACATGAAATTAGTTTGGTACCCATATGTAAGAGCTATGGATAAGATCATGTTTAAGAAATAAAAATATGTTTTATGTTCTCTTTGCAGATGAAGATTCATGACAGTAATGAGCATGATTTGAATTGATGTAATACATTTTAAGATTTGCCAAAATTGAAAAGTTATGTGATTATTTTATAGGGGATGGTAAATTCACTACAAATATTGTAGTTTGGATGGGTTGTAATTAAAAACAAATTGATGCAACATTTGAATAATGCACATCTTTTGTTTTACAGAACCAACACAGATCTACAGATTTTTGCGTACTCGAAATCTTATAGCAGTAAGTAATTTGGGCAGGTCAGACACTGTTGTCATATGTGCAGAAACGTTAATTTGATCCTTCAGGTATTGCTTTTGGATTATTAAAAAAACCTTAATTGGTGTCATCTTTTTTGTTTAGCCAATATTTTTGCACAGAACTCTCACCTACATGTCCCACAGAAACTCCAGAACTAACGCCAAAAGGTAACTTGTTTGTTTTTTATTAGCATAGTTGTCTCTCTAGAATGCTTACAAATCAAAGCTGTGATAGACTGCTAAATAAAGTGAGCCGAAAGTATTTTGAACTGGTAATTTGTAATATTTATTTCAACATTTTGTCTTTATTATTCATTGTCTGTGGTTTTGCATTTGAAATGTGTGTGCTTTACCCTATCTTTCAAGGTAAAGCACTTTTAAAAAGTTAAGTACAGAAAGGTGAAAAATTAAATGCATTAATATTTAAACTGTTTTAGATGTGGTATTTAAGCTTAGAAGCAGTATGAACTTTCATGATATAGGACCAAGGTTTTGTTAACTATTGGTTTTTGTAGTTGTCATGTTAAACAGGTAAGATAAACATTGCACTGAATAAGATTTAAAAAATAACTTTTTTTAAATCTTTAAAAAATAATAGCACTAGCTTTCATTTGTGTACTGAATGCTGTGAGGCAGCTCTGGAAATCAGCTAGTATCATGTTACTAGCCATTGTTCCTTTTAATCAGCCATTTCTCTCCAAGGAGACAGTTTGAGCATGAATAAGTATTTTCAAATTATTCTCTGTGTAATTTTTAGTTAATGTCTTGTGTTATACAGTACCGGGGTTAAGATTTTAACCACTATGTATATGAAAATAGGCAGATTGACACTAAATTCAAAGAGAGATTTAGACAAGCTACATAGATGCAACATAACTAGGGATAAATTAGTATGGCGTAGTCCGTTTTTAAATATTTCCTGGGTCTCAAAAAGACTATAACCATTGACATTTTTTATTAGTTTTGTTTTCTGATACGTTGTGTTATTGAATGGCTTCTTTAAATTACTAAAGTGTAGAAGAAATCTATGGTTTATCCCCACCAAAACTGACATGTTTAAGTGTACAATGGAAATTTCTTGATTGCATAAACATAATTTATGGCATTTCATTATTTATTTCATTTAACAAATTAACACTTATAAATGCGAGACTCACTAACAAACTTTTAAATACATTGTTGCTGCTTTATAGATACTTAACAGAATATTTTATTTGTAAGCATGGAAAAACCTATATAGCTGTTTGGCTTCTGTTTAGTTTGATAACTGATAAAACATGCTAAATTTCTACTCTTGAATCCACATAGAATGATCCAGGGAGGAAGCTTACATTACAGGTATAAGTGGGTCTAATGCTTCTTCCTCCACAGCAAGCTAGTTTTGGCCTTTACAATATTCAGACACCCCTTTTACAAACAGAGTGTATGTCCTGTCCATTTTCTTTATCCCCTAAAATCTTCAAATATTGTAGCTTTACAGCATATACATTATTGTTGAAGGTAACAAGGTGCCTAAAACATAACGCAAAGCTTTCCAGCTGAGGTGTCTGCAGCGGGTCCAAACAGATCGTATGGACATCACATTTGCCAATAGTAGATTTTTGGAAGCACCCAGAGGCCCTCCATGGAAGTATGATTTAAGAGTATGCGATGGAGAACTGATAACCCTGACATGTTATTTGGAGACCTGTAGTGGACATCATCGCATGACCATCCTGGATGCTGACATTGCCAAAAAAACCTAGGATCAATTTTGTATTGGGTTAAGGTTGGTAAAGTTAGCAATTCATTCAAAGCTTGCTTTCCCTGTAGAGGAAGATGCAATCATGGAGTGCAAGGACTAAATGCTTGGGGTGGGCAAAGGAGGAGTTTAAACTCTATGTAAGATGTAGGAAGAAAGGCACATAACATAAGTTTTGTTGCTTTTAATGTTAAATGATTATCTTGCTAAAAAATTTAATTATGCAAAATAGTCCTTAAATCTTAATGAAAAAAACAAAACAGATATTCTTTGGTTAGCTCTTAACTTTTAGCACCCAACCGTGGTTAAATAAGAGTTAGGCATACCATAAATAAAACCATTGTTTGGTATACCTAAAATCAATGTTTTTGTCCCTTGCTGTCCATAGTAAATAACTTTGTGGCCATCTTAGTGCAAGAAACCACTTTATCTTAATATTTCATGCTTTTGATTTTCAAAGCATCCTTAAATGTTTTCGTTGCTTGACCTATGTGTATGTGTGCATACACACTTTAATTTTTCATTTAAAAATAGTGAAAAGATGAATTTGTGGTACAATGAACATAAAGTTAGTCCTTGATGTATAATAGATGATTTGTAGTACAAGGGAAGGCAATAAGAGGGTGTGGTAGCAGAAGCAATGTCATGTCACTCCACTGAAGGAAGAGAGAATACGGTTATTGGAAGTCTCTTCTAAATATTAGATGGAAAAGTCTTGTGTTAATTTAATGAAACTGCTACACTGAAACAGGCAGGGAATGGTTTTGATCTGCTGTACAGCAAATCTGCTTGAATTTCCTCAGATAACGTAAATAATGGGAGCAGTTGTACAGATTTGACACATTTGCTTGAATAAGATTTTCAAGCAATTGGTTTTTGGATCAGATGTCATTAGTGCTGCTACTTTCTGATAAACAGGAACAGATGAACAGTAAAGCACAGGATCAACTGTGTTCTTAGGCCCACAGGGGAGAAATGGATATTTGCTGCACGTACAATTTTAGTTAAGCCGTTGTATTCTTTTTCTTAGGTGGAATTATCTAGGCTAGGTTTCTCTTACCCACCTGAAACTGATGCCAATACTGTGTTCTCCCCAAAAAGGTTTGCCAGCCGAGTGGCATGAAGTAGTAACTGGGTGGGCCATAGTATAAATCGGCTAATAGCAGATAACGTAACTAGTCTTCTTTCACAAAGTTCCATTATATGATGTTTGTGTCTAATTCATTCATATTATATTTACATAAATAATTTTTAATTAAAAAACAGTATAAGTGGCTTTTGTACATTCCTGCTCATTATTTTGACATGTCAATTCATCAAAGCAAGTTAGCCGGGTAGTCAGTAAAATCAGCCGGGTGGTGTACCCATTTCAAAAGGTCATGGGGGAAACACTGCAGTACATTCATGCTTTAAAGCTCCTTTTGCTCTGATATGCCTCTGACTAGTTGCCAAGCAACTGTGAGTAGTGTTTTGCACCTATTAGGCATTAACTATTGCTGTACCTTCAGGTTTCTTTAGTAAGGGTCCTAAAAATGACTCTTCCTTTTCTACTTTGGACAGCTAATGCTGCTGCTGTTAGTTTGATGTAGAAATGCTGTGTATGGGTAAAAGGCAGTTACTGAATACTTGGAAACTGAAGGCAGCAGTACCCTTTTGGTGTGATGCAAGCATTTAAAATAAGAAAGAGCTAGTAAGATTTTTTTGGGGGGAGAGCATCTGAAAAATTACACATACATATATTGGTAACATACAGAAAAGCTGAAACTTAAAAGCAATAGCGTCAATTTTGTAGTGCTGCTTATGGCTCCAACGCATGTAAAGTTTTTTTCTGAGTGAGAGCGTGGTATTTAACATGTTTTTAGGGAAAGTGTAGCAATTATAAAATCCCTTTTTTTCCTTCGAAAGAGAATGCAGCATTGTTCTAAATGAAATCCGTATTCTAATAAAGTGCAGAATGGCATTTATTTTAGAGGTGTCATCCCAAGTGACTATTCTGTGAGGGAGAAGATCGAGTACCAAGAAAACGTGGCAAAAGAGCTTTATACCACCATGTTGGATGCCACAATCTTGATTAAGAGGAATTTCACAGCATACTTTAATAAAGTATTCATACAGTTATAATTGTGGTCAACTATAACTGTATGAATAGAGTGGAGGAGTAGCTTTGATGGTTAGAGCACTGGCTTGGGAACCGAGGCCAGGGTTTGATTCCCACTAGTACTCCTTGTGGCTTGGGCAAGACACTTAACCCTCCATTGCCTCAGAAAAATCCAAGTTGATTGAAATGATAATGCGGTGTAAAAACCTGTTACATAAAATGCAAGGTGTCGAGTTTGTGTACAATATCTTGAGACATAATTGGAAATATTCCAACTGTATGTCGTTGTAATATTTTAATAGTATGTTCAAAGGTATACAACAAAAAAGATGTTTCTGCAACTCTGACATGGTGGGGGTTTTTTCTTAGAAATTACTAAAACAAAATATGAGCTAGATAGGATTAATGCACCCTTTCCCTACTATTTAGTTGCACAATTCTTGGCAGTGATGACATCCTCCAAAATTTGTTTATACAATTTCTTGATATACCGCCCAGGCTGAAGGGCATCAGCGTGGTTTACAATCGCTACTTATAACAATCTATAAGTTTTATTCATCTGTCTGCTAGTAGTTTCTCGCACTCTTTTACTGCAATTTGTTTCAGCACATGAATGTTTCCAGGATTCCATTTACCAATGACAGATTTCAGCTCTTTCCAAAGGTTCTCGATTGGATTGAGATCAGGACTCATTGCTGGGCAGTTTAAAACAGTCCATTTGTTCATTTTTAACCATTCCTTTGTACTTCTGGATGAATGTATTGGGTCATTGACTTGCTGGAGGGCCCATGACCTTTGACCCAGACCTAGCTTTCTGACACTAGGTAGCACATTTCACTCCAAAAATACCTTGCTCTCCCTTTCACTTCATGATTCCTTTAATACGTTCCAGATCTCCAGTTCCTGAAGCAGCAAAGCAGCCCCACAATATTATGGAACCTCCACCATATTTAACTGTAGGAAGGGTGTGTTTTCCTTATAAACTTAATTTCTTTTCCTGTAAATGTATCATTGCATTGCCAAAGAGCTCAAGTTTGGTTTTCTGTCCACAGAACATTTTCCCAGAAGGATTGTGGTTTCTCAAGGTTGGTTTGGGCAAAGATCAGGCATGCCTTTTTATGACTGTCTTTGAGCAGTGGGGTCCTCCTTGGCTTCGCCCATCAAACTCTTCTTTATTTAGTGGGCAGTGTATGGTGTAGGTTGAAACCACCACTCCAGATTGCTCCAGGTCAGCCTTAAGCTCTTTGGATATTGTACGTAATGTTTTTTTCAAAAGTTTGTACTAACCTTCAAAGACTTCTTGGATTAATTTTCCATTCCCACCATGTCCTGGGAGGTTCTTGACAGTTCCCTGAGCAGAAAACGTCTTGGTAACATTGCAAACTGTAAACACATGAATCCCAAGATCTTTGGAAATGACCTTGTACCCCTTTTGAAGTTTGATGTTTAGTGATAATGGCTTTTCTGACTGTCTCGGACAGCTCTCTTTTCTTCACCATTGTGAAAATGGAACAGGGAGTGAATGTGACCATTTTAAACATTAGAGCCATCATTCATTGGTTGATTAAAGTCCATATGAGTACTGACAGTTGATCACAGGTGCGTCTAATTTTACTGCAGTGGGAATGTGGTTCTTCTGTTCAAACTGATTTGAATTGTTTATAAGAGTACCAATAATCATATTCTGGTAATTACACTTAGGAAGCATCATTCTCCAATATAGTCAGAGGGCAATTTCTTTATGGGGGTTAGTTTTATGCATACCATGACAGTCATGGACCTCACTCCTAAGCCAGGGTATGTAGAATATAATCTCAGTCTCTCAAATTAACTGAGAATGTTCAGCATAGTGCTTGCATCGTGCCAAAGACAGCCTTCCTTCTGAAGTTCAGTAAGATGTACAGTTGTGGTCATTATTGGCACCCTTGCAGTTCAACCTCTAATGCCTCCTAAAAAATACCGTGGCCAGTGACATGGCTTTGGACTATATATGTACACATATTTGACACACAAGAAAAATAAAAAAAGACCAATTAAAAAGGGAAATAGTAGGAAATAATATAAATACGTAGACGTTGCTATATATATCATTCTTCCTTATTGGTTAAGAGCTAAACTGTTGTTTAACTGGAAAATCAAATGGGGACCATGAGTGGATATGAGGGCATCAAAACAAGAACACTACTGAAATATAGTATCTAATAACTAAAAACTATTTTTGGATTTTTAAGCCAGTTTTTTAGTTAGTGTTAAAGGTGACATACAGCATTATTAGTACTAGAAACATAGGCCTTGTGGTCTTTTTCTGTCGTCATATTTCTATCTAGTCTGTCCTTCCATATCAACAACTACAACAGAACTCTTTTTTTTCCTTGAGAGATCCTCTGTGTTTGTCCCATGCTTTTTTGAATTCAGTTACTCTCCTCATCTCCACCACCTCCACTGTGAGACTATTCCATGGATCCACAAATATTTCCGCATATCACTCCCGAATCTATCCCCCTTCACCCTCATCCCATGTCCCCTTGTAGTAGAACTTGCTTTCACTTGAAAGAGGCTCTCCTCCTGAACATTATGCCACGGACGTATTTAAACATATCAAATCATATCACCTGCCTTTCCTTTAAGGTGTATATATTAAGATCCTTCAGTCTGTCCTCATATGCTTTATAATGAAGACCACTAATCATTTTAGTAGCCACCCTCTGCACCGACTCCATCCTGTTCGCATCCTTTTGAAGGTGCGGTCTCCAGAATTGCACATTATACTCCAAATGAGGTCGCATCAAAGACTTATACAGAGGCACTATCACCTCCTTTTTTTCTGCTAGCCATTCCTCTCCGTATGCACCCAAGCTTCCTTCTAGCTTTTGCTGTCGCCTTTTCAACCTGTTTAGCTACTTTAAGATCATCAGACACAACCACACCTAGGTCCTGCTCTTCTTTAGTGGACAAAAGTACTTCACCCCCTATACTAAATTGCTCCCTTGGATTGCTGCAGCCCAAATGCATGACCTTACATTTTTTAACATTAAATCCCAGCTGCCAAATTCTAGACCATACTTCAAGTTTAGCTAGATCCCTCCTCATGTTATCTACACTTTCCTGGGTGTCTACTCTATTGCAAGTTTTGGTATTATCCGCAAAGAGGCAAACCTTACCCGACAGCCCTTCCGCTATATCACTAACAAAGATGTTGAAAAGATTTTCTAGTCTTGTAGAAAATCCATGTCATAAGGAGCTTACAGTTTTAAGTGGCCACCTGAGAGCATTAGGTAGTGGCTGGGCTAAGATCACGAGTGTCAGTGAGTGAAGTTAAAGCCTCATTTTCAGCACATTACTCTAACCCCACCAGGCCAGGTCTTCAGTATAAAATATGTATCTCTTAACAATAACTGCAGCTGCTGTTTCATCAGAAGAGAGAGGAGCATGTTTACTAAAGATCAGCGTTAAGTGCTTCCACTGCCCATTTATTTCTATGGGCCATTACAGCAGTTAACGTGTTAACCTTTTAGTAAACATGTCCCATAGTGTCGCAGTATAAAATTCAACTGCAGCTGATGTCAGTTTATCCACCCAAAAGCTTATTGGTGGGGGGAGGGGGGGGTCAGTGTGCATTTAGTTTGGGGAAAACACAATTTAAAAAATATAGTACAATTTAACCCTATTATGCTACTTTTATTAGTATTAAAGAATTCGGAAAACTGTGTCCGTTGTAAACAATAAGCAGTATGACGATAACTGAAAAGATAAATTTTATAGCTTGATTCTTCCCACTAGACCTTAGAAATAATTTTGCTTTCTGTCTGCTGAGTATTTTTAATTCTTACAATCTCATGTTATACATCTTTTTGCTGGAGACACTGAAAATAGATGATTATATTCCTTGTTTTCATCTTTTAGACTTCAAAATGTTTTAGAATGTCTTCAGATTTCCAGATTACAAGAGATTGAAGCATCAGAAGGCTACAGATAAAGTTGTTAAGTGCCATCGAGTCTGTGTTAAGTCTTCAGTCAGGCGGCTCATTGTTGATAGAGTGGCATTCATAGCTGCTGTTTATTGTATCAATCCATCTCATTGCTAGTCTTCCTCTTTTGTGTTGACCTTCAACCTTGCCAAGCATGATGTCTTTCTCTAATGCCTTTTCTCTTCACATGTGTCCAAAATATGAAAATCAAAGTCTTGTCATCTGAGCTTCTAAAGAAAGCTTAGGTTTGATCTCATCTAGTGCAGACTGATATGTCATTTGGCCAGTCCATGGTATACACAGTATTCTTCACCAACGCCTTAATTTGGAGGCATTTATTTTCTTTCTTGTCTATCTTTTTCACTGTCCAACTTTTGCATCCATATGATGTTGAAAATCCCATGGCTTGGACAAGTCAAATCTTTGTATGAAGAGAGACATCTCTGCTCTTGAGAATCTTGTCTAGGTCCCTCATAGCCATTCTACCAAGAACAGTGCATCGTCAAATTTCTTGGCTGCTTGTCATTCCTTTATTGATTATTGACCAGGCAGGTTAAAGTTGTCCACTATTTCTATTTCTTCTCAATCATCGATGAACTTATATACTTTGCCACTTGTCTTCTTTACGTTAAGGCGCAGGCTCATTTTAAGACTATTTTCCTTGATCTTGAGAAGCAAATATTTCAAATCATCTTCATTTTCAGCTGGCATTATGGTATCAGCATAGCAAAGATGGTTGAGTCTTCCACCAGTCTTCACACCTCAGTTGTCTTCATACAGTCCTGCTTCTCTGATGATTTGTTCTGCATTAAACAGGTAGGGGGAAAGTATGCAGCCTTGTCGTACACCTCTTCTGATTTTAAACCATTCTTTTTCTCCTTGTTCCATTTGAACTGTTACTACTTGATCAGTGTAAAGGTTGTGCAAGAGAACTATCAGATGTTCTAGTATTCCCATGCTTCCTAATGTGGCCCGGAGTTTCTCATTGTTTACACAGTCAGAAGCCTTGCTGTAGGCAACAAAACACTTACCTATTGCTCTATTAATAAACTTAATTTTTTTGTCTTAAGAAAAATGTCTTAGCTTCATTGGTGAATCTGTCATTTGTGTAATGAGGGAGAATTCGCTATTGGCTGACTTTAGCCTATGAACAACTGCACTTTAAAATATCATAATCCTACCTTTTTTTTGCTTTAGGTTTAATGTTAAATATAAAGTGGAGAAGTACCCTAATGGTTAGAGCACTGGCTTTGAGACCAAGAGACCAGGGTTCAATTCCCACTAGCACTCCTTTTGGCCTTGGGCAAGTCACTTAACCCTCCATTGCCTCAGAAATCCAAGTTATTAAGGTCCCTGTTTTAATGTACATACCACGTTTAAGTTACAGTGTAAATTGCTTTGACAGAAATAAGGCGGTATAAAAAACCTGATAAATAAATAAAATAAATGTATTCTGTTATTTGTATAACTAGCCAGACACAAGCTCATTTGTCACTCTATGGTTTATGGTTTTATGGTTTAGGCGCTTGATATACTGCCCTTGCGCATCAGAGCTAGGGTATTTTATAAGTAATGGAGTGGTCGTCCTTTTTTTTTTTTTTTTTTCCCCCACCCCCCCTCAAATATTATGTTTAACTTTTTTTTATCCATTATAATTAAAATGCATTTTGACGTAAGTTTATAGTGTTACTATTTACTAGCCACCTTTTTGCATATTTTTTTAAACCCGCTCCTGCTTGTAGAAATATTTCAAACAATGACAGAATTCAAAATGACAATTGTTGATAGAAAATGCATCCATAACTGCTGCTGTTGTATCAGTCCATCACATTGCTGGCCTTCTTCCTCTTTTGCATATATATAACTCAAGAAATACAACAATTATTAGCATCTTACTATGTTATCTCAATGATACAAATTTCCGGATTTACAGTCCATCATATAGAATTATAAAAAACAGTTTTTCCCATAGTTTCCATGCTGTCTTACAGTTTATAAATTATCCAGGTGAGTGTTGCTGGGCACAGTCTTCCTTCAGGGAGTCAGTATAACGCACCATATAAATTAAAGGCTTGAATCTTTCTGTTTTGTTCTTGTGCTCATTGTTTCATGAAATAAAAATCAGAAACCTACAATAGTCAAAAAAATAATTTTTTCAGTTGCTAAAAATGCATTTGATTTGTCAATAAGGAGAGGCATCTGTTTTTTGGTGTATGAAGGAGACTTTTTAGGTACGTCCAAGGTATAAATGCATAGGAGAAATCTCTTTTATTGGAAAAGAGATGATAATGGTATCTGAATTCAGGAAAGCATGAAACAAGCACGGAGGATCTCTGAAGGACTGGAAGGGATGGTCAAGATGAACAATTGGTGTGGATGGTAGGCTGGATAGGCTGCATGACTTTTATTTGCTTGCCATCATTTTTCTCTGCTTTTGTGTTTATTATCTTGATATAGACTGTTT
Organism: Ichthyophis bannanicus; assembly: GCA_033557465.1. NCBI lineage: Eukaryota > Metazoa > Chordata > Amphibia > Gymnophiona > Ichthyophiidae > Ichthyophis > Ichthyophis bannanicus. Next base: position 202,883,437 of record CM066041.1, on the reverse strand, counting down.
TACAGCTTCCCTTGCTCTTTGGTGTGTTGTACTTGTGGCTTAGAGCTAAGAAATCATTTTGAGGTGTGTTATGCAGGGAAGTTTTAAAATTATCAAACTTATTATAGTAACATAGTAGCATAGTAAATGACGGCAGATAAAGACCAATATGGTCCATCTTGTCTGCCCAGTAAGATGGCAGGAGTAGGTGCACCTGCCACTCTGTGCAGGCCACCCCTACCCGTGTCTTTGTTTAGGGGTGAACAAACCGCTCCATGTAGGACACCACTATTTGTTGAGAAATTTGATGGTTCAGTTTATTTCGATTTTATCCTGTTGCTGTAAAGGGATCCACTGTGTCCCATGCCATTTTGAATTCTCTTACTGTTTTTGCCCCCACCACTTCCATCGGGAGGGCATTCCAAGCATCCACCATCTTTCAGTGAAACAGTATTTCCTGACATTGCCTTTCAGACTTTTCCATTCAGTCTTTCAGCAATATCACTCACAAATACATTGAACAGTGCCGGGCCCAGGACCGAACCCTGGGGCACCCCGCTAATGACCTTCCTTTCATCCAAGTGAGCTCCATTTACCATCACCTTCTGTCATCTATCAGTCAACCAATTTCTGATCCAGTTTACCACCTTGGGACCCATCCCCAAACTACTGAGTTTATTGATAAGCCTCCTATAAGGAACAGTATCAAAGGCTTTGCTGAAATCCAGGTAGATGACATCCATCGCATGCCCCTGATCTAGTTCTCTGGTCACCCAGTGAAAGAACTCAATCAGATTTGTTTGGCAAGATCGTCCTTCAGTAAAACCATGTTGCCTCGGATCTTGCAACCCGTTGGTTTTGAGAAAGTCCACTATTCGCTCTTTCAGGAGCGCCTCCATTACTTTTCCCGCCACCGAGGTAAGGCTCACAGGCCTGTAGTTTGTCACCACTTTTGTGTAGAGGTACCACATCAGCCATTCTCCAGTCCTGAGGAACTTCTCCTGTTTCCAAGGATCTGCTGAAAACATCCTTTAACGGCCCTGCAAGAACTTCTCTGAGCTCTTTCAGTATCCTCCTTAGTTGACTTATTTAAAGCTGGATTTCTTATACCAAAGTTTAGTAAATTTTGTGACACTTTTTCAGTTAGGTGAAATTTTGATGTTGAGTACTGTCAGACGGCTGCCTAGGGTGAGAACTTACACAATCTTGACGATGCATATATTCATATGATTCTTGCAAGGTATTGTGGGTAATGTAGTTCTTTCACTCCCAAACACAGCTGAAGACAATAATTGAGTTGTGAAACCAGTGGTAAGGCCAATAAAATACTTCTTTTATTGATGGGGTTTAATTCCCCCAGCACAAATATGCTTGGTAGCAATATAAATGAGGTTACTTGCTTGCAGTGTTTAAATGGATAACATAAAGTCACAAAGCAAATCAGAAAACAACCTTCAACTTGTCAGGCAATTAGCTAATGTTTTCTTAGCAAATAATTACCAAATAAAAAGGCACAAAGAAATAAATAAACTTTGCTGGTTAGGTTACCTTCTGCTTAATTTCCACACAGATCCTGCAGTGATTCTCTCTTGCTCACACACACAATCAGGTGCAGCTTTAATTACTATCAATTGACCAGCTGAAACCCTTTAGCTGGCTGGCTGCTACTGTGTGAACCCAAATCCTGCTTTAAGAGCTGTTTGCAGTGGAAATAAAGAACAAAGTTAGGTTTCTTTGTGATGGCTGATGTGTTTGCTCACAGAAAGCTAGCAATAGCATTTAGATAGAGAACAGTCCATGTAATTAATAGTTTCATCTGCTGTATCTCCCCCTTCATCAATCAGCATAGGGTCACTATCATACATTGGCACAGACGAGTCTTTCAATAAGGCACTATCATGAGAATGCTTATTCCCTTGCCGCCATTCACTATTATAGATAGGGTCTGGATCAGTGTTCATACCTGAGCCTCTCCTGCTATCATAATTCCTCTCTGTATAACCTGGCCAGTATGTAATCCAGTTCTGATGTCCAGCCTTCCAATCTTGATCCCTGGACACTGGATCTTCTCTCACATACCTTCTGGCATAGGTCTGAAAGTCCTTTCCACGTGCAGTCTTCTCTCTTCCAGGTAGCCACTGGTGATTCCTATCTCTGCCATTCCATTCCTCTGGCTGACTCCAGTCCAATGGACTCTGCTGGCATTTGGAATACCTCCCAGTATAGGTACTGCCTTGGAATCTCCCAGACCTTCCAATGGCCTTTCTTCTCTTCCTTCCAGAGAGTTTCCTTCTTTCTCTATCCGCTTGGCTTGGCTTCTGTTTCTCCGGGTGATGCTTAAACCTGTAGCTGGGCTGGAGCTTGTAGCCGTTGCTGTCTCCTTTCCTGAAGCTCTTTCTGTAGCTGTTATCTGTAGAATAAGCTCTATTCTTATTCTGTTCTAATGTGTGCTCCTCCCTAACACAGCGCAGCTGTGTTGAATCAGGCTCTGCCCTTTTAGATGAGTGCTTAGGGATTACCTCATAGCTCTCTTGATTGCACACACGTTTTCTCACTTCAGCCCCTCTCATGGCTGCTGGAAACCTGGTGCATTCTGGGACTGGTAGTCTTTTATGTGAAAACTCTGTTTTCTTACTTCTACCAAAACTGACAGGTTGCTTGTTCAGAGTCACATCATCTTTTCTATAGCTCCTACCTGAGCTATGATAAGCTTCCTTATCACAGTACTGGTAGTTTAAACAGAGAAGCAGCTATAATTAGGTTCTTGCCATAGAATGGCATTTGTTTTGAGATTTTTGATAATTTCTAATTGCAGAATATCCTTTGCAGAACAGTAATTTAATATTGCACAAGGAGACTTTGTTTAGGGGTAGATAGGGGAGCATGGTGAAGAAAAACATTCTAGTACTTTTGAAGCTCAATTTATATTTAATAAGTGGAAGACATTGTTTTAATCTTGTGCAGTAACATACACAAGTAGGAGGGAAAACCCAGTACCATCCACTTAACAGAATTATAGTGTGTTTTTTTTATGCCCTTTCTTTTTTTAAGACTGAAAAGCCATTTATGAGCTTGTGCATAATATGTAGGCAGCAAATAAGAAATCAAAACTGCAGTTTTGGGCATGTAGTCTTACGTGGGAAATAAAGTAACATTTATTAAGTATTTTTTAAACTTAAAGACACAGATTAGGAAAATGAGAAGTAAAACAACAAAGAAAAAATAAACAGTATCTCACATTATTCACAACCAGTCCATATCAAGAGAGAAGAATATCAGCCAAATACAATAAAAGAGAAACAAAACAAATACCCAAGAAAAGTAGAGTAGTCAAGATGATGGTAAATCAAAATCTTATGACCCTCTAAACGATTTCCCAGATATCTAGAAGACAAATATTAAGTAAAAGGAGTCTTTTAACAGTACATAAGATATGCCATACTGGGTCAGACCAAGGTCCATCAAGCCCAGTATTCTGTTTCCAACAGTGGCCAATCTAGGTCATACGTACCTAGCAGTTTCCCCAAGGGACACAGGTTCCACAATGCTTGTATTGGTTCAAGCATTGATATCCGGGTCCCTTCTTAATAATGGTTTATGGACCTTTCCTCCAGGAACTTGTCCAAACCTTTTTTAAACCCAGCTACATTAACAGCCTTTACTACATCCTCCGGTAACAAATTCCAGAGTTTGATTACACGTTGAGTGAAAAAATATTTTCTTTTATTAGTCTTAAATAGTTTACCCTGTAGCTTCATTGCATGTCCCCTAGTCTTTCTATATTCTGATAAGGTAAACAATTGATCTACGTTTACCCGTTCCACTCCGTTCATTAATTTATAGACTTCTATCATATCTCCCCTCAGCCGTCTCTTTTCCAGGTTAGAGCCCCAACCTTTTTAGCCTTTCTTCATAGGAGTAGCCTTCCATCCCCTTTACCATTTTGGTGGCTCTTCTCTGAACCTTTTCTAAAATCGCTATATCCTTTTTAAGATACGGCGACCAGAATTGCACACAATATTCAAGGTGCGGTCTCACTATGGAACGATACAGAGGCATTATAATATCTTTTGTTTTATTTTCCATTCCTTTCCTTATCATACCTAGCATTCTATTTGCTCTCTTGGCCGCCGCTGCACACTGGGCCGAGGGTTTTAACATGGTATCCACAATGACGCCTAAATCTTTTTCCTGGGTGGTGGTTCCTAATGTGGAACCTTGCATCGTGTAACCATAGTTTGGGTTGTTCTTCCCTATGTGCATAACCTTGCACTTCTCCACATTAAATTTCATCTGCCATTTTGATGCCCAGTCTTCCAATTTATCAAGATCCTCTTGCAATTTTCCACAATCCTCCTGGGTTTTAACAACTTTAAATAGTTTTGTGTCATCTGCAAATTTGATAACCTCACTCGTTATTCCACTTTCCAGGTCATTTATGAATATGCCAAAAAGCAGCGGACCCAGCACAGATCCCTGGGGTACACCACTATTCACCTTTCTCCATTGGGAAAACTGGCCATTTAGCCCTACCCTCTGCTTTCTATCTTTTAACCAGTTCCTGATCCACAATAGTACACTGCCTCCTATCCCATGACTCTTTAGTTTTGCCAAAGGTCTCTCATGAGGGACCTTGTCAAAGGCTTTCTGAAAGTCCAGATACACAATATCAACCGACTCACCTTTGTCCACCTGTTTATTCACTCCTTCAAAAAAACATAACAGATTAGTAAGACAAGATCTTCCTTGTCTAAAGCCATGTTGGCTGTCTCCCATTAGGTCGTGACTATCTACATGCTGAGTAATTTTATTCTTTATGATGGTTTCTACCATTTTTCCCGGTACCGATGTCAGGCTCACCGGTCTGTAGTTTCCCGGATCACCCCTGGAACCCTTTTTAAAAATTGGTGTTACATTGGCGATCCTCCAATCCTCAGGTATTAGAGATGATTTTACTGATAGTTCACAGATTACTGATAGCAGGTCTGCAATCTCAAATTTCAGTTCTTTCAACACCCTTGGATGTATACCATCCGGCCCAGGTGATTTGCTACTCTTCAGTTTATCTAATAGTTGTAAGACATTTTCCCGATGTATCGATATTTCCTTCAATTCTTCCACACCTTTAAATACCACATCAGTCATGGGTAACATCCCTACATCTTCCTCAGTAAAGACCGAAGCAAAGAATTCATTCAGTCTCTCCGCTATCGCCTTGTCGCCTCTTAGTGCTCCTTTAACCCCTTTATCATCTAATGGACCAACTGACACTCTCACAGGTTTTTTGCTACGAATGTACTTGAAAAGGTCTTTATTTCGCATTTTTGCTTCCGCAGCAAGCTTCTTCTCAAATTCTCTCTTTGCCTGCCTTATCAATGCCTTGCATTTGACTTGCCAGTGCTTGTGCTATTTCCAGGTTTCATCTTTTGGCTCTTTTTTCCATTTCCTGAAAGATGTTTTTTTGGCAACAACAGCCTCTCTGACCTCACCTTTAAACCATGCTGGCAGTTTTTTGGATTTCCTTCCACTTTTCTTAAAGCGTGGAATACAGCTGGTCTGGGCTTCCAAGATAGTATTTTTCAACAACACCCAAGCTTGATGTACGTCTTTAACCTTTGCAACTGCTCCTTTTAGTTTTTTCTTAACTGTTTTCCTCATTTTAGTAGTAGTACTGTGGATTTCCTTACTATCCCTCCTCCACTAATTAAATCAAAGGTGATCATGCTATGATCACTATTGCCAAGTGGCCCCAACACCCTTATCTCTTGCACTACATCTGGTGTTCCACTAAGGACTAGGTCTAATATTGCTTCCCCTCTGATCGGTTCATGAACCAGCTGCTCCAAGAAGCAGTCATTGATTTCATCTAGGAACTTTATCTCCCTAGCATGTCCTGTTGTGACACTGACCCAGTCTATGCCTGGGTAATTGAAATCACCCATTATTATTACTGTACTGTAACTTTTGCTAGCTTCCTTGATTTCTTTGAGCATTTCATCATCCATTTGTTCATTCTGGCCAGGCGGACGATAGTACACCCCCACTGCCATCGCCTTCCCCTTTTTACATGGAATTTCAATCCATAGAGATTCTACAGCAAATTTTGTTTCTTGCAAAACTTTAATCCTTTCTGACTCAATGCCCTCTCTAACATAGAGCGCAACCCCTCCACTAATTTGATCAGCTCTATCATTACGATATAGTTTGTACCCAGGTATCACAGTGTCCCACTGGTTGTCCTTCCACCATGTCTCTGATATTCCAATCATATCTAACCTCTCGTTTAGTGCTATATATTCTAACTCTCCCATCTTGTTTTGTAGACTTCTAGCATTTGCATACAAGCATTTTAGAGACTGTATTTTATTCATATTAATTTGGCTATTGGTAGACATGGGTAATTTGGGATCTTTAAGCTCTGTCTGCTCCATACTCGAGGGCATTTGGGCTACTTTACTCTTTTTTGGAACCTCTCTGCTTTTTGTAGTATCCTTCAAGGATACATTCTTCCGAACCATGCGCTCTTGGGCGACTGTCGGCTTTCCCCTATTATCTAGTTTAAAAGCTGCTCTATCTCCTTTTTAAAGGTTAATGCCAGCAGCCTGGTTCCATCCCGGTTAAGGTGAAGCCCATCCCTTCGGAAGAGCCCCTCCTTTCCCCAGAATGTTCCCCAGTTCCTAACAAATCTGAACCCCTCATCTCTGCACCATTGTCTCATCCACGCATTGAGACTCCGGAGCTCTGCCTGCCTTTTGGGTCCTGCGCGTGGAACGGGAAGCATTTTGGAGAACGCTACCCTGGAAGTTCTGGATTTCAACTTCCTACCTAAAAGCCTAAATTTAGCTTCCAGAACCTCCCTACCACATTTTCCTATGTCATTGGTACCGACATGTACCAAGACTGCAGACTCCTCCCCAGCACTATCTAAGACCTTATCTAGGTGGCGTGTGAGGTCCGCTACCTTCGCACCAGGCAGGCATGTTACCAGGCGATCCTCACATCCACCAGCCACCCAGCTATCTACATGCCTAATGATCGAATCACCAACTATAACTGCTGTCCTAACCCTTCCCTCATGGGCACTTGGCCCTGGAGAAACCTCCTCTGTGCAAGATGGGTTTACATCACCTGGAGGACAGGTCCTAGTTACAGGATCACTTCCTGCCACACCAGGGTGATGCTCTCCTGTCACGTGACCTCTCTCCTCCATGGCAACAGGGATGCTGCCAGACTGGAGGTGGGATTTCAGGACTATATCCCTGTAGGTCTCGTCTATGTACCTCTCTGTCTGTCTTATGTTTTCCAAGTCTGCTACTCTAGCCTCTTAGAGAACGGACTCGTTCCCTGAGAGCAGAGAGCTCCTTGCACCTAGTGCACACGTAAGACCTCTCACTAGCTGGGAGAAAATCATACATGTGACACTCAATGCAAAAGACTGGAAAGCCCACATCCCGCTGCTGGACTGCTGTCTGCATCTTAGTTTTAAGTTTGTGTTTAGATCTTTAAGTTCTTTATGTACTGAAGGGTGCTATGGATATTTATACCACTAAAACTGTACCTAAGAAGTTTAATATACCTTGTTCACCTGAAGCTTAATTAATCTCAGGTCCTTAGTGTATGACTGATTTGGGTAATGAGCTTCACCTGAGAGCACCTCCTGTCTTTTAAGTTGTGCAAGTACCTATAAAGCTATGATTATCCCAGGGGAGGGAGGGAGGGATATAACAGTTATTAAAAAAAGGGCTGCTACACAGTACCCTGTCCTGTGCTGCTGAGGTAAGCTATATTCTGATTTGATTTAAATTATAGCTCTTTGCTGCTGCTAGGCTCTAACCTATTATGAAATTTAAACTACAAGCTGTCTGCTGGATTCTAAATTTAACCAGAAAGCTCTCTTCTGTGTTTTAATTTGAAACTAAAAGTACTTTGCTGATGCTAGGCCCTGAGTGACTATGAAATTTAAACTACAGCTCCCTACTGGGTATGAAAGGTAACCAGAAAGTTCTCTTCTGTGTTTTAAATTGAATCTTAAACTGTTGCTACTAGGCCCTGACTGATTTAACAAAAAATAGTGGGTTCACAGATTAATTAGCTTTAAAAGAAAAAAAATTCCTTTCAGAAAAATTCCCAGAAGTATATACTCACAATTTCAGATTTCTCTCCAGAAGTAACAGCCCCCCTTTCTAGTCCTTCAAGACTAGTAGCTAATATTTATGAGGTACATCAAAACTTTCTTTAGCTGCTTTCTTTAAAAAGTTCCAAGGGGATAGAAAAATGGCACTACAGCTCTTACCTAAATCTTCAGTGCTGTTCCTGCTTCTGCCTCCTCTGATGTAGATCACCTCTGTCAACCCACCTCATGGAGGCTAGAGTTAAAGTATGAAGTTCTGCCTGCAACAGGATTCATCTTACCCATATGGTTTCAGAAGTGGCCATCAAACGTAATAAGTTTGGTAAGCTCCTCAATCTAGACATCCATGAGAAAAAAGGTTTCATAAAGCGTCATGTTGGCCATGAAGATTGTCGCTCACCAACTTCAAATCCTGTACTTATCAGGCGCTATTAAATCAGCTTGAATACTCAGCAAGGCTCTCCTATGTGTCATTCTCCAAGAATTAATTTCTTATTCAGTCCACCTATGATTCCATTTCCAGAGCAGCAGCTTTGGCCATTGCAGCTAGATGGTCTGCATGGCTTAAAATGTCAGGACTCAGAGAGGACCTCCATGACAAAATAGCTGATGCCCCATGTTTGGGTGATAGCCTTTTTTAGATCAAAGTTGACATCTCCACAGTGAAAGAACTCCCTACATTGTCTAACACCTCTTTGAATTATCATAGAAATCAACCTCATTCTAACCAAAGGCTGTACCATTACCAATATTTTCAACAATTTTACTCAAGGTGAAGCTATCAACACTACCTCAGGCTTGCCCCCATCATGTGCAGCTCCTTAGACATACAACCAAGGAAATCCTGGATTCTTTATAGGGAGAACTATTCTGGCAACTGCTCATGGAACCCATATGAGAGGGGAAGTATTTCTGATGTTTATAGTGTATGATCATTTCACATCCAGTGATCACTAGATGGTGTGGTTCAGTATTAGGACAAGGTCTAAGATTGTTCATTCAAAAGTTGGTGTCCTAGACCTTTTAAGAAAACAACTTTATCAAGATAGGACAATACATCAGGGAGTCATTAGCTGGATGGGAACCGCTGGGGGATGTAGAAAAACAGTGGTCAAAACTGAAATGAGATATTTTTAAGGACACACATTTTTTGTTCGGAAAGTTTAAATGGAAAGGGAGGCCACTGATTCTTGAAAGTAGCTGAAATGGTGAGGAAAAAGAGGTTGATCATGAAATACAAGAGATCACAGAAAGAGGAAGATGGGCATCAATATTTGAAAAGCTAAGAGAAGCTAGGGAAGTAGTCGGGGAAAACAAAGATACACATGGAAGACAAAACATTTTTCAGATTTGTTAGTGAGAAGAGGAAGTGCAGAAGTGGCATTAGACTCAAGGGTGAAGAGAAGGAATATGTAGAAGCTGATGAGGATAAAGCTGGACCTTGGAAAACACCTACAATCAGGAACAGAAATGAAGCAGATCTTGAACGATTTTCAGAAGACTGAGTTTGTGAGGAGCTACTTAAATTAAAAGTAGACAAAGTGATGGGGCCAGATGGGTTACATCCGAGAGTATTGAAGGAACTTAGGGAAGTTCTGGTGGTTCCACTTTCTGACCTTTTCAGTGCTTCTGTAGAGTCGGGCGTGGTTACAGGGGACTGAAGAAGTGCGCATGTGGTCCCTCTACACACACGTTGAAAATGCTGCTAAAACAGAGGATAGTAAGGTTTCTGGAATCCGTTGGATTGCAGGATCCAAGGCCTCCATAGTTTAGAGGCAGGTCTTGTCAGGCAAATCTGATTCATTTCTTTGTCTGGGTGACCAGAGAGTTGGACCAGGGGAGAGCACTAGATGTCAATGGCTTCACTGAAATCTAAATATATCACACTTTTCCATATAGGCGACTTAGAGAGCGCCCTATTGATGGACCATGATGTGACTGACTGGGTTAGAAACTAGTTGAGTGGGAAGCGACAAAGGATATATAGTTAAATGGAGTTCACTCTGAGGAGAAGGGCATTATCAGTGGCATGCCAGAATGATCTGTCTATGATCCTGGTGGTGTTGGTGTTTTTGGGTTTGTTTTTTTTTAACATTTTTGTAAGTGATATTATGGAAGGGGCAAGGTTCATCTCTTTGTGGATGGTACCAAAGTTTGCAGTAGGGTAGATGCTTAGGAAGGTATAGATAATATGAAGAGGGATTTACTGAAGCTTGAACGGTTGAGAATTTGGAAACTAAGATTTAATCCTAAAAAATACAGGGGGGACTGCAGAATCCAAGGGGGTGAAGTACTTTTGACCACAAATGCAGAGCAGGACCTAGAGGGGATTGTTTCTGATGATCTTAAGGTGGCTAAACGGGTAGAAAAAGGGGGCAGCGAAAGCCAGAAAAATGCTCATGTGGACAGGGAGAGGTCTGGCTAGCAGGAATGAGGAGGTGATAGAGCTTCTGTATAAGTTTTTGATAGGACCTCATTTGGAGTATTACGTGCAATTCTGGAGACCGCACCTTCAAAGGTATATAAACAGGGTGGAGTCTGTGCATAGGGTAGCTTCCAAAATAATCAGCGTCCTTCATCATAAGGCATATGAGGACATACTCTTTGATAAATTTAAAAAAAATTGCAAATTACATCAAGAAGCACTCTTGTACAAGAAATATGAACGGAGTATAACAGGATAAGAAAAATAAATCATAAATAAAGACAAATTTACAAAATACACACACATTCAGATTATCTGTTAGCCCACAATTCTGAGAGGAAGAGCAAATTAGATTGGGTGCAATAATAAAGAAAAAAGCACATTAGCAAAAAGGACCAAGCAGAAATCCTCTGGCGCTCATACTTGTTCCATAACTTCTTTAGGACATGGAGAGTACGTTGAAGCTGCACATTTCTTTAAGTCTCCAAAAGAACATAGCTGAGTAGGCTGAAAAACTACATAATGCATATTTAAATACCTAACAATGCATTTACAAGGGTAGCATAACAAAAAAGTAGCCCCTAGCTCTCGCCTCATAGCCAAGAACAGTTTACGCTGTTCTTGAGTCACACGTGCTGCATCAGGATATATCTAAATTCTCTGACCATAGAAACATTTTTTGCTTCGCTTAAAAAAAAAAAAAAGTGTAGAATCATGTTTAGATCTTTTTTGAACATATAAGAACATAAGATATGCCATAATGGGTCAGACCAAGGTCCATCAAGCCCAGTATTCTGTTTCCAACAGTGGCCAATCTAGGTCATACGTACCTAGCAGTTTCCCCAAGGGACACAGGTTCCACAATGCTTGTAAGCAAAAGAAGCAAGCAAAGTCAATCGCACTTGAACTACCAAATCAGGTGTTTCCAACATAGCAGATATGTCCAAATCACTAGAACAGTGGTTCTCAACCCAGTCCTCTGGGACCCCCAGGACAGTCAGGTTTTCAGGATATCCAAAATGAATATGCATGCACTGCTTCCATTGTATGCAGATCTATCTCATGTGTATTCATTGTGGATATCCTCAAAAGCTGACTGGCCTAGGGGTCCTAGAGAACTGGGTTACGAACCATTGCACTAGAAGATGCCGCTGACCCTGACTCCTGCATCTGCACATAGACTTTAGATAGTGCTGGGGAGGAGTCTGCTGTCTTGGTACATGTTGGTACCAATGACATAGGAAAATGTGGTAGGGAGGTTCTGGAGGCTAAATTTAGGCTTTTAGGTAGGAAGTTGAAATCCAGAACTTCCAGGGTAGCATTTTCCGAAATACTTCCCGTTCCATGGGAGTGGAGGAGTAGCCTAGTGGTTAGAACACTGGCTTGGTAACCAAGCAACCAGGGTTCGAATCCCACTAGCACTCTTTGTGGCCTTGGGCAAGTCACTTAACCCTCCATTGCCTCGGAAGAAAGGCCTGGCAATCTACTTCCGGTGACACTGCCAAGAAAACCCAGGAGCTTCTGGGTTGCCAGGAGTCAGGACTGACTCTAAGGCACACATTGCATTTTTCCCGTTCCATGCACAGGACCCAAAAGGCAGGCAGAGCTCTGGAGTCTCAATGCATAGATAAGACGATGGTGCAAGGATGAGGGTTTTGGATTTGTTAGGAACTGGGGAACATTCTGGGGAAAGGAGGGGCTCTTCCAAACGGATGGGCTTCACCTTAACCGGGATGGAGCCAGGCTGCTGGCATTAATCTTTAAAAAGGAGAGCAGCTTTTAAATTAGATAATAGGGGAGAGCCGACAGTCGCCCAAGAGCGCATGGTTTGGAACACTGTATCCTTGAAGGATACTAGCAAAAGAATGAAGTTAGGGCATATCAGCAGAGAGGTTCCAATAAAGACAAAAGTAGCCCAAATGCCCTTGAATACGGAGCAGACAGAGCTTAAAAATTCCAAATTGCCCCTGCCTACCGATAGCCAGATTAATATGAATAAAATAGTCTCTCAAATGCTTGTATGCAAATGCTAGAAGTCTAAAAAATAAAATGGGAGCGTTAGAATATATAGCCCTAAATAAGAGGTTAGATATGATTGGTATCTCAGAGACATGGTAGAAGGACAACCAGTGGGACAATGTGATCTCCAGGAACAAGCAGGAATGAGTCTTCACATATGGGTACGTCGGTACCGACGGAGTCTGCGCGGGAACGCTTCCCAGTGTCCAATCAGAACGCTTTTGGAAGCATCCCAACACGCCTGCGTGCTGCCTTCCCGCCTTTCCCAACTGCCTCTCCTCAGTTTTCGTTTTTCCGCGGAGCCGGCAGGGCATCCTCCTGTCACCGCAGAAAATTCTTCTTTTAATTTTTGGTTTTCTTGTGCTCGCGGCTGCCTTCCCCGACGCCACCGGTACCGCCGGTGTTTCTTTTCTTTTTTCTTGTAAAAATTTCCTTTTAAGGAATACTTTTTCCTTGTTAGTGCCTCACTTTTTTTTTAGGCCTGCTAGGCCTACTCACTTCCTTCATGGAAACGCCAGCCACTATTCCCAAGAAATGTACAAACTGTGGCGGTACAAAATTAATTTTAGACACTCAAAATTGGTGTCTAACCTGCTTGGGTACTGACCATTTTCCTCCGGAGTGTCCCTCCTGCAATAGTATTGTGGGAAGAAGTCTTCAGCATCGAGTTCACCTTGATACGCGGTCCCCATCCAACTTCAGGGCACCGACCATCTCTTCTTCTACACAGGATCAGATAACCCAAAAACAGTCTCTTAAGACTAGCCAGTCCTCGAGTGGTAGATCTCATGCACAGCATAGAGATGCCTCTGGCCTTGCCCTTGAGAACACACTGGCTTTAAAACCCCGGTGGGAGTCTTCGGCCTCCAAAGCCTGTGTGGGGTTTCAGGTTGTTCCTGAGGTTCACCCCTCACAGGACATACCTGAGCCATGCTCGGTGGTGGCATCCGCTTCGAGTGGTACCGATACCCCGGCATCGGCAATGGTTTTGGATGAAACATTCCTCACCAAGGATCATAATCTGGCGTCCTCGGTACCTACAGGGCCGTTGGATACGCTGCAGACCGACCTTCCAGTATCTGTATCGATCCCGGTACCGATACTAGTACCGACGCCGGTACCCTCCAGATGTGCATCGATAGACTCGCTTCCTTCGATGCCGAGTCTGGAATCTATCTCCAGTCTGGAGGACTGGGTACTGACTCGCCTTGGTACCGATACCAGACGGTACCGAAGGCACGGTTCCGATGATCCAGGTCTGGCAATCTCGGTTTCTTCGATACAGTTAGAGTTGTCACCGGCTGGCCTTCATCCACCGGTATCGGATACGGTGCCGAAGTCGGCACCGGTATCCACATTACTATTGCTGTCGGTGCCTTCCATGCTTCTCTCATCAGGCTCGCTTCCCTCGGTACCGAGTTTGGAATCGATCCCTAGCATAGACGATGTGCTACCGACTGTTGCTGGTCCCGACCTCTTGCGGTACCGGCGACCATCCTCTAAGGATCCCATACTCCACCATTCAGGATCTTATATTCCTATAAAGTTGGATAGATCCCTCGGTGCCAATGCTAGTTCTTCAACAGATCTAGCCTATCCAAAAGAATTTCCCTCTGGGGATTTTTCTTTTCAGTCTTTTCTCCTGGATATGACAAAATCACTTGCCATTTCTATACCTGGACAGGATCCTACACAAGGGAATACAGAATCCCTGTATATTCCTGGGAGAGCACAGAAGAACATTATGCTTCCTTTGCATCATTCCTTGCAGGATCTCCTTCTACGAATGTGGGAAGCTCCTTTAACGGTACCCCCACCTTCTAGAGCAACTGATCTTCTATATCAGGTGCCCCCCTCTCCAGGTTTTCAAAGGACTCAACTTCCTCATCATTCCATTGTTGTAGAATCAGCAATGAGGCGGGTGAAGAGTACTAAAACGCACTCTTCTTATCCGCCAGGTCGTGAGTCTAAGACTTTAGATGCCTTTGGATGCCAAACCTTCCAGGCATCCATGCTTTTTCATCAAGAATTCTCTCATATATTTTCTATATGGGTTTATCTCTTGAAGAGGTCACAAAGAAATTACTATTTTTGACTCCTTTTCTTCAAGAACCCAAAAGTGCAGACTATTCCTTACTGGTTAGTCATGCTCAAAATATCTCTAGGTTCCTTACTCGTGCTTCCCTAGACTCCTCTGAGTCTGGTAGCAGAACCTCTGCTATAGCTATAGGGGCACGACGTAAAGCCTGGCTCCAGGCTTCAGACTTGGACAAATGGGCACAAGAAAGACTGGGAAATACTCCTTGCACTGGAGAAAATCTCTTTAACAAGGAGTCTTTACTCCAAGTTGCTCAGTTAGCCACTGACATTCCTGTTTCCAGAGGCTGTTCTACGCCTTCCTCTTTCCCAGTTGGTAGGAAATGTCCTACCAAACTTTCTTCCCCTAGGGGGAAAAAGTTTTATCCATCTTCTGCCCATCATACAGATGTTCCCAAACAAGGGAAACATCGCCCTGGTCTGAAGAAACCACAACCTCAACAGGGTCAGCAAACCCAGCAGTTGCAGAGTTTCAAATAGATCATCATTACCCCTCTTGGTTGGTGGTTAGACTGTCACTCTACTTCTTTTCACTTGAAGCATCTGCACTAATTTTATTCTAACCTTTTCTAGATATCTCTTCATGAGACATCTTTTCTTTTACTCTTAAGTCTTTATGATGATCATGCCCATACTTAACAGGTTTTCTCTTCCTCTTTGGGGAAAAGAGAAGTGACAACCATCAATAAGACAGTTGTTTCCCTGTACTGGCATGTATCATCTTACCTTCCAGAGATTTCCTGCATAGTGAGTCTCCTTCAACTCTCTTACCTCCCTCTTACTACAACATTTTGATTTGTAAGAGTGGCTCTTTTACACTGGTAAGCCCCTATGGTCCTCAACCTGTTCCACAGGGGGATTCTCCCTTCCAGAGTTATCTCCCCCTTTATTACCTTAGGGCAGCTCATCAGACAATAGGAAGTCCTACTATGTCTGTTGTTTCTTTTTCCCAATCTAAAAAAGGAGGGTAAAAGAAATGTCCTTCTGCTGCCCTGGTAGTTGCTGCAGATACAGCAATTCCTAGTGGTTAAGCCACTGGTTCTGTTCACCACATAACCAGGGGTTCCCCTCCACTAGCAATCATTCTAGCCTCAGTGCTAAACCCCAAACAAGTTATCAACCTCGTTTGGAAAACCCTGTTATCACAGACTGGTTGGTTAACTTCTATTCTTCGCCCCCCTGTCCTTGGCAGAATAGTTTGTTACCCACTGGTTTTACACAGCCAGTTTTTTCTTCTAACCAACCTGCAGCATGCTCTCTGCAACTCTACAGAGTAGCTTTGCACTATGGGCCCTTGCTAGAGAGCATTAGTATCTTGCCTAGCAGATAACCCCAGATGGTTAGGAGGGGTTCCCCCAGTCATGTTTTTATGACTGGTAGGTATTCCCTACCCTTACCATCTCATCTTAAATCTCTTTTGAGACATAAGACTTAGGCCTTTCATCACGTGAAAACCTAAAGAATGGCCAATTCCCTGGCTTGGCCCATATCATTTTCTTTCAGTGGCAGCTAAAGGATGCCTGATACCCATCTTGCCTTCATAGGCGGGTCACTATTTTATCTTCCTCCAGTGGCGTCCTCTATCCATTCTCCATACTGCAGTTCTGGAGAGATCTGGACTTGCTGCCTGCAGACTGAAGTTATCCTCTGCATTTTTCACGTAGGCCATCCTGGTTATTCAAGAGCTCAAATTCTGAAAGGAATCTAGACTCCTTCTTGTCAGAGACCATTCCTCTGACTCTGCCAGTCATAACCAGGGAAAGAGGATTCTCTATGCATCTATTCAAGCAGGTATCTACCTTCTTACCATTAGATTAATCTTTCTCTCTCCCCATATCCCTAGGGGGGATCTGGTTCTATAGACATCTCTCCATCCACATACCTGGAAACATGTGTCTATATGTCTACATATTGTCACCCTCACGGTGGCCAGCCCAACGCTTAGGCGCTGATGAGACCTGGTCTGCCTGTGGTGTTCCTGCCTCAGAGAGCGTGGGCTTGCTTTTAGCTCTGCAAGGCCTTCTGGGAATGTAAGTCCCTTTTACTCTTTGAGCACAGATGAGTTGCAGTCGAGTGTTTCAGGCAATGACAAGAATTTATTTTCCCCTTCCCAGCGGATTAAATGCAAGTGAATAACTCGGGACAAAACATGCCATACAGTTGGCTTGAGGAAATTATACATGA
This sequence comes from Ichthyophis bannanicus, assembly GCA_033557465.1. NCBI lineage: Eukaryota > Metazoa > Chordata > Amphibia > Gymnophiona > Ichthyophiidae > Ichthyophis > Ichthyophis bannanicus. Next base: position 202,866,602 of record CM066041.1, on the reverse strand, counting down.
ACTCAGGTAAGTTAGCCTTGTCAGCTTCAGGCTTTAAACATGCAGTGCTTGATAACAAAACAAATCACAACAGCTTCAATTAGCAAAGAAAATGTTCCCTTCTGCTGCTTTTACCGTCTCTCACAGACACTGTTCAGCATAGGGAATTCACATGGTCAGCCAAAGATAATGTACAGTCCATCCGATCATCCACTATTTCATTATGGTCAGAGTCTATCTGCATTTCCTCAGCATCAGGAATAGCAGGGTGTGTCCGTAAGCTGCTATCCTGATCTTTGAAACAAACGGTTTCTCTGACCTCACGTGGTTTCTCTCTGTAACACTCTCCTGAGCAGGGTTGTAAAAAAGCCAAATGACAAAATGGAAACAGCACAAGCACTGAAAAGTTAAATGCAAGGCATTGATAAGGCAGGCAAAGAGAGAATTTGAGAAGAAGCTTGCTGTGGAAGCAAAATGTGTAATAAAGACTTTTTCAAGTACATTCGTAGCAAAACATCTGTGAGAGAGTCAGTTGGACCTTTAGATGATAAAGGGGTAATCTCCAGGAACAAGTCCTCACATATGGGTACGTCGGTACCGACGGAGCCTGCGCGGGAAAAGCTCCCCAGCTTCCCAGAAGGAAGCTTTTGGGGCCTCCCACTGCACATGCGCGCTGCCTTCCCGCCTTCCTGACCAGCTCTCCTCAGTTTCTCTTTTTCCGCGGAGCCAGCAGGTCGTGTTCCTATCACCGCTGAAGAAATTATTGTTTTTAGTTTGTTTCTTTAGACCGCGTACCTGCCTTCCCCATACCGAAACCGTACCCGCCGGTCTCTTTTCTTTTCTTTAAAAAAAAAAAAAAAAAAAAAATCTTTATTCTGCACAACTTGGTGACTTCGGTTAGGCCTCAGGCCTACACAAATTCTCCTCATGGAGAAACCAGCCCCTGGTTTTAAGAAGTGTACCAAGTGTAGTGCTGTTATTTCTGTCACAGACACCCATGAATGGTGTCTTAAGTGTTTGGGACCTGACCACTCCATTCCGGACTGCCCATCCTGCTCCCAGATGTCTAAACGTGGTTGCAGAACCGGGCCAACAAATTCCATGTGCTGTTTGCTTCAGATAATCCAGCATCACAGTCATCCAGGTCTTCCCTCTCCGGATGGATCTCAGGTAACCAAACCCTCTGCGGGCAGGTCCTCAAAGAGCAAATCTCCTTCAAAGCATCGAGAGGCTCTCACTTTTTGAGTCTGAGGATCCTGCCCCAGCCAAACAACCCCCGGCGGAAGCTCTGGCTTCCAAAGCACCATCTATGGGGTTACAGGTTGACATCGAGGGCACGGCCTCGACTGATCACCTGTTGGACTGCTCTGGGGTACCGGCCCATACCGGTAGCGACATCCAGGCAGCAGTGGTGTCTATGAGCAATACTGTTCAGACCATGCAGCAGGCCATGCTGGCTTTTATTAATGCTGCGACACCCTCGGTACCGCGTTCAGCAGTACCGGGTCCGGTTCCGGTATCGTCTCCCATACCGGAACCGAGACCATCGACTTCCAAACGCAGATCGGTTCCGCATGCTGGATCCGGGTTTTCACCCGATACCGATCGGTATGCGTATCGTGCGTTGGAAGCAAATAGAGAATACTCTGCTTCTTCTGAGGATTTTGACTCCTCTGAGGACTCTGATGAGCTGTCTCTAGTTCTTCATGAAGACCCCTCTTCCCCAAAGAGGAGAATGTCTCCACCAGAGGATTTGTCCTTTCAAGACTTCATTATTGAACTAGCTAAAGGACTTTCTATTACCACATCCTCTGAAAAAGAACCTAGGTCAAAGAAATTGGATATTTTAGGATACCCTATGGTTCCTTAAGAGGCAGTCACCCTGCCTATCCATGAAATCCTTCAAGAACACTTGATGGACTTATGGGAGGCTCCTCTAACGTTGTCTCCTTATTCTCGTAGGTTGGACACAATGTACCGGTCCTCCCTCCTCCTGGTTTTCAAAAGACTCAGTTGCCTCACCATTCCATTGTGGTGAAGTCTGCACTGAAAAAAGTAATAAGAGTACCAAAAGGCACTCTTCTTCCCCTCCAGGACGAGAATGTAAGACCCTAGACTCTTTTGGCAAGAAAAATTTTCCAGGTACTATGCTTATAGCCAGGATTAATTCTTACAGTCTGTATAGGAGGGCATGTTTCTCAGGGAAACTTGCCCTAAAGATACGACATTTGTGCCTCCTTTATCCCTGAGGATAGAAAAGAGGAGTTCATTTCTCTGGTGAAAACAGCTTCTAGATGTTTCTAAGTTCTCCAACAGAGCAGCTTTTGATTTCCTTTGAGGGTGCCGGTAGAGCTTTCGGGCATTGCTATTGCAGCCCGACGACTTGCTTGGCTCCAGGCCTCTGACCTAGAACCCTGGGTCCTGGATGGCTTAACGGAATCTGCCCTGTACAGGTGAGAACTTATTTGGTAAGGACTTGGCAAATTAAAGCCACTCAAATGGACGCAGAAAATGCTACATTGGATAGACTTTCTAAGTCTACCTCTACTCCTGCCAAGAAAAAGTCTTTCAAGAGGCCTTACTACAAGAGGGCCAGATTTTCCACAAATACTGGCCAACAATCTTCTCAGCCTCGCTTTGCTGCTAAACGTCAGCAACCTAAACAGGCAAAGTCAAAGCCTGCAGCGTCTACCACTCCTCAGCAGGCTCAACCCCCTCAGGGGTTTTGACTTGCCCCTAGAGAACTTAACATTTCTGGCTCTAGAACAACCAGAGCCCCTCACCATTCCCGGAAGGTTAGCTCACTTTGCTCCCAGATGGGAGCAAATCACATCAGAGCAATGGACCCTCTCTATCATCAGAGAGGGCTACAAACTTCATTTTTCCAACCTTCCTCCATATACCATGGTGAGGCACTTCAATTCTCCCCCCATTTCTCCTGGACCTGTTGGATCAGGAAGTCTCTTCTCTCCTTGCCCAAGGGGCAATAGAAGAGGTTCCTCTTCTTCAACAAGGGACAGGATTCTACTCCCCTTTTTTTCTCATAACAAAGAAGACAGGGGGATTCAGACCTATCCTAGATCTGAGAGAATTGAACAAATTTCTGTACAAGGAGAAATTCAAAATGCTTTCTCTAGACATTCTCCTTCCATACCTTCAGAGTCAGGATTTGGCTTTGTTCTCTAGATCTCAAGGATGCGTACACACATATACTCATCCACCCATCCCACAGAAAATATCTAAGATTTTTGTTTCAAGGAAAACATTTCCAGTACAGAGTACTTCCCTTCGGTCTAGCCTCTGCTCCAAGAGTGTTCACCAAATGCATGGCAGTTGTTGCCCGCATTTCTAAGAGGTCTGGGAATTTTTGTATTCCCATATTCTGGACGACTGGCCTCATTCCGAGCTCCATCTCAGTCAGAGGCCCAGATTTCCCTGGACCGCACAAGGCACCTTCTGCAGTATCTGGGACTGGTGGTAAACCTTCCCAAGTCTCAACTTACCTCTACTCAGTCTCTCTAGAATCATAGGGGCCCAGTTGGACACCACCACTGCAAGGGCCTACCTACCTCAAGTCCGGGGCCAACGTCTGCTGTGCTTGGCCTCCCAAGCTCAGTCCAGCAGTCACTTGACAGCCAAGAGACTGCTGCGACTTCTGGGCCACATGGCCTCCACGGTACACGTGGTGCCCTACGCTCGTCTTCATATGAGAGCAGCTCAATGGACCTTGGCCACCCAGTGGACTCAAGCATCAGGAGCGCTCTCCGACCAATATACTCACCTCAAAGCGTCTATTTTGGTCCCTCCAATGGTGGATGTCCACCACGAATCTGTTGTTGGGGGCCCCCTTCCAACCTTTGTTGCCCAAGCAACCCTCACAACAGATGCCTCCCAAACAGGGTGGGGTGCCCATCTACAATCCCTCTCCACTCAGGGTACTTGGTCTCCGCAGGAGACCACCCTTCACATCAACCTCCTGGAACTGCGAGCAATCTTCTTTGCCCTCAAGTCTTCCATACCCTCCTTGTTAACCTGACCATCCTAGTTCAGACAGACAATCAGGTGGCCATGTTCTACGTAAACAAACAAGGAGGGACAGGCTCTCTGTCGCTTTGCAACGAAGCTCTCAGATTATGGGCCTTCGCCAGCAGAGCATCAAATTCATCTTCTGGCAGTATATCTTCCAGGGGTTCAAAACTCTCGGGCAGACAGACTCAGTCGAGTTCTGCTTCCACACGAATGGTCCCTACATATGGACCAGATAGGCAGAATCTTTCAAGGAATGGGGAACCCCGGACATAGACCTCTTTGCAAGTCCGTGGAATGCCAAACTTCCCCGGTTCGGTTCCAGGACTTCGTGTCAGGGAACTCAGGCCAACGACGCCTTTCTCCTGCATTGGGGTCAGGAATTCCTATATGCCTTTCCACCCATTCCTTTGATTCCCAAGACTCTGTTCAAAACTCCAGAGGGATCACGGATCGATGATCCTCATAGCTCCACGCTGGCCACGCCAAGTGTGGTTCCCTCTACTTCTGCATCTCTCCCAGGGACCCTCCCTGGACCTGGGAGCTGCGCCAGACCTCTCTCAGGAGAAAGGGGACTTTGTGGCACCCAAACCCCAAGTCCCTACACCTCAGAGCTTGGTTACTGAAGGCCTAAGCCTTCATTACTTCAATCTTTCTCAACCAGTGAAAGATATCCTACATGCCTCTAAGAAACCCTCCACGATGCGTTCCTATGCTTTCAAAAGGAAACTCTTTTCCATTTGGGTGTGCTCAACAGGGTCTTGACCCTCTAGCACTTCCTTTGAATTCTCTACTCGACTATCTCCTGCATCTTTCTAATGCAGGACTTAAGACGAATTCAGTAAGAGTCCATTTGAGTGCTATTGCAGCATCCTTAAAATCTATAAATGGACAACCTGTCTCCTCTCATCCGCTTGTTGCAAGATTCATGAGAGGCCTGACTCTAACTAAGCCTCCCATCCGACCTCCTCCGGTAGCATGGGACTTGAACCTAGTTCTAGGTCAGCTTATGAAGCCACCTTTTGAACCGTTGGTTTCTACCTCCTTGAAATTTCTTTCCTGGAAGGTCCTTTTCCTTATTGCAGTCACTTCGGCTCGCCGCATCAGTGAACTACAGGCCTTAGTGGCTCATCCACCTTATACCAGGTTTCATCATGATAAGGTGGTCCTAAGGACGAATCCCCACTTTATGCCCAAAGTGGTCTCGCCTTTTCATCTTAATCAAGAGGTATATCTACCTGTCTTTTTTCCAGCTCCTCATGCATCCAGTGCAGAGAGGAACCTTCATACTTTAGATTGTAAAAGAGCTCTTGCCTTTTACCTCAACAGGACTCAGCCACATCGAAAGTCTTCCCAGCTTTTCGTGGCTTTTGATCCTTCTCATTTGGGACGTCCAGTCTCCAAACGTACACTTTCCAATTGGATTGCTCAGTGTATTTCCTTTGCTTACCAGCGCAAAAATATTTCTCTGGAAGGCCATGTCACAGCTCACAATGTGAGAGCCATGGCCACTTCTATGGCTCATCTTCACTCTGTCTCCATAGATCAGGTCTGTCGAGCCGCCACATGGGCCTCGGTCATACCTTCACAGCCCATTACTGCTTGGACAAGGACTCCGGTCGGGATGCCTTGTTTGGTCAGGCTGTCCTCAAACACCTGTTCCATGCTTGAACAGCTCCTGCCCACCTTCCCAGGATGGATGCCTGAGATCCATACGAAGATGGCGAACCCTTGGAACGGGATCTCCCAGGCATCTTAGCTAGGAGTCCCCATATGTGAGGACTTATTCCTGCTTGTTCCTGGAGATAGCACAGTTACTTAACCTGTAACAGGTGATCTCTGGGAACAGCAGGAATTAGTCCTCACAACCCCCCCACCCTCCCCTAGGAGTTGTATCTTCTATCTATCTTCCTTTCCTCTCTCTATTGTCTCAGCTATAAACTCGAACTGAGGAGAGCTGGTCAGGAAGGCGGGAAGGCAGCGCGCATGTGGCAGTGGGAGGCCCCAAAAGCTTCCTTCTGGGAAGCTGGGGAGCTTTCCCGCGCAGGCTCCGTCGGTACCGACGTAACCCATATGTGAGGACTAATTCCTGCTGTTTCCAGAGATCACCTGTTACAGGTAAGTAACTGTGGCTAAAGCGACAGTAAGAGGGGATAAGGCCATAGCAGAGAGGACAGAATGAATTCTTTGCTTTAGTCTTTACTGAGGAAGATGTAGGGATGTTACCCATGACTGAAGTGGTATTTAAAGGTGATACTGCAGAAGAATTGAAAGAATATGTTCTGTTATAATATGACGTTCCCTGTAAAACAAACTTGCTTTGTTAATTATTGTTCATTGTAAACCGCAACTGAACTTTGGAAGATGCAGTATATAAATGTGTATAAATAAATAAATAAAATAAATATCGAAACACCGGGAAGATGTATTACAACTATTTGATTAAACTGAAGAGTAGCAAATCACCTGGACCGGACGGTATATATCCAAGGGTGTTGAAAGAAACTGAAATATAAGATTGCAGACCTACTATTAGTAATCTATGAAACTATCATTAAAATCATCTGTAATACCTGAAGATTGGAGGATGGCCAGTATAACGCCAATTTTTAAAAAGGTTTCCAAGGGTGATCCAGGAAACTACAGACCCTTGAGCCTGACATCAGTACTGGGAAAAATGGTAGAAACAATCATAAAGAACAAAACTGCTCAACATGTAGATAGTCATGGCTTAAGGGGAGACAGCCAACATGGCTTTAGACAAGGAAGATCTTGTCTTACTAATCTGTTATGTTTTTTTTGAAGGCCGTGAATAAACAGATACACTATGGTAACTGACTCACCTTTGTCTATCCGGACTTTCAGAAAGCCTTTGACAAGGTCCCTCAATCAGAGTCTTTTGGCAAAACAAAAAGTCATGGGATAGGAGGCAGTGTACTGTTGTGAATCAGGAAATGGTTTTAAAGATAGGAAAGCAAGAGAGTAAGGCTAAATGGCCAGTTTTCCCAATGGAGAAACGTGAATAGAGGAATACCCCAGGGATCTGTGCTGGGTCCATTGCTTTTTTGACATATTCATTAATGACCTCGATAAGGGAATAACGAGTGAGGTTATCAAATTTGTAGATGATAACGAAACTAAAGTTGTTAAAAACCTACGAGGATTGTGGAAAATTGCAAGAGGATCTTGATAAATTGGAAGACCTGGGCATCAAAATGGCACATGAAATTTAATGTGGACAAGTGCAAAGTTATGCCCCTAGAAAAGAACAACCCAAACAAATGGTTACATGATGCAAGGTTCTGCATTAGGAACCACCACCCAGGAAAAAGATTTAGGTGTCATCGTGGATAACATGTTATAACCCTCCGCCCAGTGTGCAGCAGCAGCTAAGAGAACAAATAGAATGCTAGGTATCATAAGGAAGGAATGGAGAATAAAACAAAGGGATATTATAATGCCTCTGTATCATTCCATGGTGCACTTGTGATGATGCAGAGGCTTTAAACAGGGAGAAAAGGGTTTAAAACTGCAGCTTTCCTCTAATGCACACATTAAGGCAGGCAAGGAAGGGGTTAAAGCACAAACACAAGAGAAACTCTCTGCACAGAAAGGCAGTGAGAGCCACACCCAGCTCCAGGACAAACAGGGGAGCCTGACGTAAGAGGCAGGGGGGCGGAGTCAAACCGGATAGGACAGCCCAATGCTCTCCCCCCCTCCCTCCGTGCAGAAGACTCCATACCCCTCATTCAAATCCCAGCTCAAAACCCACCTTTTTCGTCTTGCGTTTGATCCTCCTCCCTAGCCTACCCTCCCACCTCCTTTTCCTCCATGTCTCTCATGAAACCCTGCTCCCCCTCCCTCCCCTCCTTGATAGTATGTATGAAACTGCTCCTCCCTGTCTTAAACTTCCACTCTGTTCTCTGCTTTCCTTCTGTTTCTCTCCTCATCTTTTTCTCACAACTAATGGCGTTCTTCTTCCTCTTCTTTTTCTACAGCCAAAGCGCTTGTTTTAAACTAACTTGCCTGATTTTATCTATTGGTAAACCGCTCAGATGCCTACGGTATTGAGCGGTATAACAAGTTTTAATAAACATAAACAAACATAAACAAGTAACACAGAGAGTGAGTTTGGGATTGAGACTAAGATCGTGTGAGAGTTCGAGTGGGAGAAGGAGATTGAGTTCTGATTCTGAGGAGAGTTCGTGGAGGAGCAGGAGGAGTGCCTGGGAGAACAGGAAGTGTTCATGCAGGAGACTCAGGACCTGACTCTGACCAAGAGGCAGAGAGAAGCAAAGGGTGGAGCAGCCATTACCAGGATAGCACATGGTGCTGGGAGAGTGCCATCCAGACTGCTGTGAGACACGGAGGTCTCTGAAACAGCAGGGGAGCAAGCTTCCTCTGAAGAGAGAGGTCAACGCGAACCAGACAGCCAGGAGAAGCAGGTGGGAACATACTTGTATTCTCCTGGGGAGAGGCTGGAAACCTAACCAGAGGAGAGAGTAAATCTTCCCTAGAGTCTTCCCTAGAAGCTGTGAACAGAGGTGAGAGTTTAACCAAGTATCAAAAACTCTGTATGATAAGATGCCTAAGCGTTCCAAGTGCAGGAAGCCAGATACTAGCCGAAGCTTAGGAAGTACCTCAGCTGTTCCTAATTTCATCAGATGATGGTAGGCATCGACGAGAGAAGCTAACGCTAGCTGACGCTGTGCCAGTGAAACAGGAGCAGTGCAAGAACAGAGACTTGTCTTTTTACCCACCTTTGCAACCCAGACGTACTAGAAGAGGAGCAAGCCAGTTGAGTTCCTTTAACACCACTTTAAAGGAGGCTGCTGATTCTGTTATAATTATATTCCACTGAGGGAAAGGAATAGAGAGTGGAAACAGCTTAGACCCCATTGGAACCATGGAAGCCTGTTGATCTGCAGTAACCCTGATTTGAATCATGATGGCGGTCTGACATTCAGATGTTGAATCCATGGCAGTTAGGGTTTTTCAACCAAATCAGATAGGTCTTGATTTCCTGACCTGGAAGCAGACTGTGCTATGTGTTGCCAAGAGTGTGAAGCTGCTTTATATTATCTGTATAAGAGAAGTGCTGATAAGTTGTAATTCCTGGCTACTAGAGATTGTTGCACGGAGAGAAGCAGCGTTCTGCTGGAGTGAAACTCAATGTTCTGGTAAGCGAGCCTGAATATGGTGAACAGCGATGGAAGTTATGTGCTTAGACTGCTTACTACTGAAGCTGTTCGTTGATGAGGATAGAAGTTGGAACTTAACCTTGTACATAATTGGGACAACCCTGAGTAGAAGGATCAGTTTGGACTGTATTTCAGTTGGCACTTTATATTGGCATATAAAAAGTATCCACCGTTTTGTTTTCTTGGTTAGGGGTATGATAGATTGACCAGAATACCTTGTGCAACCAAAATAAAGTTTTTTTTGTTATCACACAAAACACTTGGGCTGTCTTTCGTTTGGGCCACAACTACAGCGCCGAGATACCAAGCATCAGCACTTACAAAGGATAATTGGCACATTTCCCACTCTTCAAGGCAACCGCCTATATACGCTGAGATGAGACGGGGTGTGACAGACTGCACCTTGAATATTGTGTCCAATTGCTGCGTCGCCGTACCTTAAAAAGGATTACCTTGTTATTAGAAAAGGTCTAGAGAAGAGCCACCAAAATGGTAAATGGAGATGGGAAGGATTACCCCTATGTACGAGAGGCTAAAAAGGTTAGGGCTCTTCAATCTGGAAAAGAGATGGCTGAGGGGAGATATGATAGAGGTCTAATAAATTAACGAATGAAGTGGAACGGGTTTTAAACGTAGATCCTATTATTTACGTCATCAGAATACTAGAAAAAGGACTAGGAGACAGGACAATACAGACTACTAGGGTAATAAGAGAAAATCTTTTTCACTCAACGTGTAATCAAACTCCTGGAATTTGTTACCGGAGGAGGTAGGTTTGGAACAAGTTCCTGGAGGGGGAAAGGTCCATAAAACCATTATTAAAACGGGACCCATGATATCACGGCTTGAACCCATTACAAGCATTGTGGTGGAACCTGTCTTTTTGGGGAAACTGCTAGGTATTTATACCTAGATTGGCCATTGTTGGAAACAGGAGTTACTGGGCTTGATGGAACCCCCCTGGTGGTCTGACCCAGTATGGCAATATCTTATGTTTCTTTTTTGAATCGAGGCAGATTAGCCTATCAGGAAAATGCAAAATGTCCACTTAATTTATTTCTTGAGGGCATTAAGGGGAGAAAGCCTTACGAACTTTGGAAAGACTCCACAAATTCTGCAGATTTAAATGACGCAGTTGGCTCTCAAAAGCCTCGATTCTTCCAATTAATACTCATCTCATCGTTAATTAAAGCTGATACAGCCTCTTTAGATTCTTCATTCCAAGGTTCAACTGTGTTGTTAATCTTTTCCTGTGTTTCTTTAATAGTTATTTTGCTTCTGAGCCAAAACGGCAAACGTTTGTAACCAATGCATTAATATTGGTAAGAAAGAGCGTTTCACAAGCACCGTCAATTCTTAAAAAGTAACTTCGACATGATTTGAAGGGATACTTGCGTTTCTGACCAAGGTTGTCCACATTCCCAGTCCTCCAGTAACTCCTTATGGCCCACTTGCTCCTGGGGTCGCCGAGAGTTTTGCTTGGGGAAGAGCAGGAAGCTGACATGGGTTTGGAGATGCTTTTTGCTCCCAAGACAGAAGGCCTTACCAATTGAAGCTCTAAGACCAACTATTCAAAACTCTGCCAAAAAACTGAATCTTCATGTGAAGCAAGAGAAGTTTAAAATGAACTAGCCCTAGACAACAGTACTCCCTTTAAGGATGCTTATTCACACATGACTGGTTGTTCACACAAGTCACAAACAACGTAAACCTCGTTTCACATTCTGTAAACCAAGATTTTCACAGTATGGAATCCCTTTAGCTTTTCTTTAGTATCAAGAATGTTCACAAAATGTCTCGCAGTACGCAGCTCAACTACCCATACAAGGGCCTACTTCTTTTCATCTTACCTGGACAATTGGCTGACTAGCAACATCAACCAAATATTACCTCTGTCCCCCTACAAAAGATACTATTTGCTTTTTTGAGAACCTTGGCACAAGCGCTCTGATTGTGGTGGATTACTTCATTTATATTTCTTTTGTTGCTACCATTATTGCACCCCCCATTCATGCGGAAGTCACATCATTACAAACCACGCAGAGAAGGCGTTACCTTACCAAGGAAAGAGCAGCAATACCCAATCCTTACAAACTCTGGCTCATGATACCTCAAGGACAGACTTTGCCAGTTGGTAATTTCTTTGACTTACTGTCAATCTTTTCAGACACACAGTGCAATAAAGAGCTCGTGGGGCATGTGCTACATCCTCACACAACTCCCATGAGATCACTACAATGAAAAAAAAAAAATTTACGTAAAGAACTACACTGGGATTGGCGAAGAGAATCCCTCAAGAAACATAGGTACTCCCCGCGCCTTCTTTTCTCCAAAGGAACAAAGCAGGAAATCAGGTCCTCATGGGTGACATCGGCAACGACTGAGCCCACAAGATCACAATTCCCTAGTGTTTCAAAGAAAGCCTTTGGGATTGCTGCACGACATGCGTTGGTTAACTCTTCAAGCCCAAAGCGTGCCATATTGCTCAGTCCTCCCTTTTCCCCGCGGAGAAGCCCTTTGAGACGCACGTAGTCATCCCTCGGGGACGGGAAAAAAGTGTTTTAGGGGTTTTTCGGGCCTCTGGCCCTCTTTTAAAAACAGTAGTGACCCCGTCCTCACTCCCGACCTCCCACTTCAGCATCTTGTTTCCCACGAACAACTGGGATGTCTAGTTTATATCAGCCTTTTTGGAAAAAAAAAAACTTTCTCCGTCGTGACACCTGTGGTTGCACTTTTTAACCGTTGGCCCTCCAAGGGTATTCTATGCTAGCAGTTGGCCCTTTTTGCCCAATGGGCCACTACGGTAGTTAAAAAAAATGAGATGATTGCTCTAAAAATATGTCACTCTCAGACCACCCATGACTGTTGGGTTTGGTGTCCTTGGGGCTGACCCTAGCCCTGAGCTCTGCTTTCTCTATAAGAACATGTCTGCCAAGGCCCTGCTAAGTCGTAAGCAGAAGTCCGACGACATTTTCTGTAAGGCCAGCCCCGGGTATTCCCCGGTGTGCTTCCTCGTCCGTCCTTCGCTCTTACGGGATCCCCCCCCACACGTGGTTCTGCGTTCAAGGTGGGCACTCTGATCAGGTCGTCCCCTGATTTTGGAAGAAGGTCGCAAGAAGCAAGACCTCAAAGTCCCTGTCAGGGGCTCCGAGACAAGTTGTGAATGTGCCCTCCTTGGTGTTCCTGAGAGTCTGATAAGGAG
>CM066041.1:195701828-195848658 GCA_033557465.1 Ichthyophis bannanicus | reverse complement strand
GATGGATGGATGGAGGGGGGCTGACATGGGACAGGATGGGGAAGGATGGGGCGCTGACAGGGAGGGAAGGAGGGAGGGAGGCTGATATGGAGGGATGGGAGGGATGGAGTGCTGAGGTGGCTGATGATGGATGGAGGAGTGAGGGAGGGAGGGGGCTGACATGGACGGATGGAAGGAGGGGGGACATGGGAGGGATGGAGGAGGGAGGGGGGCTGATATGGCTGGCGGGCGGGAGGGCGGGGGCTGCCTTGACAGGGGGGAGGGAGGGCTGGGGGCTGATGGCTGGATGGCTGGATGGCGCGGGGCTGGAGGGAGGGGGGAGGGGGCTGGGAGGGAGGGAGGGAGGGATGGGGGTGATCTGTATGGATGCTGGATGGATGGGCGGGCCGGGCGGGGTGGGCCATTGGCGGCATGGAAGGATGGGGGCTGACCTGGAGGGATGGATGGAGGGAGGGAGGGAGGGGGCTGACATGGACGGCTGGACGGATTATGGGATGGGGCTGCAAGGGAGGGAGGGAGGGAGGGCGGGAGGGATGGGGGCTGATATGGATGGATGGCGGAGGGAGCGGGAGGGAGTGGGCATGACAGCGGAGGGAGGGAGGGAGGGAGGGAGGGGTGGGGGCTGATATGGATGGATGGATGGATGGAGGGAGGTGAGGGGGGCTGACCAGGGCTGACATGGATCGGATGGAAGGATGGGGGCTGACATGGGAGGGATGGAGGAGGGAGGGGGGCTGATATGGAGGGGGCTGACAGGCGGATGGAAGGATGGGGGCTGATATGGGTTGACAGGGAGGGTAGGGAGGGGCCCGACAGGGAGGGTGGGATGGGGGCGATATTGATGGATGGATGGATGGGAGGGAGGGAGGGAGGAGGGGGCTGACAGGGAGGGAGGGAGGGATGGGGGCTGAATAGGGATGGATGGAGGGAGGGAGGGAGGGAGCCTGGTGAAGGGAGGGAGGGATTGGGGGCTGACATGGAGGGATGGAAGGATGGGGGCGGACATGGAGGGATGGATGGAAGGGAGGGGGGTGACATGGAGGGATGGAAGGCAGGGCTGACAGGGACGGATGGAAGGATGGGGGCTGACAGGGAGGGATGGAGGGCTGGAGGGCTGATGGCTGATATGGAGGGATGGAGGGAGGGGCCTCTGACAGGGGAGGGATGGAGGAGGGAGTGGATGGGGGTGATATGGATGGAGGGAGGGAGGGAGGGATGGGAGGAGAGGCTGCCGGGAGGGAGGGAGGGATGGGGGCCTGATATGGATGGAGGAGGGAGAGGAGGGAGGGAGGGAGGGGGCCTGACATGGACGGATGGAAGGATGTGCGGGCTGAAATGGAGGGAGGGATGGAGGGAGGGGGGCTGACATGGACGGATGAAGGATGGGGGCTGACATGGGAGGATGGAGGGAGGGAGGCATGATATGGATGGGCTGGAGGGAGGGGGGCTGACATGGAGGGAGACGTAGGCTGACATGGACAAAGGGGAGAGAGGAGTAGAGCGACATGGGGAACATACTGGACAGACGGGATAAATGCTGGACAGAGGCGAGAGACCAGGTGGCGGGTTAGGATTTTATAATGGGCTGATGGGGGTGCTAGCACTGCGTAATGGGCAGATGGGGGGGCTACGAATGGTTTTAATGAGTTGATTCGGGAATGCTAGGACTGCGGAATGGACCTTATCGAATTGGGGGGTAGGACTGGGTAATGGACTGATGGGGGTCTAGCAATTGGAAATGAGCTGATCCGACTGAGGTGTAGGACTGGAAATGGGCCTGATTAGGGGAGCCTAGCACTGGTTAATGCGGGTTGAGGGGGGGACTAGCACACTGGAAATGGCTGATGGGGGGTAGGACTGGTATTGGGCTGATTAGCCTGCGGAAGGGGGGGTAGGACTGGTAATGGGGTTGCAGGGGGATTAGGCACTAGAAAGTGAGCTGATTAGGGGGCTTTGACTGTGGAATGGCTGATTGTGGGGAGGGGCAGCGATAAGAAGCTGAGCTGCTGTACCCGGGAAGAAAACCTGGGGGCTAAGATGCTACAAGTGGGATGAGACAAGGGGAGGATGGGAGCATGGAACTGAAAGGGAAGTGGATCTGCGAGGGGCTGACATGGTATTGTGTACTAGAAGGACTGATCAGTGGGGAGGGCGGGGAGGAGGGACTGGAAGGGAATGGGACACCAGTGGCAGTTCATGGGAATGCAAGTTTGACATGTGAAGGTGACTGGAGGGGACACGTGAAGGACATGGAAAGGGGCTGATACGTGGGGAGGGGTTACTGGGACTGGACAATTGAAGGCTAGATGGAAAGAAGTGAAGAGAAACAAACAGAGTGGATAAGAAACTGGCAGATGGACCATAGACCACAAGCGGAAAGAGAGCTTCAAGAGGGGGGGGGGGGAAGGGAAAAACAGCAGGGAAAGCAGAAGCACTTGCCAGATCGGGAACCCAGATGATCAAGAGAATAAATTGGTCAGGACAACAAAGGTAGAAAAAAATAATTTTATTTCATATTAGTGATTTGACTCACCAAATCATCATAATTTTGAAATCAAATATTGTTACTTGTTGTTTTGATTATTTAAATAAGTATTTTATAAATAAAAACATATTGCAAAGGCCTATAATATATTAATAATTCAACAAATGATTACAGCAACAATGCATTAACGGTAAAGGAAGAGAGACGCATTTGATTTTATCATTGGGGGTCACCACAAGTTGACCAACGGTAAAAGGGGTCACGGTACAAAAAAGGTTGAGAACCACTGCTCTAACCTATTATGAAATTTAAACTACAAGCTCTCTGCTGGATTCTAAATTTAACCAGAAAGCTCTCTTCTGTGTTTTAATTTGAAACTAAAAGTACTTTGCGGATGCTAGGCCCTGAGTGACTATGAAATTTAAACTACAGCTGTCTACTGGGTATGAAAGGTAACCAGAAAGTTCTCTTCTGTGTTTTTAAATTGAATCTTAAACTGTTGCTACTAGCCTGACTGATTTAACAAAAAAAAATAGTGGGTTCACAGATTAATTAGCTTTAAAAGAAAAAAAAAATTCCTTTCAGAAAAATTCCCAGAAGTATATACTCACAATTTCAGATTTCTCTCCAGAAGTAACAGCCCCCCTTTCCAGTCCTTCAAGACAGGGTCACAGAGCTCTAAATAAAGTGCAGAATTTAATGATGCACGTTTCCCAGAGCTGACATATTCTAGTTAATAAATTCAAAATAAAGAGAGATTTTTCTACCTTTTTGTGCATTTTTTTCAGCCACTTTCTTCTGGTTTCTTCGTGTCTTCTGCTAACTCTTCATCGTCTGCTGTCCATTTGTCCTTTCTTCTCTCTTCTAGTTGTTTTTCCATTCTCTCTCTACATCTGCTTTAACATACTAATCTTTCTCCTTTTGCTCTTTCCTCATTCCTATTTCATCCACTCAAATTTTACCCCTCCATCCTCAATCCCCACTTACTCTCCCAATACCCGGCCAATTGTAGATTTGTCTTCCCTCCCACACAAAATATATTCCCCCTCTCCATTTCACTCTCCCAGCTCCTTCCCATTCTAATCCTCCCCCAACATCAGCTCCCTTCTAGTCCCCGCCCCACTCAGCATCCGCTCCCTTCTAGTCCCCGCATCAGCCCATTTCCAATCCTATCCTAGCCACACCATCAGCCCATTCCAGTCCTAGCTCCCCCATCCATTTCCAGTCCTATTTGAGTCCCTCCATCAGCTCATTTCCAATCCCAGCCCCCCATCAGCCCATTTCTAGTCCTTTTCTAGCCTCACCATCAGCCCATGTCAAATCCTAGCTCCCCTCCACTCAGCCCATTTCCAATCCAAGCCCCCCATGAGCCTACTTCCAGTTCTAGCCCCTCCATGAGTCCATTTCAATCCAAGCCCTCACCACAACTCATTTCCAATCTTAGCACCCCCCCAACAGCCCATGTCCAGTCCTATCCTAGCCCCTCCATCAGCCATTTCCAGTCCTAACTCCCTCCTCTCACAGCCCATTTCCATTCCAAGCCCCCCTCCGCATCAGCTATTTGCAGTTCGAGCCCCCCTTCCACTCAGCCCATTTCCAGTCCTAGCAACCCCCCCAGGGCTGTTAGAATCCATTCAAAGGTGAGGATCTTAGACTTTAGGAAGACTAACTTTGCCAAGATGGGCCAATACCTCAGGGAGTCGTTAGTGGGATGGGAATAGCTGGGGGATGTAGAAAAACAGTGGGCAAAACTGAAAGGGGATATTTTAAGGGAAACTAACCTGTTTGTTAAAACGGTAAATAAAAGGAAAAGGAGACCGCTATGGCTTTCGAAAGAAGTAGCTGAAAAAGTGAAGAAAAAGAGGGAGGCCTTCATGAAATACAAGAGATCACAGAGAGAGGAAGACAGGCATCTATATTTGGAAAAACTTAAAGAAGCTAGCAAAGTAGTCAGGAAGGCAAAGATTCAAAAGGAGGAGGAAATAGCCAATGCAATAAAATGGGGGGATAAGACATTTTTCAGATGTGTTAGTGAGAAGAGGAAGGGCAAAAGTGGTATTGTCAGACTCAAGGGTGCAGGGGAGGAATATGTAGAAGCTGATAAAGATAAACTGGAATTGCTTAACAAACATTTCTGTTCTGTGTTCACAGATGAAGAACCAGGAGCAGGACCTCAGAAAACACCCACAAACAGGAACAGAAGCGAGGGTCATCTTGAACAATTTTCAGAAGACTGTGTTCGTGAGAAACTAGCTCAACTTAAAGTAGACAAAGCGATGGGACCGGATGGGATACACTCTAGAATACTGAGGGAACTTGGGGATGTTCTAGCAGCTGCACTGACTGACCTTTTCAGTGCCTCGTTGGAGTCAGGAGTGGTGCCAGGCTCATGTGGTGCCTTTACACAAAAGCGGAAGTAAGGATGTGGTTGAAAACTACAGGCCGGTTAGTTTAACTTTGGTGGTGAGTAAATTATTGGAAACGCTGCTGAAAGAGAAAATAGTGAGGTTTCTGGAGTACAGTGGATTACAGGATCCAAGGCAGCATGGATTCACAAGAGGCAGGTCTTGTCAGACAAATCTGATTGATTTCTTTGACTGGGTGACCAGGGAGTTGGACCGAGAGCCCTAGATGTGGTGTATTTAGATTTCAGTAAAGCCTTTGACACTGTTCCTCACAGCAACTTATAAACAAACTGAGCACCCCAGGGATGGATCCTAAAGTTACTGATTGGGATAGAAATTAATGACTGGGAAGCGACAAAGAGTACAGGTAAATGGAGCTCACTGTGAGGAGAAGGATGTTTCCAGTGTTGTGCCCCAGGAATCTGTCCTTGGTCCGATTCTTTTTAACATCTTTGTTAGTGATATAGCGGAGGGGCTGTCGGGTAAGGTTTGCCTCTTTGCGGATGATACCAAAATCTGCAATAGAGTAGACACCCAGGAAGGTGTAGATAACATGAGGAGGGATCTAGCTAAGCTTGAAGAATAGTCTAGAATTTGGCAGCTTGGATTTAATGTTAAAAAATGTAAGGTCATGCATTTGGGCTGCAGCAGTCCAAGGGAGCAATATAGTATAGGGGGTGAAGTACTTTTGTCCACTAAAGAAGAGCGGGACCTAGGCGTGGTTGTGTCTGATGATCTTAAAGTAGCTAAACAGGTAGAAAAGGTGAACGGCAAAAGCTAGAAGGATGCTTGGGTGCATATGGAGAGGAATGGATAGCAGAAAAAAGGAGGTGATATTGCCTCTATATAAGTCTTTGGTGCGACCTTATTTGGAGTATAGTGTGCAATTTTGGAGACCGAACCTTCAAAAGGATGTGAACAGGATGGAGTCGGTGCAGAGGGTGGCTACTAAAATGATTAGTGGTTTTCACTATAAAGCATATGAGGATAGACTTAAGGATCTTAATATGTACACCTTAGAGGAAAGGCAGGATAGAGGTGATATGATTGAGATGTTTAAATACCTCCGTGGCATAAATGTTCAGGGAGGGAGCCTCTTTCAATTGAAAGCAAGTTCTGCTACGAGAGGACATGGGATGAGGGTGAAGGGAGATAGATTCAGGAGTGATATGCGGAAATATTTCTTTACGGAAAGAGTAGTGGATCCGTGGAATAGTCTCTCAGTGGAGGTGGTAGAGATGAGGACAGTAACTGAATTCAAAAAAGCATGGGACAAACACAGAGGATCTCTAAAGGTAAAAAGGCGACTGTTGTAGTTGTTGATATGGAAGGACAGACTAGATAGGCCATATGGTCTTTTTCTGTCATCATATTTCTATGTTTCTAGCCCATTACCAGTCCTAGCCCCCCCCCCCCCATCAGCCCATCTCCAGTCCTAACACCCCCATGAGCCCATTTCCAGTCTTAGCTCCCCCCATAGCCTATTACCAGTCCTAATCCCCCATCAGCCCATTTCCAGTCTTAGCCCCCCCCATCAGCCCATTTCCAGTCCTAACCCCCCCATCAGCCCACCTCCAGTCCTAACTGGAGGTGGGCTGGAGGGGGGGGGTTAGGACTGGAAGTGGAGGAGTGGCCTAGTGATTGGGGCAAGGTACTTCAGGCCGGAAGGTCGGGGGTTCAAATCCCACTAGAGGACAGCAACCTTGGCCCGGAAGGACTGGGGTTTCTAGTCCCACAGGTGCTCCTTGTGGTCTTGGCAAGCCACTTAACCCTCCATAGCCCATGTTCCCTGTAAAATAGTTATCTCCAAGTTATAATGCCCTGTTCAATGTAATTTCAGTTTGTTCAATGTAAACCGCACTGATGGAAAATAGCGCGGTATATAAGAGAATGTAAATAAATAAATAAACCCCCATCAGCCCACCTCCAGTCCTAACCTCCCCATCAGTCCATTTCCAGTCTTAGCCCCCCCCCCCCACAGCCCATTTCCGGTCCTAACCTCCCCATTAGCCCATTTCCAGTCTTAGCCCCCCCATAGCCCATTACCAGTCCTAGCCCCACCCTTCAGCCCACCTCCAGTCCTAGCCCCCCCATAGCCCATTACTAGTCCTAACCCCCCATCCACCCACTTCCAGTCTTAGCCCCACCCATAGCCCATTACCAGTCCTAAACCACTCCCCCCATCAGCCCAGGAAGATTAAAAAATAAAATGGCTGCCGTAGCAGCGGCAGAATCAAGCATGCCGCGGGGCCCCCCTTGCACAGCAGAGACCTCCCTCCCTCCCTGCAGCATCAGCTTCCTCAGCGTGAGCTTTTCAGAGCCGCGAAGGGAGAGTTTCCCTTTCTCGCGGCTCTGTTAAGCCCACCAGGGCCGCGAGAGAGAAACTCTCCCTTCGCAGCTCTGAAAGCCGACGCTGAGGGAGCTGATGCTGCAGCAAGGGAGGGCTCTGCCGTGCAGGGAGGAGGCCTCACAGGATGCTTGATTCTGCTGCTGCCACGGTGGCAGAAGCAGCCAGTTTGGTTTTTTTTATATCTACCTGGGCTGATGCAGAATGTTGTTTGCGCGGGGCCCTGTACAAACAACATTCTTGCTCAATTGATGGGCCGGCCCTGCTGTAATACAGAAGCACAGGCAGAGCCTATGTAAGTAGAAAGAAAGGTGGTTTTACCTTTAAAAATGACAATCAGCCAACACACACAGCTCAGGGTCTGCACAAAAGAAGCAAGCAGAGAGAGGGAGCAGTTGAGCTGACACACCCAAGCTCTGACGTAGCAGCAAGCTTGGAGTTTGATTACTCTCACCTGCTTAAAAAAGCCGAGCCAAGCTTCAGAGAGCAGAAATATAAATGCTGCTCAGTAGCCCCATAAGAAAAGGAGAAGGAGGCAGAGAAGGAGGGAAGCAGAAGGCCTGGCAGAGAGCAACGAGGTGGAAGGAGTGGCAGAGAAGGAAGCAGTGGCCAAGAAGGAGAGACTGGCACACGGAGAGCTTCAGAGAAGTGGAGAGGCTCAGAGACTTCAGAAGGTTGGAGACTCTGTGAAGAACCTGGTTGTAGTTCGGGAAATGAGACTAACCGAGCAGACGGAGAGAAGGCACAGCCAGTTACTAGGAACCTGCCTAGATGGAGAGAGTTGGGAGCCCTTCAGATCTCACTGCCGGAGGAAAGGTCTCAAGGTCTATACAGGTGGGAACCTAACACTAAACCAGGGAAGTCAAGAGGCTCAGCTTGTACTAAAGAGCTAGGGCAGTGCTTTAGTCAGGAATTGAATGCAGAAAGGTATAAACTACCACATAAGCAACATAGTCAAAGCTGTCTATTTCAAAATCCGTTCACTCAAGCACCTACGCTCCCTGTTGGACCCAGATGATTTCCGAACCATATATCAAGCGCTGATCCTGCCACATTTTGACTTTGCAAATGCCATCTTACAAGGTCTCCCCCAATCCACACTAACCCCCTTACAGTTGGCCATGAATGCTGCAGCTAGGGTCCTTTACGGAGCATCCAGAAAAGACCACGTGACCCCCATTCTCAAACAGCTGCACTGGCTACCGATCCATGGGAGGATCACCTTCAAAACCCTTCTATTAGCATTCAAGGCAATCAAAGGTATTTCATCCTCCTCACTCACGCATCTTATCCACATTGTCCCCCCCAACAGATCCAGAAGAGCAACAGCTGTAAACTTGCTAACAACACCAAAGGCATCGACAAGTCCAACACGACAACCACAAACAGGGCGTTCAGTTTTTATGTCCCCAAATGCTGGAATGCTCTATCCCCTGACATTAGGACCATTGCCAATCTATATCAGTTCAGGAAGGCTCTCAAAACCCACCTTTTCCTCCAATACTTCCCAGCCAGCAATTGAACCTAGATATCCCTCTCAAGAAATGACCCACTCTAGAAAGGCCCTTACATACATTATCTGATTTTTACCTATCATTGCAGTGTAAATAGTTTATGTATATAGTTAACCCTGTTATCCAAGTTTGTACTCCTGTTCGATGTAAAACCTGACAACTTGTCGTTATGGTCATGATGTAAACCGCGCTGATACTAAATAGCGCGGTATATAAGAAACTGTAATAAATAAAATAAATAAATAAATAAATAAAATAAAGCATTGCCTAGCAGCTGGAGAGCCAGGGAAGAATTCCCACAGCCGCAAACCATACAAGACCTCACCATCTAGAACTGTACCCAGGGGAGACGCCCCAGTTCTTAGAGAGAGGTTATTCCCAGCCTAGCAGTAACAGTTTGAAACAAAGCCCAGTAAGCCCTGAGGTTGAGGAGATGCAATGGGAATTTAATTCTGCTGACTCAAAAGAAATTCCAATGGATTGTACGCTCTGTCTCGCAGATGACATTAAATCTCTTCGCTAAAGATTTGGGTGAATGAGCTGAGATAAAGCAGAGGAAAGGAATCTTCTTCTTTGAGGAAAAAGAAGCAGCTGTTTTGATTTACTACTTTGTTGTAGAGAAAAATACCTTGCACGTTTTGGAAGCCAGGAGTATGAAAATACAGCTATTTTGTTTCTGTAAATAACCTTCAAGTAAAGCTCCTGTAAAGAGTACTGTTTGTTCTGCACTAAGTCTGTTTGGGAAGGGGAATACATTTTCTTGTCAATTTTTGCCTAACACTCGACTCACGGCTATCCTTTTATCAGAGGACTAAAAACTACCACTCCCATAAGGCATAGCGGGAGTAAAAGCTATAGTCATTTTCTGCATAAAGGACATCATGGCAGCCCCAACCCTCTGACCCCTAGGCAGAGGGCTGGGGGGCATATGACACTGCATCCAGTCAAAGAAATCAATCAGATTTGTCTGACAAGATGTATCTCTGATAAATCCATGCTGCCTTGGATCCTGCAATCCATTGGACTCCAGAAACCTCACTATCCTCTATTTTAGCAGCGTTTCCATTAATTTACTCACCACAGAGGTCAGAATAACCGGCCTGTAGTTCTCAACCTCATCCTTACTTCTGCTTTTGTTTAAAGGGACCACTCTCAACTCTAAAGAAGCATTGAAAAGGTCAGTCAGTGGAGCCACTAGAATATCCCCCAGTTCCTTCAATATTCTCAGATGTATCTCATTTGGCCCAATCACTGTGTCTACTTTTAGTTTAGCTAGTTCCTCATGAACACAGTCTTGTGAAAATCGTTCACGATTTCCCTTCAGTTCTGCTCCTATTTGTGGGTGTTTTCTGAGGCCCTGCTCCTGGCCCTTCATTTGTGAACACAGAACAAAAATATTTGTTAAGCATTTCTTATGTATAAACATGTAAAAATGTGAAATCCAAAAATGTGAAATCCAAAAATGTGTAAATATGTATGTATAAATGTAAATATGTATAATTCCATCCCCCAAAACACTAACCATGTGTGCTATGACCCCCCCTCAGAGCTATGTATTTACTGTCCCCTCCCAGTCTTGATTGACAACCCCCAAAAGAAGAATCGAACCGCTGCTGATCGCTGGAAGCAGCGGTATATAAATGTGTACTAAATAAATAAATAAATAAATTTCTGCTTTATCCTCATCAGCTTCTGCATATTCCTCCCCTTCCCCGTTGAATCTGACAATACCACCTTTGCTCTTCCTCCTCTTGCTAACATATCTGAAAAATGTCTTATCTCCCCATTTTATTGCACTGGCTATTTCTTCTTTTGTATCTTTGCTTTCCTGACTACTTTCCTAGCTTCTCTAAGTTTTTCCAAATATTGATGCTTGTCTTCCTCTCTCTGTGATCCCTTGTATTTTATGAAAGGGAAAGGGGAAGACAATAGCAGTGGGGGTCTATTATCGACTGCCTGGCCAAAATGAACAAATGGATGGTGAAATGCTCAAAGAAATCAGGGAAGCTAAAAAATGTTACAACATAGTAATAATAATGGGTGATTTCAATTACCCCAGTATCGACTGGGTCAGTGTCACGGCAGGACTTGCTAGGGAGATAAAGTGTCTAGATGAAATAAATGACTGCTTCTTGGAGCAGCTGGTTCATGAACTGACCAGAGGGGAAGCCATTTTGGACCTAGTCCTTAGTGGAACACAAGATCTGGTGCAAGAGATAAGGGTGTTGGGGTCACTTGGCAATAGTGATCATAACATGATCGCCTTTGATTTAATAAATGAAGGAAGGATGGTAAGGAAATCCACAGTATTACCTTTTAACTTTCAAAAGGGAGACTATGATAAAATAAGGAAAATAGTTAAGAAAAAAATAAAAGGAGCAGTTGCAAAGGTTAAAGATTTAAATCAAGCTTGGATGTTGTTTAAAAATACTATCTTGGAAGACCAGACCAGCTGTAATCCATGCTTTAAGAAAAGTGGAAGGAATTCCAAAAAAACTGCCAGTATGGTTTAAAGGTGAAGTCAGAGAGACTGTTGTTGCCAAAAAAGCATATTTCAGGAAATGGAAAAAGGAGCCAAATGACAAAAACTGGAAACATAAGCACTGGCAAGTTGTGATGTAGAGACACCTACCGAACCCATGGAAATAGAGAGAAAGGAAGATTCCACCTTTAAAACTGACAGGCAGCTAGAGCACATGGCTCACTGTTTACATAGAAAGGGTAAACAGGGAAAGACAGGAGCTGAATTGACACGCCCAGACTCTGACATAATAACAAGCCCCGAGCCTAATCAAGCACACCTGTTCAGGGTGGGAGCAGAGCCAAGCCCAGGGGAACAGAATTATAAAACATCGTCATTAGCTCCCAGAGAGAGGGGCCACGAGGGAAGCAGAGAAGGAAGCAGAGTCAGGTGGAGAAGCAGCAGACACAGGCTGGAGAAGAGGCCAGAGGGCAAGCTGGAAGGGTAATTGCAGCTTGGACGACAGTTGGAGCCGTGGCAGCAGAGAGAGTTGGAGTTGTGGCAGAGAAGCAGCTCAAGGAAGGAAAGACAGGAGAGAAGAGAGAGCTCCTGTAAGGCAGGCTTGGAGAGGCTCAGAAACTCCAGGGAGTTGGAGACCTGATAGAGAAACTTCTTACCGGTCTGTGAGGAAAGCCAGCAGACTTGAAGGAAGGAACTTGCTGGAACGGAGAGAGCAGGGAGTCCTGCAATCAGAAGGGAGCCTTCAGAGTTTACACAGGTGGGAGCCCAGCACAGAAACCTTCCCATATAACTGCCAAGAGTTAGAGGAGAGCCACAGAAGAAACTCCAGTGTATCAGGTATTTTAAACCCTTGCTGTGTAGAGTTGTATAAAGGCAAAACACCTGGGGACAGAGAGGGAAGTTATTTTAAATCCCTTAGTAACCGTCTGCAAACAAATACTGCCAGCCCTGACATCGAAGATATGCAGATAGACTCTAATGTTGAGGACGTAGCTGATATGCGAATGGATTGCATGCTGTGTTTGGCTGACAACATTGAGTCACTGTGTTGAAACCTGGAAGTAAGAGTGCTGAGTTAACAGCAAAGAAAAAGGAGGCATTTTTCTTTATTCCAAGAAGCTGTTTATTTTCAGTTTGTACTTACTACAAGCATTGTATTGTTTTGGGAACCAGAGAGTGAAGAAACACTTACCGTAATTATTGTATATAATCCTCATGCTAAACTTCTGGATTCTGTTCTTATTTGTTCTGCACCGAAGTTCTGTTTGTGAAGGGGAATAAATCCTTGTCATTTTGCCTTAAACACTCGGACTACAACTGCTTCTTTATCAGAGAGCTAATAAGGGACTACAAATCCCAAGAGGCCTAGCCGTAGTCTCACTTTCTGCATAGAGAAATTATCATGGCAGACCAACCCTCTGCGCCCTAGGCGGAGGGCTGGCCACATGGTGACAAAGTTAGATGCAAGGTATCGATAAGGCAGGCAAAGAGAGGATTGAGAAGAAGCTTGCTGTGGAAGCAAAAACGCATAATAAAGACTTTTACAAGTACATTTGTAGCAAAAAAACTGTTGGACCATTAGATGATAGAGGGGTAAAAGGGGCACTAAGAGGGAACAAGGCCATAGCGGAGAGACTGAATGAATTCTTTGCTTCGGTCTTTACTGAGGAAGATGTAGGAATGTTATCCATGACTGAAATGGTATTTAAAGGAGATGCTGTGGAAGAATTGAAAGAAATATCGATACACCAGGAAAATGTATTACAACTATTTGATAAACTGAAAAGTAGCAAATCACCTGGACTGGATACTATACATCCAAGGGCATTGAAAGAACTGAACTATGAGATTGCAGACCTACTATTATCAATCTGTGAACTATCATTAAAATCATCTGTAATACCTGGAGATTGGAGGATGGCCAATGTAAAGCCAATTTTTAAAAAGGTTCTAGGGGTGATCTGGGAAACTACATACCGGTGAGCCTGATGTCAGTACCGGGAAAAATGGTAGAAACCATCATAAAGAACAAAATTAGTGAACATGTAGATAAGTCATGGCTTAATGGGAGACAGCCAACATAGCTTTAGCCAAGGAAGGTCTTGTCTTACTAATCTGATGTTTTTTTGAAGGTGTGAATAAATAGGTAGAGAAAGGAGAGTCGGTTGATATAGTGTATCTGGACTTTCAGAAAGCCTTTGACAAGGTCCCTCATGAGAGATATTTGTCAAAATTAAAAAGTCATGGGATAGGAGACAGTGTACTATTGTGGATCAGCAACTGGTTAAAAGATAGAAAGCAGAGGATAGGGCTAAATGGCCAATTTTCCCAATGGAGAAAGGTGAATAGTTGAGTACCCCAGGGATCTGTGTTGGGTCCGCTGCTTTTTAACATATTCATAAATGACCTGGAAATGGGAATAATGAGTGAGGTTATCAAATTTGCAGATGACACAAAACAATTCAAAGTTGTTAAAACCCGTTTGGATTGTGGAAAATTGCAAAAGGATCTTGATAAATTGGAAGACTGGGCATCCAAATGGCAGATGAAATTTAATGTGGACCAGTGCAAAGTTATGCACCAATGAAAGAAAAACCCAAACTATTGTTACATGATGCAAGGTTCCATATTAGGAACCACCACCCAGGAAAAAGTTGTAGGCATCATCGTGTATAACATGTTAAAACCCTCCGCCCAGTGTGCAGCAGTGGCCAAGAGAGTAAATAGAATGCTAGGTATCATAAGGAAAGGAATGGAAAATAAAACAAGAGATTATAATGCCTCTGTATCGTTCCATGGTGCGACCGCACCTTGAATATTGTGTGCAATTCTGGTCGCCGTATCTTAAAAAGGATATAGCGTTATTAGAAAAGGTCCAGAGAAGAGCCACCAAAATGGTAAAGGGGATGGAAGGATACCCTTATGAAGAAAGGCTAAAAAGATTAGGGCTCTTTAACCTGGAAAGGGACGACTGAGGGGAGATATGATAGAAGTCTATAAATTAATGAACGGAATGGAATGGGTAAACATAGATCGATTGTTTACTTTATCAGAATATAGAAAGACTAGGGGACATGCAATGAAGCTACAGGATAAACTATTTAAGACAAATAAGAGAAAATATTTTTTCACTCAACGTGTAATCAAACTCTGGAATTTGTTACCGGAGGATGTAATAAAGGCTGTTAGTGTAGCTGGGTTTAAAAAAGGTCTGGACAAGCTCCTGGAGGAAAGGTCCATAAACCATTATTAAAAGGGACACAGGATATCACTGCTTGACCCAATACAAACATTGATGAACCTGTGTCTTTTGGGGAAACTGCTAGGTACTTATGACCTAGATTGGCCACTGCTGCGATGTCATCTAGAAGTAAGGAGATCCTGGATTCTCCACAGGGAGAACTATTCTGGCAAGTGGTAACAGAATCCACATGGGAAGGGACCATACTAGATTTGGTGCTTACCAATGGGGAAAGTGTTTTGGGGTTTTTTTATAACAATTTTCTAAATACTTCCAAAAGCAAGCATATAGGAAAATCAAAAGAAACACAAGAATAGGAAAACAATCATTATACTAATACAAAACAGTCACGTAGCCCACATACAAGGGGAGAGCCCCCCCCCCCATAAAAGGACCACTATATCATAAAGAAATAAGAAATAAAATTCCATACCACAGCCTACTGCAACTAAACCACCCATACATTCTCCAATACTACTCATGTTTCTCCCTATCCAACAGAAACGTTTCCAACTGCAAGTTTTCCAGGAAAATTAACTTAGATCCCTAATATGTGACTATGTACTTAAAGAGATTTAGGATCTCCATGGAATTGACTGGAGGTGGAGACCAGGTCACAGCTTTGTAAGAATTTAGCAAAGGCAAAGGAGTACTCTATTATAAAGGCTGACCATTTACAGCCGAGACAGGTGGAGTCAGATATTGGGGGGGAGAGGTGGTGTGCGGTCTGGGGAGCTTAAAGTAGCTTCTAGTGGAGACACTGGGAGGGGTACAGTACCTGCAGTTGACATTTGATCCTTCTTGGGCTGCAAATGTTTGTCCATCCGTCCAACAACAGCTTCAGCAGGAAAAGTTGTCTTCTTCCATTTGCCCATGGAAACACTCGCTGCACAGCGGAATCAGAGAGCTCCTAAGGGGTTCCCAAGGAGCCAACCTTCCCCTTGCAGCATGCCTCTTAGAACACGCCATGGTTGCACTCCTCCAAGTAACTCAAATTTGAAGGACCCTTGCTGACGTCGGGGTACATCCTCCAAGAACTCTCCTCACTACAGCTGGCTGATTCTGCACTCCCCTCGGAGAGTGTTTCTGATGTTATAGTGGGAGATCATCTCACATCAACTGATCACCAGATGGTGTAGTTCAGTATTAGATCTAGGGCTGATAAAATCCATTCAAAAGTGAGAGTCTTAGACTTTAGGAAACTAACTTTCAAAGATGAGACAATACCTTACTCAAGGAGTCGTTAGCGGATTAAGAACAACTGGGGGATATAGAAAAGCAATGGGCAAAACTGAACGGGATATTTTAAGTGCAACAAATCTTTTTGGTAGAAAGGTAAATAAATGTAAAAGGAAAAGGAGGCCACTATGGCTCTCAAAAGAAGGAGCTGAAAAACTGAAGAAAAAGAGGGACCATAAGAACATAAGATATGCCATACTGGGTCAGACCAAGGTCCGTCAAGCCCAGTATCCTCTTTCCAACAATGGCCAATCTAGGTCACATGTACCAAGCAGTTTCCCCAAAAGACACAGGTTCCACAATGCTTGTATTGGGACAAGCAGTGGATATTATGGGTCCACTTTAATAATGGTTTATGGACCTTTCCTCCAGGAACTTGTCTATACCTTTTTTAAACCCGGCTACACTAACAGCCTTTACTACATCCTCCAGTAGCAAATTCCAGAGTTTGATTACAAGTTGAGTGAAAAAATATTTTCTCTTATTAGTCTTAAATAGGTTACCCTGTAGCTTCATTGCATGCCCCCTAGTCTTTCTATATTTTGATGGCATAAACAATCGATCTACTTTTACTCATTCCACTCCATTCTATAATTTATAGACCTCTATCACATCTCCCCTCAGCTCTTTTCCAAGTTGAAGAGCCTTAACCTTTTTAGCCTCTCTTCATAGGGGTATCCTTCCATCCCCCTTTACCATTTTGGTGGCTGCTCTTTGTACCTTTTCTAATAACACTATATCCTTTTTAAGATACGGTGACCAGAATTGCACACAATATTCAAGGTGTGGTCGCACCATGGAACGATAGAGAGGCATTATAATATCCATTTAGTCCTACCCTCTGCTTTCTATCTTTTAACCAGTTCCTGATCCACAATAGCACACTGCCTCCTATCCCATGACTCTTTAGCTTTGCCAAATTCTCTGATGAGGGACCTTGTCAAAGGCTTTCTGAACATCCAAATACACTATATCAACTGACTCACCTTTGTCTACCTGTTTATTCACACCTTCAAAAAAACATAACAGATTGTAAGACAAGATCTTCCTTGTCTAAAGCCATGTTGGCTGTCTCCCATTAAGCCATGACTATCTACATGTTAAGCAATTTTGTTTCTTTATGATGGATTCTACCATTTTTCCTGGTACTGACGTCAGGCTCACCGGTCTGTAGTTTCCCGGATCACCCCTGGAAACCTTTTTAAAAATTGGCGTTACGTTGGCCGTCCTCCAGGTATTACAGATGATTTTAATGATATTTCACAGATTAGTAATAGCAGGTCTGCAGTCTCATATTTCAGTCCTTTCAACACCCTTGGATGTATTCTATCCGGTCCAGGTGATTTGCTACTCTTCAGTTTATCAAATAGTTGTAATACATCTTCCCGATGTATCAATATTTCCTTCAAGTCTTCCACATCTTTAAATACCACTTCAGTTGTGGATAACATCCCTACATCTTCCTCAGTAAATACAGAAGCAAATAATTCCTTCAGTCTCTCCGCTATCGCGAGGGGTTCTCTATCATTTAATAGACCAACTGACTCTCTCACAGGTTTTTTTGCAATGAATGTACTTGAAAAAATCTTTATTACGCGTTTTTGCCTCCGGAGCAAGCTTCTTCTCAAATTCTCCCTTTGCCTGCCTTATCAATGCCTTGCTAATGCTTGTGCTGTTTCCAGTTTTTGTCATTTGGCTCTTGTTTCCATTTCCTGAAAGATGCTCTTTTGACAACAGCCTCTCTGACCTCACCTTTAAAGCATGCTGGCAGTTTTTTTGGACTTCCTTCCACTTTTCTTAAAGCATGGAATACAGCTGTTCTGGGCTTCCAAGATAGTATTTTTCAACAACACCCAAGCTTGATGTAAGTCTTTAACCTTTGCAAGTGCTCCTTTTAGTTTTTTAAACTATTTTCCTCATTTTATCATATTCTCCCTTTCGAAAGCTAAAAGGTAGTACTGTGGATTTCCTTACCATCCCTCATCCACTAATTAAATCAAACACAATCATGCTATGATCACTATTGCCAAGTGGCCCCAACACCCTTATCTCTTGCACCAGATCTGGTGTTCCACTAAGGACTAGGTCCAATATGGCTCCCCCTCTGGTCGATTCATGAACCAGCTGCTCCAAGAAGCAGTCATTTATTTGATCTAGAAACGTTATCTCCCTAGCATGTCCTGCCGTGACACTGACCCTGTCAATAACGGGGTAATTGAAATCACCCATTATTATTACTGTGCTGTAACTTTTGTTAGCTTCCTTGATTTCTTTGAGCATTTCATTATGCATTTGTTCATTCTGGCCAGGCGGTCGATAGTACACCCTCGCTGCCATCGCCTTCCCCTTTATACATGGAATTTCAATCCATAAAGATTCTACAGCAAATTTTGTTTCCTGGAAAACTTTAATCCTTTCTGACTCAATGCCCTCTCTAAAATAGAGCGCAACTGCTCCACTTATTTGATCAGCTCTATCATTACGATATAGTTTGTACCCAGGTATCACTGTGTCCCACTTGTTGTCCTCCTTCCACCATATCTCTGAGATTCAAATTATATCTAACCTCTCATTTAGTGCTATATATTCTAACTCTCCCATCTTATTTTGTAGACTTCTAGCATTTGCATACAAGCATTTTAGAGACTGTATTTTATTCATATTAATCTGGCTATTGGTAGGCATATGTAATTTGGATTCTTTAAGCTCTGTCTGCTCCATACTCAAGGGCATTTGGGCTACTTTACTCTTTTTTGGAACCTCTCTGGTTTTGGTAGTATCCTTCAAGGATACATTCTTCCAAACCATGCACTCTTGGGTGACTGTCAGCTTTCCCCTATTATCTAGTTTAAAAGCTGCTCTATCTCCTTTTTTTTTTTTTAATTTAAAAGTCAGCACATATTACAACAAGGAATAGTCGTACAAGCTATATGCAGAATACAATAACAAGAATGACATTGCAAAAACACAGGCAACAGAAAATGAAACCAACAAAGCGCCCTTCCCCCCCCCTCGGGCAATATTTTAATTCCCCCCCCAGCAAACAACCAATATAACTCCCAGTACGCTCTACCCACCCCCTCTACCCTCCAACCCCCCCACCCCCTCTCAAAGCCCCCCCCCCGCCATAACTTCTTTACCAGGTAAAAAGGAGGGAATACTCCAATGGACCAGACCACACGGGGAAGAGGAAGAACCCAGGGATGCCACCGCACAGGAAAACACAAGGCTAACGCCTCCAAGATATATAAATAACACGTGAGGCACTAGGAACCATACTTGAAAACAAAAGCTTCCCACACTCGCTCAAAGTGAGGCAACCGCATCCTTCCAGCCGCCACCCCACGTTCCATAGTGTACATATCCCACATCCGGTCCAACCAGCTAGAAAAGGCCGGAGGCCGAATCTGTTTCCAAGCAGCAGCCAGCGCCAGCCGAGCAGCATTCAAACCATGGCGAATCAAGGCTAACTGAGGAGACCGAGCACATTCACACCGAACAGAAAAATGCCCGGATCCCAAGGAATGTCCAACCCAACCAAGTGCTGTAACTGGTACTGAATCCCCCTCCAAAAAATTCGGATGTGTGGACAGAACCACCAGACATGCACCAAAGAACCCCTCTGGCCACATTGCCGCCAGCACATACCCGATGCCCCCGGATACACTTGAGCAACCCGCGCAGGCGTCATGTACCATCTATATAATATTTTATAATTAGTTTCACGGGTATTAATCGCCACCAAACTTTTCCAAAGCCTACCCTCAACCTGTTCCCAGCGCTGCTCAGTATAGTTAAGCCCCAAGTCCAAATTCCATTGCTCTCTATGCTTGCCGAGTCCCAACTGCTGAGCCTGCAAGTGAGCATACAAAACAGCAATAACACCCTTCGTGGTAGTACTCTCCTCACAAAAGCGCTCAACATCAGTCAAGTCCCGCGCAACTTGAGACCGAACGGCTCTATCCCACACCCAGTGAGCCACCTGAGTGTACTGAAAAGCATGACAGTCGGGAAGATCAAATTCTCCCCGAAGCACACTAAAAGAACGCAACCCACCCTCCTCAAAGAGCTGACCGACACGGCTAAGTCCCTTATGCCCCCACAGCCGAAAAGCGGGATCGGTCATCCCAGGGGGAAATAAAGCATTATCCACAATGGGCGCCAAGGGAGACAGGGCCATTCCCCGAGGCCAAAGAAATTGGTCCCAACATTGAAGAGTATGTAGGATATAGGGGTTACTCAAACGCAAACCACCGCGCAACTTGGAACTGAGCCACAACCGATCCCCCAATCCCGCTCCCCCCCCCCCGAAAGATACATGCTCTATCTCCTTTTTAAAGGTTAATGCCAGCAGCCTGGTTCCATCCCGGTTAAGGTGACGCTCAACCCTTTGGAAGAGCCCCTCCTTTCCCCAGAATGTTCCCCAGTTCCTAACAAATCCAAAACCTTCATTCTTGCACCATCGTCTCATCCACACATTGAGACTCCGGAGCTCTCCCTGCCTTTTGGGTCCTGCGCGTGGAACGGGAAGCATTTCAGAGAATGCTACCCTGGAAGTTCTGGATTTCAACTTCCTACCTAAAAGCCTAAATTTAGCCTCCAGAATCTCCCTACCACATTTTCCTATGTAATTTGTACCGACATGTACCAAGACAGCAGACTCTTCCCCAGCACTATCTAAGACCTTATTGAGGTGACACATGAGGTCCGCTACCTTCGCACCAGGCAGGCATGTTACCAGGCAATCCTCACGTCCACCAGCCACCCAGCTATCTACATGCCTAATGATCGAATCATCAACTATAACAGCTCTCCTAACCCTTCCCTCATGGGCAC
The DNA here is from genome assembly GCA_033557465.1 of Ichthyophis bannanicus. NCBI lineage: Eukaryota > Metazoa > Chordata > Amphibia > Gymnophiona > Ichthyophiidae > Ichthyophis > Ichthyophis bannanicus. The sequence goes on along the minus strand of CM066041.1, from coordinate 195,828,109 downwards.
ATGGCCCTGGAGAAACGTCCTCGGTGCGAGAGGGCTTTACATCACCTGGAGAACAGGTCCTAGTTACAGGATCACTTCCTGCCACAGCAGGTTGATGCTCTCCTGTTACGTGACCTCTCTCCTCCATGGCAACAGGGATGCTGCCAGTCTGGAGGTGGGACTTCAGGACTATATTCCTGTAGGTCTCGTCTGTCTTTCTTATGTCTTCCAAGTCTGCTACTCTAGCCGCTAGAGAACGGACTCATTCCCTGAGAGCAAAAAGCTCCTTGCACCTAGTGCACACGTAAGACCTCTCACCAACTGTGAGAAAATCATACATGTGACACTCAATGCAAAAGACTGGAAAGCCCCCATCTCACTGCTAGACTGTTGTCTGCATCTTAGTTTTAAGCTTGTGTTTAGATCTTTAAGTTCTTTACCTACTAAGGGTTGCTGTGGATACTTATACTAATAAACATGTACCTAATACGTTTAATCTACCTTGTTCACCTGAAGCTTAATTAATCTCAGGTCCTTAATGTATGACTGATATGGATAAAGAGCTGCACCTGAGAGCAGCTCCTTTCCTTTAAGATGTGTAATTACCTATAAAGCTACGATTATCCCAGGGGTGGGTGGGTGTTGGGGAGGGAGGGAAGGAGGGAAGGAGGAGAATAAGACTTATTAAAAGAGGGCTGCTACACAGTACCCTGTCCTGTGTTTCTAAGGTAAGCTGTGACCAACTTCCTGGGTGATTAACAGTCCTTGCTTGGATAGAAGGAGTCTTTCAAAATGGCCTTTTGACCTGGCTTTAATAGCTATTTAAAAGGTTTCACGGGTCTCTTGCCCCCTAGGTAGAAGGCCTCTTTGTAAAGGTCTCTAGAAGAATTTATTTATTGCTCAAAGAATACTGACCCTGTTTTGCCTTTTATGCTAAGTTTTATATTATCCTCCAATTGTGTTGTGACCATTTTGATTGAAGGATAAGGTGGTATACAAAACTGTCTAAATAAATAAATAAAATAAATAAATAAAATATTCTGATTTGAGTTAAATGAAAGCTCTTTGCTGCTAGGCTCTGACTTAGTATGAAATTTAAACTAGAAGCTCTCTGCTGGGTTCTAAATTTAACCAGAAAGCTCTCTTCTGTGTTTTAAATTTAAACTTAAACTGCTGCTACTAGGCCCTGACTGATTTAACAAATACACTGGGTTCATAGATTAATCAGCTTTAATCCGAAGAATTACCTTCAGAAAATTCCCTGAAGTATATACTCACTATTGCAGATCTCTCTCAAGAAGTAGCAGTCCCCTTTTGTAGTCCTTCAAGCAACATCAGATAATAGTCAATAGGTTTGATGAGTCTCTGCAAACTTTCCATAATATCTCGGATTTGGCACCTGGGAGACAGCACACCTCTCTGGACATCAAATCTTGTTGGCAGAGGGACACCTCAATACCCCTCAGAAGAGAGTCACCAACCGCCACTACCCTTTGCTTCCTTGTGGTCACCAATTCTGCAACTTTGGGGTGTATGAGCTCTGGTTCTTCTTTTTCTTGGAATGCTTTCACTTCCTCCACTTCCAGGGCTGCATACTGGTTCTTCAATTCGAGGACTGGAGGAGTTGGATTGTATGGGGGGGAATACGCATATAGCAGACCCTTCCCTCAGTGCAAGAGAAAATCATCCGGTGCCAGCGTGCTGCGAGAGTCAACTCTGGAGCAGAATTAATCCAGTTGGGCTTTTTGTTGGGTGGTGAACAGGTTAATTGAGGGGGTACCCCATTTCTGAAAGATGTGGCCTGCGATGGCCCTGTCCAGTTGTCCACCCATGCGCTGGAGAACATGACTCAGCTGGTCCTCTGATATTCTGCTCCCCTGACAGATATGTGGCCCTTAGCTCCATCCCATAGTTGATGGCAAACCCCCATAACCAGACTGTTTCCTAGCACATGACCCTGTGCCCCCTTGCTTGTTTATGTAGTATATCAATATTAGCAAAAGAATCGTTCATGTATTAGTTGATATGAATGAGAATTTCTCCCACCTTTTAATAAAGTCCAGAAAATTCAAAATGAACTTTAAGCTAAAGAGGTCTCAGACTGGTGCGGCTCTGCCACAGAGACTTTCATCTTTTTTCAAAGCAGATTGCCTGTTCGCATCAACGACCTCCAAAACCCAGTGTGGTTATAATACTCAAATTTCAATCGTTTGTATAATTACGTCAGACTTTACTTATCTTATCTGTCTTAAATAACCCCACTGGTATGGACTCTTGTAGGATCCCGACGCTCGTCCCAGGTACCATTCATGCGTTTCACCACAATGATTTCATCAGGGGATCACTCGATCTATCATGTCCAACATTTTTAGCGTTTTTCTTACTAAATCAAAAATAAACTATATGTTAGTGCCATTCCCAATCCCATCCTTATATTAAAGACAGAACATCTAGAGGTATTTCTTGAATATATCCTGGACAGTTTTAGAATATGTTCTGTTTTTAATATGTGAAAAAATGAAGACTAGAAAAGATAGCAGCAGATGGTAAGGGAGGCACACAGTAGTGGTGCAGCCTCCCAAAAGCTTCCAATAGAAGTTGGGGGCATTCCCATGCGGGGCTCCATTGACGATGACACCCATACTTGTGGACTTCCTTCCTGCTTGTCCACAGAGAATGGTATATATTTTGTTGCTGCTTTTTATTTATTTATTTTTTTTAGTCTCCATAGTGATGTATTTCTAAGTTGTCATGATGACAACGTGCTTCTGAAAGTATGCCCTTCAGATTGCCTGCATGTTTCTAAATCAAGGCACCCGGTATTTCCTATATATTCAAATTAATTATCTAAAACTCCTCACTTTCCTCTGCTCTATCAGACTTCCTGTATCACAATGTATGAATTACTGTATTGTCGGCTTGTATCATTTTGTACTATAACAATGTTAACATTTTCTAGACATTAGGGAACAGGATATGACATATAGAAAGAATGTAGATCCTTTCAGATAGGATAGTTGTGATTCTGTGTCATTTCCTGATGCAGAGGGAGAAAGGGATGATTCCATTAATGCTCGTTTCTGGTTAAGATCAGTGTTTCATTTCTTAGAATTATTTGGAATCATGTTGCAAAACTGTTGCAGTCCAAGACTGTGTAATGCTTTTTTTTTTAATACATCTGTTATACGAGCTGGAAGAAATGTTTAAAATTAGATTTTCTAAAAAGTTAAATGATGAGTCGTTACGAGAATGTTTTAGGGTTTTCTGCAATTGGTATATCAAATTTCCCAAGAATAAGGAATAGCTGCAGTACTCTGTCTCTGAAAGCATTACAGACCAAGAAAACTGCACATTGGATGATGATATCGTTAACCACAGTATGAGAAACTGAAATAGAATGGAGTACAAGACTATGGATCAGGGTGACAGAAAAAGTGAACAAAACTCAAAAGAAGATGTTAGAAATGTGAGAAATGCCTCGATGTACAGTATATACAGTATATAAACTCAACTGATGGCAGATAAGGGCCACTAGAGTCCACCCATTTGTATCTGCAGTGATTGACCCCTATTTTATATTGAGAGTCCAGTTTATATCTGGTGTTTCTATTATATTAGCTTCTTCTCTGAAAGTGCTGGGGTGATGTTGAATTCTGCCTTATCAATGGATTTATATGTTAGCTATTTAGTGAAAAAATTTCACTATAAACTATACCATCTTAGACAAATTGGAGCCTAACAGTATAACATTTTAGAGCTTTAGTACAGGTTCTTACTCTAATTCCATTAGATTATTACAATGTCTTATATTTGGGTCTATTGATTAGGCAGACAGCTAGACTTCAGCAATTGCAAAATACTACTGGGAGACTCATCTTTAAAGTACGACAGAATCTCTCCTTTGCTATTTAAATTACACTGGTTATTTACACATGCTAGGATTCTTTTTCAAACAAAAATAAGGAGCACACTAAACCAATTTAAAGTGTATCTTGCAGTCATCACAATAAACCATACCATTGAGAAATAGATAGGAAAAGCAAAGGAGCTCAATTTCTTCACGGAATGTACTAAGACACTGTGACTTAACCTTCATCATTGCTCCATAGGAAATGCTTTTATTTCTTATTTAAATCTTTTTTTTATTATAAAGATATCGAAATATAATTCCAAACTTATCAGCACTTATCACCACATCAAGCAAACACCGTGCAGAAACATTTTCAAAGCAACCTTAATCCTGTGCTTTTACTCTCTATTTATTTCTCAGTGGTATAGTTTATCGTGTTGACTGCAAGATACACTTTAAATTGGTTTGGTATGCTCTGTACTTATTTTTGTTTGGATAGTTTATTTGTAGTAAGAGCCGAAGATGTCTTTAGTCCTTCAGTTTTTTTACCTAGGATTCTTTTTGAACCATTAAGTTTAATATATACGATTTTATGGGGTTTTGCTGCAGAGATGAAGACTCAATCTTAAAAGATCACAAACTATTGCTTCATTCAGCTGACCATCTTATTTTAGCCTGATAATCAAAGATGTTAGACTTGAGAGACAGACAAATTGTTTTGTTTTGTTTTCAAGCAGCTTTGGAATGGAATAGGTTGCCTATGAAATTCAAACATCAATTACACAGGTACACTAAAAAAAATTTTTTTAAACTGCCTCGAATGTTTCGATTGATTTTTACGTTTTTTGGTGCGCTGAATCCAAATCTGGTAACCAATTTGCTCCATCACGTACAGATTTTTTGCTACATTGGGTTAGCAGTTTGAGGTGAACGTTTCAGATTGAGTGCGATCGAGATAAAAGTTTCTTGGATGAATTCTTTATACTAATTGTTTAGTAGTTATTCAAATAAGAATAAAGAAAATTGTAACAAGGCAGCACATAAGAATAGAGTAATGTCAACAAAACACACTGTGATGTTAGCAAAATTGTCTGCACTTAAAACAGCCACATACATGTGCACAAACATTGAGCATATAAGAGCGAGGTTAGACACAAAGCAAAGCAAAGAAATGTGCAAAAAATGTTGTACAGGTATGTATGTAAGAATAGAAAACGCAAACCGCACCATTGCAATACATGAAGACAAACACCCGATGGTGTGAAAATAAAATTCTAATAAATGAGATCCGACACTGTGGTAATAACTAGCAAATTTTTATTTCAAAGTTTAGTAAAAACACGATATTTGTCAACACAGTTTAGATTTTAAAGTCATTCTTGGGTCAATCAATCTCCTGGTGGGCCCGTTTCTTCTTCCCCCGAATGCTTCTCTTGGTGCGCTGCTTGGCGTATTTTTCATCTGGGGTTTCCCGCAGCAGCAACCAGCAGAAATCAGCCATCATAGTGGTGTTCCATCTTCCTTGGTACCTTCTCTCTGCGTCCTTTATGTCCTGGTGAAACCTTTCACCTTGTTCTTCACTGTACGCCCCCATGTTTTCGGGAAAGTAGTTCACATGGGAGTGCAAGAAATGGACTTTCAGGCTCATGTTACAGCCTTGTTCTTTGAAGACATTGAGCATCCTGGCAACAATATCCTTATAGTTCTCATCCTGCCTGTTCTCCAAGAATTTGAGAACAACATCCTTGAAGGAATCCCAGGCTTCTTTTTCCTTCTCAGACATCGTTTCAGCGAATGCTCCATCTGAAATGAGTTTCCTTATATCAGGGCCAACAAACACTCCTTCCTTTAGCTTTGCTTCAGAAAGTCGGGGGAACTTTGAGCAAAGGTACCGAAAGCACTCACCATCTTTTGGAAGGGACTTGATGAATTGCTTAATGAGACCCAACTTAATGTGGAGAGGTGGTAATAGAATTTTATCACGAGGTACCAAGCTCTCATGAAGAACATTTTTCTCACCGGGTCTCAAATACTCCCGAATTGGCTATCCCACAAGCAAAGGAAGCAGGGATATTTGGTGAAACCGGATTGCTGCCCTAATAGCATGGATAGAATTTTAAAGTCTCCACAAATCATCCACTTATGCTCATCATAACGAATCTTCTGAAGAATCAGGGCCAAATTCTCGTATTTTTCTTGCAGAATAACAGAGTGAGCAATAGGAACTAAAGCGAATGTGTTGCCATTATGAAGAAGAACACCTTTTATGCTGTCTTTTGACGAATCAATGAACAGCCGCCATTCAGCAGGATCATACTTGAGTTTAAACTTTTCCATCACTCCGTATACGTCGTTGCAAAATACCAAATCTTCCTCTTTGCTGAAATACTTCAAAAATTGTGTCTCGCGGTTGCGGTACCAATAAAAAGTTGTTCCTGGTGACAATAGATTTTTCTGTTTAAGCCGAGAACCTAGCAGTTGGGCAGCATCTTTTGGGAGTCCTAAATCCCGGACTAAATCATTCAATTCAGCTTGAGAGAAAAGTTCAGGTTTCGGATCTGGTTCAGTTTCAAACTCGGAAGTACTGGACTCATCGGGAAAAGCCATATGATGAGTCTCATCATGATCAGAACCGTCCACACAAATATGATCCAAAGATTTTGGTGGTTCAGGCACAGGTACTTCGTTGCTATGAGGCATAGGCCTAATTGCTGAGGGAAGGTTGGGGTAACTTATTACGTTCTTATTTTTTAAGTTGTATCCCTTCACAATGCAAGAGCAAAAATAGCAGTCACTGCTGTGGTCTCTTTGTTCACGCTACATCATAGGTATTCCGAAACGAAATGCTTGTTTTTTACCTTTCATCCATAAGCGTAGATCTTCCTCACATGTCTTGCACACTTTGTGAGGAGCCCACGGTTTGTCTTGATCGCCTAACTTCAAACCGAAATAGGCGAAATATACTTTTTTAATAAATGCAGAAATGTTCCTCTGCCGCTTTTTCACGGTATATTCCCCACAAATAAAACAAAAACTGTCCGGAGAGTTGACGCAACCTCTGGCTCTGTGAGCCATCACAAATACACAGCACTGCAAACTACAACTGTAGTGAACCACTTCGGAATAAAGCTGGATTACGACTGAGCAAACAAAAGGTAATAATGAACTTGCAAGAAACTGAAATTTGACAGGAACGTTCATGTCGCAACCACCGTGTTTGAGCGAGCGAACGAGGCGAGGCGAACAGGAAAGAACATGCGCCAGCGCGAGTACTGGATTTAGCCCCCCGCCTCCCAATTGTCCTGTTAATGTATAAAATGAATACAAAACACTCTAAAATATCATGAGGGAGTGTTTCTAGTTAGTTAACCATTACAACCTCTATTTTGGGCCAAGAAAATAAACTGCAGTCTGCTAAAAAGAAATTATGTGAACATTCCTTATATGGGTAAGAAATCTAATTTTACAAGAAAACGTGACGTGATGGAACATTTTGGCTATTTTTCCTGGATTCAGCACCCCAAAATCTATAGGAATCAGTTGCAAAACTGGAGGCAGTTTTTTGGTAGTGTACCTGTGTTATCTGCTACGTATTTTATTGCTTTTTTAAGACTTTCCTTTTTCAAAAATATCATCTGAAGTAGCAATTGTAGTCTTAATTTTATGAGGTACTATAAATAGCACTTGATATTTAAATATAATGTAATTTTGTTTACTTTCATAAACCACATTGGACCAAAGGGGATACAGATGGATAGAGAAAATTTAAATTAAATTAACTCTCCCAACTCACGTAACCCAGTTATTGCAGTGAGTTGCCAGCCAGAGACCCTGCCTCTGAGCCCTCAGTCTGCCTACTATTATCAGTATGTGGACTGGGGCTTCCTGGCCCCTAGGGGACTCTGAAGCTTTCCCTGGTCAGTCCAGGGATGAAAGACAACTAAGTCCTCCATGTGACAATATTTCTCAACCCTTTGGCTAAGATCAACCTGCAATTCTGAGCTATGAGCTGAGGGCAAGTCTTTCTAAATCTTTTGGCTGAGATTAAGAACCCATACAGTATGGGATGTTATCATTCTGCCACTTAATCCCATGAGAGCACACTATTACATTTTGATTGCTGCCAAGGCAGAAGGATTAGATCAGCTGTAAATAGAAGACTGGAGCAACCTTTGATGTAGCCTCAGTGTGGACCTCAATGGCAAATAGCATAACTCTACCTCTTCACAACATCACCCAACTTAAAAAAAAAAAAAAGCTATAAAAACCTAATGCTCCCCTCCCCAATCTAGCTACACACTGTGGTTGTTTAAGTGCATTTTTTAAAGTTATGGGGAGGGGAGAGGGATCATACATGCAAAGGGACCAATACAATAAATGGTGGGAGGTATTGCACAGACTTTAATGAGGTTTCTGTGCACAATTTTCTGTGACATTGCCACTACCCAATGCAAAAAGGTGTTTCGTGCATGAACTTACTGATCGCAAGCACTTCTGCTGACATCAGTATACAGCTCATTTAAATGCCATGGTAATGAAAGCATTAGCCACTAAATCCAGGTGCAAAAAAAGCACACAGCAAACTTAAAAGCTGAGCTTTAACATCAGTAAAAGGTTAACCTATTCTTCTTTAGTCAGCATTAGTGAGGAGTTCAAAAGTTTTAAAGTAGAACTTGACACATTTATTTAAACAAGCATTTGAGCTTCTCGATTAGCTAGGCATGCTTCGAATAATAAGAGGTGCAGTTGTAGTGAGCCAGCGTAAAAGACTATACTTGCCTGCTTGTTTCACTAGAATGTATGCTTTTTCTGTTTGTGCGACTGATGTACATTTCTCCCTTTGACTCTTCTTTTCTGTCCATTAACTGAGTGGAGTTCCTTTCACTTCTTTAGTTTCTTTTTTATTGAAATTTGTAAACCGCTTTGTATACTCTGAAAAGGCGATATAGTAAATAGAATAAACCATGTCTGTTTCTTCTCTTTGCTGAAAATAGAAGTACCAGCAGCTTTTTTCTGGACTCCTTGAAGGAGAAAGGGCAAAACATAAATTGTACAAAAATAAGGCAGGGCATATGTAACTGAAGAGATGGTGTGCTGGACTGCTGACCTAACCCTGTACAATGTTATTTCTGCACAACATAATATTGATATTTATGTGCAAATTAGCATTCTAGTCTATGTGCATTAAAACCCTGTGCACAGCTTCGATTTTCCCAATACCAAACACTATTTATGAGCTCAATAGCATTCTAGCCTATGTGCACGACATATAGATGCTGCTAGCGTCAACCCATGTATCATGCTTCTGGGATGCTCTCCCATGTTTGCACAAATTTTTTGCACACAACTTATTTGTATACTATTTGATTACTGCACTGAGGAACAAAACTCACTCTTGATACTTGCATTAAGAAACTGTATGTTGAGATTTAGCACATGGCTATGAACCTGCCCCCAAAGTTGGTTCAAGGTGTTGGCACCCTAGACAAACCTTAAGCGTTATGCCCCATTGACTGTCTTCAGTTGACGCATGGCCAGCTCCACAACCATGGAGTTGAGCGGCAGTTGTGCTTTTTGGAACCCAGGCTCCGGCGGACTTGATACATCGAGTCGAGCCACTTGCTGATTACCGGCGGACTTGATACATCGAGTCGAGCCACTTGCTGATTACCGGCGTCGTCGCCGTTGTCTCCCACATGCGGAACATAAGTTGTTCCAGGATAGGAGGAATGGGCACCGTGAGGGCCTCCTGAGGGGGAGCCTCATACTGGAGGATCTTGAGCTCATCGGCTCAAGGATCCTCTCCTCAGACTCTGTCGGGAAAGCCAAAGCCTTAGACGTATCCCGCACGAAGTCCAAAAAACCCATATCCTCCGGTGGGGACCTTCTCCAAGGTTCAGATACTGGGGAATCAGAGGGAACATCTCGATAACGACGAGTGTCTGGGGACTCCTAGTCCTTGGTCTCCCAAGTGGAGGCCTCCGAGGAAGACTCGTGGAGCTCCTTGGGCATCGAGGGTCCCAACGCCATCTGCCCCGATGCATGCAGGCTCGGCAGTGACAACCTCGGTCCCGATGGGTGGGAGGCCGAGTGCGACCTCGGCTGAGGATCGACTCGGGCCCTCAAGGCCTTGAGGATTGGCTAAGCCTCCGGGGTCGACTTCAACGTCGAGAGCCTGGTGGTCAGGGCAGAGGAACCGGATATGCCAGACATCAGCGCCCGCTGCTGTTCCATGAAGGCAGTGAAACTGCGCTCCAAGGCCGCTATTCTGGACTCCAGCCTGGAGGGTCTGCAGCCCCCGGCTCGGGCGCCAACATGCCTGGGCTCAAAGCCGGTTCCCCCGGAGGGGAGTCCTCGACTAGGACAGTATGTACTTGCCTAGGCCGATCCACGACCATGTCCCTGTGAGGAACCTTGGCTGGGCGCTCCTTCTCCGATGCCTCGGGCAGGCGCTCAGGGCTCTGCGACCGGCCCTGAGAGTAGCCAGGCTTCTCGTAACAGTCCAGAGACGCCGCCTTCGAGGGTTTCTTCCTTCTCTTCAGTTCCCTCGAGGGAGACCACCTCTCCGAGGAACCCCGACGACACTTGGGATCAGAGTGCTCCTCCAGAGGCGTGGAGGCCTCGGACGAGGTCCTGGCTCTCGGAGGAATGGAGGAGTCAGAAAAAATCTTATCATGCTGCTGCTGGTGGCTCTTCAAGGCCTTTGAGGACATCTTTTTACACAGACCACAGTCCGCCGGGTCGTGGTCCGGGCCGAGGCGCCGGAGGCAGCAGTCATGCGTATTGATGAGGGACATGATTTTCCTGCACCAATCACTCTTTTTGAACCCGCTGGTAGCCATGGGGGGAAAAAGGACCCCAGCAAAGTCGAAGACCCTTCGGGCTGCCAGTGAGGGAAAAATGGGCATGAAGATGCCCCAAGAAAGAAAAAATCAAAACTTAGAAGAGGAATTGACGCGATACCAAGATACTGAGGCCAGAGGGGGGAAAGGTACCAGTGTGAAAAATCAACTTTTCCTGGGACAAATACAGACTGTCTGATGGGCTCCGCAGATAAAAGGAGACTGAGCAAGATGACACCCTTGGGCGGGAAGGGGACCACGCATGCATGGTAGCAATTCAAAAAGGCTTTCTTTGAAAGCTGGAAATTTACTACGTCGGCGTCACCCATATCTGAGGACTGACTTCCTGCTTGTTCCCGGAGAATCATCATGCCACTGTCTGCTTTGAGCTTCAGGAGCAATTTGCAATGAGAGGTATTGGAGGATAAGCATAAAGAAGACCTTCCCCCGGTGAAAGAGGAAGGCATCAAACACTAATCTGTTATGTGATCTTACGCTAGAGCAGAACTGATTCACCTGAGCATTCTGAGGGGTGGCAAAAATGTAATTACTCACCCATAGCAAGTGTTCTCCATGAACAGCAGGAATAAGTCCTAACATATGGGTGACATCCCCAACAGAGCACCAAGTGGGAATGCTCCCCAACTTCCATCATGCTTGTGTGCCTGACATCCTGCCTGCCGTGGCATCATCTTATCCTCAGTGCGATAAAAAAGCTAATAGCCAAAACAACTCAAAGGGAGGTGGGAGGGTTGTGAGGACCTATCCCTGCTGTTCATGGAGAAAGCATAGTTACTCACCTGTAACAGATGTTCTCCTGGGACAGTAGGAATCAGTCCTCAAATACGGCTGATGTCAGCACAAATGGAACCCGTGAGGAGCATTTCCCCAGCTTTCACAGAAAGCCTTTGGGAATGCCACCATGCATGCATGGTCCCCTTCTCACCCAAAGGTGCCTTCTTAGTCAGCTGCCATAGCTATAGCCCCTTCAAGATGATGGCAAAAATATACAGCAACTCCAAGGGGAGGAGGGAGGGTTGCAAGGACTGATTCCTGCTGTCCCTGGAAAACACCTGTTACAGGTGAGCAACTATGCTTTCTCCAGGAACAAGCAGGAAGTCAATCCTTACATATGGGACTCCCTAGCTCCAGGATACCAAGGACCTGTGAGAAAAAGCATGGCAGCACCGTGAGCAGTCACCAGTGAAGGCCGAAGGCAGCCCGAGGACCCCGGGTCCATGGATGGTCACACTCCCAGTAGCTGGAACAAGAAGGGTCGGAGGGCAGGAGTTGCTTAAACCCAGAACAGATTAAGGAGTACAGCCTAGCTGAAGGTGGCATCCCGATGGGACTCCCTCTCCAGGCAGTAATGCACTGCAAAGATGTGAGTGGAGGACCAGGTGGCAGTCCGGTAGATGTCTGCCAGTAGCACTGAGCATAGGCTAGCGACTGACATCGCCATCTCCACCTCTCGGACATTGTGAGCCGTGACTCAGCGGTCCAGGGGAAACCCAGCCTGGGTCTGGGCAAAAGCGATGCAGTCCACCACCCAGATGGACAAGGTATGCTTGGTGACCGCCAGCCCCAGATGGCTGGGATTGAAGGAGACCAAGAGCTGCCCAGATCTATGGTGGTCCCGAGTCTGCTGCAGGTAGAAAGAGAGAGCCCTCTTACAATCCAGGGTGTGGAGAATCGCCGATGCCCGGTCAGCATGGGGCTTCGGGAAGAAGGTGGGTAGCACTGTCTCTTAACTGAGATGAAAATTCGAGACAACCTTTTGGAGGAACTTGGGGTGAGTCCACAGGACCACCCTGTTCCTATAAAATCTTGTGTACGGTGCCTCAGCCATCAGCGCCCTGGAGTTTGCTGACCCTCCGGGCAGAGGTGAAAGCCACCAGGAAGGCCACCTTCCACAACAGATGCCGCAATGGGCAGGTAGCCATGGGCTCAAAGGGTGGCTTGGTCAGCTGCGTGAAGACCACATTGCGGTCCCATTCCACTGGAGGAGGGTGGGTAGGGGGCCTGGAAAGGAGCAGGCTTCAAATGAAACAAGAGACAAGCAGTTGCTCCGAAAGAGGTTTGCCCTCGATGGGGTGGTAGTTCACTGAGATGGCACCCAGATGAACCCTGACTGAGTTAGACTTTAGCCCAGACTGCGAGAGGTGGAACAGGTACTGCAAGACCAAACTAGTACGGCATGAAAATGGGTTCACTTGGAGCTCCGAGCACCCCACTGAGAACAGACACCACTTGAAGGTGCAAGCCCATCTGGTCGAGTCGTGAGGCCAAAAGAATGCCCTCGATCTCCATGGGAAGATGGTAGGAGGCTAGAGCGACCCACTCAGCTGCCAAGTTGTGAGGGATAGGGACCTCAGACTGGGATGGAGAAGCAGACCCTCCTCCTGCAACAGCAGCTCCAGTAAGAACCTGAGTGGGACCAGGAGCTCCGTCGAGAGAGAGAGCAGCAGGGGAAACCAAGGCTACCTGGGCCACCTCAGGGCTATGAGAATCACAGAGACCCTGTCCCACTGGATCTTGAGAAGGGTCCAGGCAATGAGGGGCGTGGGTGGGAAGGCATATAGCAGGTCCATTTTCCACAAGATAAGGAAGGCATCCAGGGCCACCCTGCCCGGGTGAGGGAGGGGACTGCAGAACCGGGAGAGCTGCGAATAAGCAGGACTGGCAAAGAGGTCCAGGTCTGGAGTCCCCCAGTGCTGGAAGAGCCGCTGCGCTGTCCGTGGACACAGGCACCTCTCATGCGGATGGAGGACTCTGCTAAGCTGGTCCGCCAAAGTATTGTTCCGACCCGGGAGGTAAGTAGTCCAGATGGTCATGTCCTGGCACACCACAGAGGAGCATAGGGTTGTCGCCCCCGAACAGAGGCTGTAGGAGCCAGTACCTCCCTGCTTGTTCACATAGAATATCATGACCTGCTTGTCCATCTGGACCAACACCTCTTGGTACTGCAGGCAGTCCCTGAAAACTTTGAGAGTGAGGCGAATAGCCCGGAGCTCCAGCAGGTTGATCTGCTGCTGGGACCCCTCGAGGGACCAAGTCCCTTGAGTGCATCGCTCCTCACAGTAGGTTCCCCCGTCACCAGGGAGGCGTCTATCATTAAGACTACCTGATGCGCCGAAGCTTGGAAGGGCATAGCTCGAAGTAGGTTCTGAGACTCCTGCCACCAAGCGAAAGACTCCACCATGCTGGGAGTGACTGAGATGGGGTCTCGGAGGCAGCCACTCGACTGCGCCCATTGCGCTCAGAGGTATCACTGTGTCGCCCGCATGTTGAGACGAGCATTGGGCATGACATGGACCGTGGAGGCCATGTGGCCGAGAAGGTGAAGCATCGTCTGGGCCGAGATGGCGTTATTGCACCACACTTCAGATGCCAGGGACACGAAGCAGTCCGCACTGTCCTGAGGAAGAAAAGTCATGGCCCAAAGGGTGTCTAAGCGAGCCCGATGAACTCCAGGGACTAAACTGGAGTGAGGTGAGACTTTGGATAATTGATCACAAACCCCAGAATGCTCCAGGAAGCGAATGGTGCGGTCCATGGCCTGCCTGGCTTCGGAGGCGGTGCCCTTTGTTACAAGCCAGTTATCTAGATATGGATTGACAAAGTTGCCCTGCAGCTGTAGGTGGACCACAGCCACAGCCAGGCACTTCGTAAAGACCCGTGGGGCAGACGCGAGGCCAAAGGGAAGTACCCTGTACTGGTAATGGTTTCTCTGAACCATGAAGTGGTGGTACTTTCTGTGTTTGGGATGGACGAGGATGTGAGCGTAAGCATCCTTTAAGTCCAAGGAGCATACCCAATTGCCCTGGTGGAGGTAGGGCAGTAATGTTCCAAGGGAGAGCATCTTGAACTTCTCCCGCACCAGGAACTTGTTGAGGTTTATGTTTGTTTATTGAACTTGATATAAAGCCTTTCAATTACAAAAGCAAAGCGGTGTATAATTGTCAAAAATCACAAGAATGGCCAAAGGCCTAGAAAAGGAAACAAAGTTACAGTATTAATAGGATAGCAGAGAGTAAGTCATGCATACCAGGCAGAGGAAAAAGGACACATTGGAGGACAAGAGATCATATAGAAGGAGTGGGAAGGTCAAAAGCAGATGAAAATACGTGGGTTTTCAGGTGTGATTTGAAGGTACGATAGTTTTGTTGAAGTCTGAGGGAACTAGGCAATGAGTTCAGGCTCTGCAGGTCGAATATGGGCTGAAGACCCTCTGTCCGTTTCGGGACAAGGAAGTATCGGGAGTAAAAGCTCCATCCTCGGAAGTGTGGTGGAACTGGTTCTACCGTGTCATCCTCGAGGAGGCATGCAAGCTACTGATTCAGGAGGGCCTGGTGCAGGGGAAGCAGATCTGGTTCCCCGGGGAAGTACGAAGGAGGGGCCTGGTCCAGATGGAGAAGATAGCCCTCCCGAACAACCTGGAGGACCCAGGCGTCAGTGGAGATGGACTCCCACCTGTTGGAGAAATGGACCAGACGCCCCCCCGATGGACAGCCACCCTGCCAGAGGATGAGAGGCTATGCCGATGGCGTCAAAACCCCGAGGGTGGCTGAGCTGAGCTGGCGCCAGGGGTTGGGTCTTGGGACTCTTCAGCAAACAAGGGCTGTGGACCGTGGTCCTGCCCTGACTGCCCTGAACGGGGGTCGACGCCAGCAGATAGGCCTAGTAGCCCCTGTATGGGAGCCCCTTCCGATGGAAGAAAGGCTTCTTGCTCTGCTGCTTCTTCCTGGGGAGGGAAGAAGTTTTCCAGGAGAGGTGAGTATGAGTCACGTTCTCTGTCTCAATCTCCACTGCCATCCTCCATGGGCTTGCTGAATAGTTGCTCCCCAAGGCAAAGGATGTCCAGCAGCTTCTCCTGGACCCACTGTTCCAGGTCTGAGGACTGGAGCCAAGATTGCCGGTGGACTCCAATGCCAGCCGCCGTCACCCGGGCAGAAGACTCAAAGTCGTCGTACGTGCTCGCGAGAGGTACTTCGAGCATTCTCCGAGGGACTTTGAGAGGGCCTGAAAATGCCGGAGATGGTCTCCGTCAAGGCCTGCCGCAAAGCCTCCGAGCTCTCTAGCTAGGTCACGGAAGAACATCCCAATGTATAATTTGTAAACTTGGATGTAGCATGACAGCCTGGAGCCCTGATAAGCCTTGCGCCCGAGGACGTCTAGGGTATGAGACACTCTGCCCAGCTCTTTAGCTTCTTCATGGCCAATACGACCACCATCGAGATGTGGGGAAGCTGGGCTTTCCAAAACCCTGGGCCCTGCTTAATCCTATAAATAGCGTCCAGGCACTTGCTCACGATTGGGACAGAGGCCGGGATCTCCCACA
Source organism: Ichthyophis bannanicus (assembly GCA_033557465.1). Taxonomy (NCBI): domain Eukaryota; kingdom Metazoa; phylum Chordata; class Amphibia; order Gymnophiona; family Ichthyophiidae; genus Ichthyophis; species Ichthyophis bannanicus. The sequence goes on along the minus strand of CM066041.1, from coordinate 195,812,097 downwards.
TGCAGAGGAGGAGTCTGTTCAGAATGGGAGGAACCAGCACTGAGAGAACCTCTTTCGGAGGGGCTTCATATTGCAGAATATCAAGCTCCTCAGTGCAGGGCTCCTCCTCCAATTTGGTGGCCTGCGCCAGAGCCCATGCCATGTCCCGGATGAACTCCAGAAAGGAAGTGTCCTCGGGAGGTAACCGCCGCCTCTGGGTCAGCAGAAGGGGTCGGAGGGGAGGCCTTGGTGGGACCGAGTCTTTAGGGAGGTCTCCCTGTCAGACTCCCACTCTGACTAGTCCATGGAGGACTCGAGGTCGGGCAGCTCAAGATGAGTTGGTGACCCGCGTCAGATTTCCAAGGCCAAAACTTGCCCTGAGCCGGAGGCACTCGTCCGAAAAGATCTTACGCTCGAGGACCAGGATGGAGATTGAGACCCACACCGAGGATCCTCACGAGGCTTCTGGCTCTCAGGGGTCATGCAGCGGCCCGTGGAGTCCTCGAGGTTGAGGTCCCTGCGGTCAAGAGGTGCATGCCGGTGGGGCCAGGCACCAGCGCCTGCTGGGCAGCGAGGAATGCAGAAACGCTGTGCTCCAGGGCCAGCATCTGGGCCTCCCACTCAGGAGTGGGGCCCTGCGACACTGACGCCAGGGTGACAGGGTCGGGTGTCGAGGAGGAGAGGGGAGCCTCGCCAGGACGACCCTCAGGAGACTGGGCGCCTTCACCAGAGGCCTCCATATCGGTTCGATGTACCTTACTGGGCTGCTCCCTCTCTGATTCCAGAAACTGCCGAGGGGGGCTGAGAGACCGGGTGTGTGACCTCTCACGCTTGTCCTCATGGCCTTCTTTTTCTTCTGCTCGCTTTCGGGCGACCCCTGGTCAGAGTGCTGCCGGGCCCAGGGAGGTGCCTTGGGAGACTCCAGAGGTTGCGGGTTCAAAGAGCAGGAGGCTACCAGGGCTGCCTTATAGAAGAGATCATCCAGCTTCTGCTTACGACTCTGGATGGCCTTGGAGGACATCTTCTTACAGAGGGAGCATAGCTCCGGTTCATGGTTGGCTCCTAGACACCTGAGACAACAGTCATGGGTGTCTGTGAGCGATGTACTTTTTTGAACACTAATCACATTTCTTAAAACCGGCCATTGGAGGAAAGAGGACCCTTGCGAGGTCGAAGATCCTCGACGTGGCCAGCGGTTAAAAAGGGTGCAAAAGCATGGTAAAAAGCAAAAAAGGCAAAAAAAGGGAAAAACCCCGAGACCAAGGCCGAAGCAGAGGTGCTGAAGAGGCGGGATGAGGACCGGCGAAGGCCGGAGAGCAAAAACCGGTTGGAAGCAGAGAAACTTTTACTGGGGACAAGACGCACGTCCAAAGAGCTCCGCGGAAAAAGGGAGACTGAGTAAGATGGCACCTTTGGGCTGGAAGGTGACCACACATGATTGGTGGCATTCCAAAAGGTTTTCTTTGAAAGCTAGGGAAATGCTCCGTGCGGGCTCTGTCAGTGCTGACGCCACCCATATGTGAGGATTGACTTCCTGCTTGTTCCTGGAAAAAGCATAGCTACTCACCTGTAACAGGTGTTCTCCAGGGACAGCAGGAATCAGTCCTCACATATGGGCGACATCGGCGCCGACAGAGCCCTCGTGGAAGCATCTCCCCAGCTTTCAAAGAAAGCCTTTGGGAGATGCCACCATGCATGTGTGGTCCCCTTCCCACCCAAGGGTGCCATCTTGATCAGTTGGGTGCCATAGCTAGAGCCCAACCAAGAAGATGGCCAAAAATGAACAGCAACTCCAAGGGGAGGAGGGAGGTTTGTGAGGACTGATTCCTGCTGTTCCTAGAGAACACCTGTTACAGGTGAGTAACTACGCTTTCTCCAGAAACAAGCATGAAGTCAGTCCTCACATATGGTACTCCCTAGCTCCAGGCAACCGAGGACTGGTAGAAAAACCCAGCCGTGAACAGCCACAAGCAAATCTGAAGGCAGACTCTGAGGACCCTAGTGTCCAGGGAGAACCATGGCTCCGGTAGCCTGAACAAGAAGGGTCGGAGGGCAGGAGCTGCCTAAATCCTGAAGAGGTTACGGAGTACAGCCTGGCTGAAGATGCTGTCCTGTCAGAATTCCCTCTCCAGGCAGTAGTAAGCTGTAAAGGTATGGACAGAGGATCAGGTGGCAGCCCGGCAGATGTTGGTCATCGGCACCGGCCAGATGTTTGTGACAGAAGTCGCCATTGCCCTGACATTGTGCACCATGACACAGTGCTCCAGGGGGACTCCAGCACGGCTATGCTCAAAGGCGATGCAATCCGTCATCTAGACGGATATGGTCCATTTAGTGACCACCTGCCCTATGTGGCTGGGGTCAAAGGAGACTAAAAGCTGTGAGGCTTTGCAGTGGCCCTGGTCCATTGTAGGTAAAAGGACAGGGCACGTTTGCTATCCAAGGTATGGAGGACAACCAATGCTGCGTCGGCGTCATGCCACAGGAAGAAGATAGGGAGAACCACCTCCTGATTGAGGTGGAGACTACCTTTGGTAGGAACTTGGGGCAAGTATGGAACAGGGTGGTGCTCCACACTTGCCCCAAGTTCCTACCAAAGGAACTACTATAGAACCTAGTGTTGGGAGGCTCGGAGTTCATTGACTCTGCAGGCCGAGGTGAGCGCCACAAGGAAGCCGACCTTGCAAGACAGATGGCGTAGGATGCAGGTAGCCAAGGGCTCGAATGGCGGCTTGGTGAGCTGCGCCAGGACCACATTGAAATCCCATTCCGCCGACCACATTGAAATCCCAATAGGCCCCGCATAAACCTGTTGAGGGCTGCATGGAGAGGGGCTTGCCCTCAGTGGAGTGATGATTAGCCAAGAGAGCACTGAGATGCACCCTGACGGAGATGGACTTAAGTCCAGACTGCGATAGATGGAGGAGGTACTGAAGGACCGAGTGCACTGGGCAAGAGAACAAGTCAAGGTGGTACTCCGTGCAGTACAGGGCGAACTGCCGCCACTTGAAGGAATAAGCCCGTCTCGTGGAATCCCTGCAAGATGCCAGAATGATTTCTTCCATCTCCCTGGGAAGGTATAGTGGGCTAAGGCAATCCGCTCAGTCACCATGCTGTGAGGGATAGGATTCCCGGGTTAGTATGGAGGATCAAGCCCCCCCCCTCCTGTGTCAGGAGTCCCAGAGAGTTCCAGAGGGGAACCGGGGGCTCCAGAGAGAGACGGAGCAGCAGAGGGGAACCATGGTTGCCTGGGCCACCGTGGGGCTACCAGGATGATTGACGCCTTGTCATACTGGACCTTGAAGAGGGTCCAAGCAATCAGTGGCATGGGGGGAAATACATAAAGGAGGCCTCCTGTCCACGAGAGGAGGAAGGTGTCGGCGGCCACCTTGGAGGGGTGGGGTTGAGAGCTGCAGAACCGGGGCAGCTGAGCATTGACTGGGCTAGTGAAGAGGTCCATGCTTGGGTTCTCTCTAGCCGGAAGAGTCTGAGCACTACCTTGGGGTCCAGGCACCACTCATGTTACTGGAGGATCCTGTCGAGCCTGTCTGCCAGGGCATTGTCCTGGCCCAGGAGATAGACAGCCCTGAGGAGCATCCCTTGGCTGGCCGTGAAGGAGCAGAGGGCCACGGCTTCCTGACAGAGGGGGTAGAAGCCCATGCTGCCTTGCTTCTTCATGTAGAACATCATGACCTAGTTGTCCATCTGGATGAGCACAGACTGGTGCCATAGGAAGTATCTGAAGACACTCAGGGCGAGGAAGATGGCTCTGAGCTCGAGCAGACTGATCTGCTGCTGGCTCTTCTCGAAGGACCAAGCCCTTCAGGTGCGCAGCTCCTCGAAGTAGGCACCCCTACCTGTCAGGGAAACATCTGTTGCGAGGACCCTGTGGGGGTTCAGGAATTGAAAGGGCATGCCTGCCCGCAGGTGCCGGGCATTCTGTTACCAAGTGAGGGATTCTGCGAGCTGGCAAGAGATGGTGACCCTGTCCCAAAGCCTGCCCATGGACTGGGTCCACTGGGACCGGAGGCACCACTGAGCCGCCCGCATGTGGAGGCATGTGTTGGGGACTACATGGACTATGGAGGCCATGTGGCCCAGGAGGCAGAGGAGGGCTTGAGCTGACACTTTAAGAAAAGTGGAAGGAAGTCCAAAAAACTGCCAGCATGGTTTAAAGGTGAGGTCAGAGAGGCTGTTGTTGCCAAAAAAGCATCTTTCAGGAAATGGAAAAAAGAGCCAAACGACGAAACCTGGAAACAGCACAAGCACTGGCAAGTCAAATGCAAGGCATTGATAAGGCAGGCAAAGAGAGAATTTGAGAAGAAGCTTGCTGCGGAAGCAAAAACACGAAATAAAGACCTTTTCAAGTACATTCGTAGCAAAAAACTGTGATAGAGTCACTTGGTCCATTAGATGATAAAGGGGTTAAAGGAGCACTAAGAGGCGACAAGGCGAAAGCAGAGAGACTGAATGAATTCTTTGCTTCGGTCTTTACTGAGGAAGATGTAGGGATGTTACCCATGACTGAAGTGGTATTTAAAGGTGCGGAAGAATTGAAGGAAATATCGATACATCGGGAAGATGTCTTACAACTATTAGATAAACTGAAGAGTAGCAAATCACCTGGGCCGGATGGTATACATCCAAGGGTGTTGAAAGAACTGAAATATGAGATTGCAGACCTGCTATCAGTAATCTATGAACTATCATTAAAATCATCTCTAATACCTGAAGATTGGAGGATCGCCAATGTAACACCAATTTTTAAAAAGGGTTCCAGGGGTGATCCGGGAAACTACAGACCGGTGAGCCTGACGTCAGTACCGGAAAAAATGGTAGAAACCATCATAAAGAATAAAATTACTCAGTATGTAGATAGTCACAACCTAATGGGAGACAGCCAACATGGCTTTAGACAAGGAAGATCTTGTCTTACTAATCTGTTATGTTTTTTTGAAGGAGTGAATAAACAGGTGGACAAAGGTGAGTCGGTTGATATTGTGTATCTGGACTTTCAGAAAGCCTTTGACAAGGTCCCTCATCAAAGACTTTTGGCAAAACTAAAGAGTCATGGGATAGGAGGCAGTGTACTATTGTGGATCAGGAACTGGTTAAAAGATAGAAAGTAGAGGGTAGGGCTAAATGGCCAATTTTCCCAATGGAGAAAGGTGAATAGTGGTGTACAACAGGGATCTGTGCTGGGTCCACTGCTTTTTGACATATTCATAAATGACCTGGAAAGTGGAATAACGAGTGAGGTTATCAAATTTGCAGATGACACAAAACTATTTAAAGTTGTTAAAACCCAAGAGGATTGTGGAAAATTGCAAGAGGATCTTGATAAATTGGAAGACTGGGCATCAAAATGGCAGATGAAATTTAATGTGGACAAGTGCAAGGTTATGCACCTAGGGAAGAACAACCCAAACTATGGTTACACGATGCAAGGTTCTACATTAGGAACCACCACCCAGGAAAAAGATTTAGGCGTCATTGTGGATACCATGTTAAAACCCTCGGCCCAGTGTGCAGCGGCGGCCAAGAGAGCAAATAGAATGCTAGGTATGATAAGGAAAGGAATGGAAAATAAAACAAAAGATATTATAATGCCTCTATATTGTTCCATGGTGAGACCGCACCTTGAATATTGTGTGCAATTCTGGTCACCGTATCTTAAAAAGGATATAGCGATTTTAGAAAAGGTTCAGAGAAGAGCCACCATAATGGTAAAGGGGATGGAAGGATACTCCTATGAAGAAAGGCTAAAAAGGTTAGGGCTCTTTAACCTGGAAAAGAGACGGCTGAGGGGAGATATGATAGAAGTCTATAAATTAATGAACGGAGTGGAACGGGTAAACGTAGATCGATTGTTTACGTTATCAGAATATAGAAAGACTAGGGGACATGCAATGAAGCTACAGGGTAAACTATTTAAGACTAATAAAAGAAAATATTTTTTCACTCAACGTGTAATCAAACTCTGGAATTTGTTACTGGAGGATGTAGTAAAGGCTGTTAGTGTAGCTGGGTTTAAAAAAGGTTTGGACAAGTTCCTGGAGGAAAGGTCCATAAACCATTATTAAGAAGTGACCGAAGATATCAATGCTTGACCCAGTACAAGCATTGTGGAACTTGTGTCTCTTGGGGAAACTGCTAGGTAAATATGACCTAGATTGGCCACTGTTGGTAACAGAATACTGGGCTTGATGGACCTTGGTCTAACCCAGTATGGCATATCTTATGTTCTTATGGAAGATGTCCTCTAACGCGTTAAGGAGTCGGCAGCACCAAAAGGAAAGAATCTTCTCTGACTCTGCATCTGGTAGGGCCTGGACCTCATCAGAGGCCTCGACATCTCGGGACTCTGGCCTCGAGCAGTGTCGAGGGTTGTGGTGCAGCAGAGGATACACAGCCCATGGAAGTGCAGGTAAAAGAGGAGCTTACCTTAGACTCAGCTGTGCAAAGAGACACGAGGCATAGTGAAACAGTTGAGCAGGGAAACTACTACGTCCCAAGCAGAAAGCTTATCAGGAACACCTGATTTCAAATCCTCACGTTACGTATAGGGCTGGGAACCAGATAAGAGAAGGTTCCAGTCAGTGGATAAGGGCAGAGGGCAAAAGCCGGAGTGAGAGCCTGAGCCAGGGAGGACAGAGATGGACACACCCACATTCACCAATACGAGGGAGTGCTAAGAGTAGCACAGGAGGTGGAATAGCAGGTGGGGCCATAGCAGATGACGTAGCAAGAGAAAGCAGCAGGAGGTGTGGCTACAGTCAGCTGAGCAGAAACCACAGAGGAGTGCTGGGAGAGAAAGCTGCTATCGGAGAACCAGGAAGTGAATGCAGCTACAGCACTCGAGGGAAAAGGTTTGAGGCAGGCTGTGCTGGGAGAAGTTATGCCACCAGACACAGACCTCAAGAGAAGCCAGGAGAGTCTTATCATCCAGGAGACCGGTATGTGCCTGCAATAAGCACAGGTCAGCTCAGAAAGAGTGTCGGGGGATGGGAACTCCAAACATAGCTGCACACTGAGAAACAGCTGGAAGGCTGACACAAACTCTGCTACTTCACAGTACGGCTGGGAGGCTAGAGAAAAGGGACATTGCAAGCCAAGAGCCAGGACAATCCCTAAAGATAAAAGGTGGGAACCCTGTTCTTATAAAGAAAGGCTTGAAACGTATGCATGCAAAGGGCGTGGCCATGAGAATAAAGGCAGGAGAAAAAGGTATTCAGAACCTTTACTTTGGGAGGAAAACCCAGAGAGAGTCTCCCTCACGTCAGACAGGTATAAACCTGGGAAGAGAGAAACATTTGCAGGAAGCTGTAGTGATTTATCACAAAGGGACGTGCCAGAATATACCACACAGGAAGAGTGTGATACCGAGAGCTTGGGGAGTGCCATAGAGGGTATGTTGTGGGAAGATAACAGCTGCCTTCCAGACCCCATGCCCATGGACTGTAGCATTTGTTATAAACGCAACCATTCTGCTTAAGTTAAGTAATTGAAAGGAGCTTTGTGAGATTAACAAAGGAACAGAAGTTCGCTGTTACCATTTTTGCTTTATTGCTTGTTTCTGGAGTTTTTGATCCTGGAGAATGTCCGAGCGGGAAGGGGAATAAAACCCATGTTATTTTTCCTTATCACTTTTTGGTCTGCAAGACTCTGTTATTTCACAGCAAGAGCAGAGTTACTTATTTCAATGACCCTAGGCAGCCGCCTACATAGGGTTTAGAGGGCTCTATCCACGGGCCCCATCACAGGGTCCTCTGAAAGGGGGTCTCCCTCGAGGGAGCATCGTAAGAAGAAAAAACACGCGAGGGCGTCGTCGGTGGACGCACTTGGCTCCTCGAGGGCCAAGTCGCATAGCCCCGAGCGTCGTCCTGGGTCTTTGGAATCGGAGAGGCCTGCAAAACAACCTCATGTGGAGATGGAATCCCTGGGTCACGTGAGTACTGTAGTCCTCGTGGACTCACCTCCAGGGGAGCCGACGTCGGGCCAGGCGCCGCCAGTGCCCGAGTCGGGGGCTGCTGAGTCTCCTGAGCTCGGACTCAGGTTGACGACCTTGGAGAGCAGCTTAGCTGCCTTCATGGAACAGCAGCGAGCACTGATCGTCGGTCTCACCGGTGCATCTGCCCCGACCACCGGGACATCGATGTCCAAGTCGACCCCGGAGGCCGAGCCGATCCTCGAGTCCATGCGAGATCGAGTTGATCCTCGGCCAAGGTCCCCCTCGGCCTCCCGTTCGGGACCGAGGTCGTCAATGCCGGTACCCTCGGCGTCGGGGTGGATGGCATCGATGCCTGCCCGACCGGAGCCGCTTGACTCCTCCTCCGAGGAGTCCGGCTGGGAGACGGAGGATGAGGAGTCGCCCGACACCTTTCGGACTCGGTGCGTTCCCTTGGATTCGCCCGAGTCCGAGCCTCGGAGAAGGTTCCCCCCTCCCCCCCTGGAGGATACCCGGTTTTCAGATTTCGTGCGGGACATGGCCAAAGCTTTGGCATTCCCCGCGGATCCCGAGGAGGAGCCTCGAGCCGAGGAGCTCAAGGCCCTACAGTATGACTCTCCTCCGAAGGAGGCCTTTACTGTTCCGGTTCCTCCGATGCTGTAACGGTTGCTCTTCCGCATGTGGGTAGCGCCGGCATCGACGCCGGTTTTGAGCAAGCGGGTCGATTCCATCTATCGAGTCCACAAGAGCCCCGGGTTCCAAAAGGCACAATTACCGCACCACTCCATGGTTGTGGAATCGGCCATGCATCGTCTGAAGAGTCAGAAGATGCACTCCTTGGGGCCTCCCGGCCGGGAGGCCCAGAACCTGGATGCCCTCAGTAAGAAGTGCTTCCAGGGCTCTATGCTTGCTTGCCATGTCCAGACCTACCAGCTGTACATGGGCATGTACCTTCGAGACCTGGCAAAGGAGCTTGCCGGGTTCTCTGCTGGTCTCTCCGAGGAACCTTTGCAGAGGTTCAATGCTCTGTCCTCAGGTATTCGTGAGTGCTCGAAGTTTATATCTCAAGCAGCCTATGATGGCTTTGAGGCTTCGGCCCGAGTAGCCGCAGCTGGCATCGGTGCATGCCATCAGGCTTGGCTAGTCATCGGACCTCGAGCTATGGGTGCAGGACAAGTTGGTCGATGTCCCCTGCCGAGGTGAAAACCTCTTTGGAAAGCCCATGGCTGACAAGGCTGCCAAACTCGAGACCGAGACTCTTACCCGGACAAGGCTGTCCAGAAAAACCTCTGCCCCTTCTCAAAAGAAGAAGGGCTCGGGAAAAAAGACCTTTTACCCGAGCAAGTCATCTGCCTATAAACAATACCCTCATTATCAGGCCTCTGGAGCTCCCCAACAGGGTCAGCAGGCCAAGGGGCAGGGTCATGTGCCCCGTGGGCAGAAAGCCCCCAAGCCTCCTACTCTGGCTCCTGCTCAGCAGGGAGGGGGGTTTTGACTGCATTTGCATAGCCTCTCCTCCTCAGCTGGCCCCCATCAGCACTGGAGGCAGGTTGGCCCTGTTCGCCCACAGGTGGTCAGCCGTCACAAGGGATACCTGGGTTCTCAGTATAGTGCAGAAGGGCTATCTCCTCCACTTCCACCAGGTACCCCCCTCCTATTTTCCAGGGGAGCCTCCCAGACTCCCTCTGCACAGGGACTTACTCCTGCAGGAGTTGGCAGGTTTTCTAAAGGAACAGGCAGTGGAACCAGTGCCCCACCACCTGAGAGGTCACGGCTTCTATTCCAGGTACTTCCTGGTACCAAAGGGAACAGGAGGCCTCAGACCCATCCTAGACTTGCGAAACCTGAACAAGTTCCTGGAGAGGGAAAAGTTCAAGATGCTTACCCTTGGAATCCTGCTGCCCTACCTCCAGCAGGGAGATTAGCTATGCTCCTTAGATCTAAAGGATGCTTATACTCACATCCTTATTCATCCAGAGCACAGACAATATCTCAGATTTGTAGTGGGAGGAAACCATTATCAGTACAGAGTACTGCCTTTTGGCCTTACATCCGCCCCCAGGGTATGGCAGTGGTAGCGGCCTACCTCAGGGTTCAAGGCCTCTATGTCTTCCCATATCTGGACGATTGGCTCATCAGGGGTCAATCCCCGCAAGAGGCCAATCAAGCCACCCTTTGCACTGTCGCTCTGCTTCAGCACCTGGTGTTTGTTATAAACTTCGCAAAGTCCAGTTTGCAACCCTCCCAGAACATGGAGTTCATAGGAGCTCGACTGGACACCTTTCAGGCAAAGGCCTTTCTACCAGTGAACAGGGCCCATAGATTGATGTCTCTAGCCAGGCTATTCCACAGCAATTCTCTGGTCTCCGCCAGACAATTCCTGAGGCTCTTAGGTCACATGGCATCTACGGTCCATGTGACTCCAAATGCCCGTCTACACATGAAGCCGGCTCAATGGGGCCTCAGGACTCAGTGGCACCAGGCCACAGGAAGCCTCACGGACAAAGTGCGGGTGTCCAGCCTACTACACTCGTCTCTGCAATGGTGGCTTCATCTTCCAAATCTAGTGCAAGGGGTACCTTTTCAGGCACCTCCACCCTCTCAGGTGCTGACAACTGATGCTTCTCTTCAAGGTTGGGGTGCACATTGCCATGGGGCATGTACTCAAGGCCTATGGACTCCTTGGGAGGCCGCACAGCTATCCGCTTAGCCCTGAGAACTTTCTCTCATCTCATCTCTCACCAGTCCGTCTTGGTTCAGACGGACAATCAAGTGGCTATGTTCTATGTGAACTAACAAGGGGGCACAGGGTCCCGCCTTCTCTGTCAGAAAGCGCAGAAACTGTGCTCCTGGGCAGTCAATCATGGCATTCTTCTCAAAGCAGTCTATCTCCCAGGTCAGGAGAATTACCTGGCGGACAGATTGAGCAGGATCCTGAAGCTGCACGAATGGCAGTTGAATCCCTTAGTGGCTCAACAAATCTTCCTGAGATGGGGTCTTCCAACCATAGATCTCTTTGCCAGTCCTCTGAACCGTCAACTACCCAGGTTCTGTTCCAGACAACCGCATCCTCTCAGAGTAGCAGCGGATGCGTTTCTCATTCCATGGTCTATAGGCCTCCTATATGCGTTTCCTCCCACGCCTCTAGTGTCCAAGACCCTTTTCAAGGTGACCCGGGACAAGGCCTCAGTGATTCTGGTGGCCCCCAGGTGGCCAAGGCAACCCTGGTTACCACTACTGTTGCAACTGGAGGTGGACACTCCTCTCCCTCTGGGGATGCAACACGATCTCCTGTCTCAGGAGCAGGGATCTCTCTTGCACCCCAATCTCCAGTCCCTCAATTTGATGGCCTGGCTGCTGAAAGGGTAGTCCTAGTGCCTTTACTACTGCCTAAGGAAGTGGAGGACGTAGTCTTGGCCTCTAGGAGACAGTCCACCAAAAAGTCTTATGCCCTTAAGTGGCGTAGATTCTCTACCTGGTGTACTCAACACAATGAGAATCCCTTCTCATGCCTGGTACCCGTGGTGCTGCAGTATTTGCTTCACCTGTCCAACCTAGGCCTTAAGTCCAATTCTGTTAGAGTTCATCTTAGTGCTTTTTCAGCACACCACTCACGGGTGGAGGGTCAGTCTCTCTCCAGCCATCCTTTGGTGGCTCGCTTCATCAGAGGCCTGCTTTTGCTTAAGCCTCCAGTGCGTCCACCTGCCCCTGAATGGGATTTAAATGTGGTCTTGCAACGGCTTACTCGCCCGCCATTTGAACCTATGGCTACTTGCCCTCTGCGTTTTCTGTCCTGGAAAACGCTATTTCTGGTAGCCCTTACCTCAGCAAGGCGAGTGAGTGAACTTCAGGCCCTGGTATCAGAAGCACCTTATACTAGGTTCTATAGGAACAGGGTAGTCTTACGGACTCACCCGAAGTTCCTTCCAAAGGTTGTCTCCTCCTTCCACCTCAATCAGGAGGTGGTTCTTCCGACTTTCTTTCCCAGGCCTCATGCTAGCCGGGCTGAGATGGTCTTGCATATCCTGGACTGTAGGAGGGCATTGTCCCTCTACCTTGACCGTACACGGGAGTACCGGAGAGCGGTTCAGCTCTTCGTCTCTTATGACCCCAATAAGTTGGGGTTGGCTGTCTCCAAGCGTACTTTGTCCATATGGGTAGCTGACTGCATCGCCTGGGCTTACAGGGCAGCCGGCCTCTCATTGCAGGGTTGAGTTACGGCTCACCGTGTCAGGGCGAAGGCTGCGTCAGTGACTCATCTCCGCTCTGTTCCGTTGGCAGACGTCTGCCGGGCCGCTACTTGGTCTTCAAGCCAGACCTTTGTGGCCCACTACTGCCTTGAGAGGGAGTCCCGCAGGGACAGTGCTTTCGGGCAAGCGGTACTCCATAATCTCTTTGGGGTCTAGGCAACTCCTACCCTCCGGCCCTGGTGTTGGGCTACCTTCGGGGGCGTTGTCAGAGAAGATTCTGTTCTTGCATGCTGAGGCTCTAGAGGGAGCTCATTTTTCGGTTTGGGGCCTCTGGTAGCCCTAAGCTAGGGAGTCCCATATGTGAGGACTGACTTCCTGCTTGGTCCTGGAGAAAGAGTAGTTACTCACCTGTAACAGGTGTTCTCCAGGAGCAGCAGGAATCAGTCCTCACAACCCTCCCTCCTGCCCTTGGAGTTGCAGTCATATGATTTATTTTTGCTATTTTTGCTGTCTTTTAGCTATGTCATCAGACTGAGCGAGATGGCACCCTTGGGTGGGAAGGGAACTGCGCATGCGCGCTACATTCCCAAAGGCTTTCTATGAAAGCTGGGGAAGTGCTCCGCACGGGGGCTCCATCGGTGCCGACATCACCCATATGTGAGGACTGATTCCCTTCTGCTCCTGGAGAACACCTGTTACAGGTGAGTAACTACTCTTTCTCTAGGGACAGCAGGAATCAGTCCTCAGAACCTGCCCACCTCCCCTTGGAGTTGCCCACTGTCCTTGTGGTTTTTTTTGGTCTTTGCCTGAGCTATGTCATCTGGCTGATCAAGATGGCACCCTTGGGCGGGAAGGGGACCACGCATGCGGACTCCGTCTGTGTCAATGTCACCCATATGTGAGGACTGATTCTTGCTGTCCCTGGAGAACACCTGTTACAGGTGAGTAACTATGCTATTTCAACCTTTTCAGGGGGAAATCTCCACCCTCCTGGCCGATCTTGCCATCGAGCCTGTGCCTCAGGAGCATATTGGATGGAGGATTTTACTCCAGGTACTTTCTGGTCCCCAAGAAGACGGGGGGTGGGGGGGGGGGGGTTGGCCCATCCTGGACCTCAGAGACCTCAACTCTTTCCTGATGTGAGAAAAGTTCAAGATGGTCTCTCTATTTTATTTATTTATTTATTTTTTATTTAACAAATGCTTATATACCGCTACCTTCCAGAAAGATCAGGTGCGGTTTACAATGGAACAATTTAAGCAGGGTAAACATTCTGCTTTTTACATAGAACATAGGAAACTGTGGTTATACATTACAATAAAATGTTTTAAAAAGGGTAAACATAAACTGTAGTTATACATTAATAATTGTACTTGTGATATATCAACTATGTACAGATCAAAATAGCTATATGCGAAAGGTTTGAAATTCCATTGATTTATTTTAGTGTTACATGTTTATTTACCTATTATTTATATGGTAAGATTTGAAGAGCGGGTGGATCTTTTGATTGTCTTATTGATAGAGATAGGCTTATTTGAAAGCTAATTTAATTTGTTTTGGATTTAATTATATGCGAAAATTGTAGATTGTGGTAGGGTATTACACCGGGATAATTTTATTGAATTGTAATTTATAGCTCTGTTTTAGTTTATTATTGTTTATTTAGAGAATCATTTATCCATTTTCAATAAGTGGAGGAGTGTTTTCAATTGAGTCAAAGTGCAATCTGAACATGTGGGTTTTTAGCCTTTTCCTGAGTTCTTTTAGATCAGTAAGTTTTCTTATTTCTTCCGGGAGTGAATTCCAGAGTGATGGGGCTGCGTGGGAGAAAGCTTTTTTATTAGTTGTCTTTTTAGCTTTGGTGAAGTCTTTTGGACACTTTAATTTGTTGGCGTGGCCTCTTCTGTGAATATTGTTTGGGGACCGTGCTCTCCAGAAAAACGATTGGCTATGCTCCCTGGATCTAAAGGATATGTATACCCACCTACCAATCCATCCTGCCTATTGAAAATATCTCAAATTCGTCCTGGGAAAATAGCACTCTCAGTACTGAGTGTTACCCTTCGGACTGGCTGAGCACCCCAAGTCTTCACAAGTTGTTTTGCAGTGGGTAGCAGCCCGTCTCAGGACAATGGAGGTTTTTGTCTTCCCTTACTTGGAAGACTGGTTCATAAAAAGCACGACTCTGGACGGAGTCCGGCATTCAAAAGAGCTAACCAACTGAGTGCTAAAGCTGTTGGGTTTCATTGTCAATTACTCGAAGTCCCACCTTCAGCCCATTCAACAACTGGAGTTCATAGGAGCGCTCCTTGACACTACTCGGGCAAAAGCCTTTCTCCTGCTGGACAGACTCCAGAGATTGACGGCCTTGGTGCACAAACCCAGCGGAGTCAGCAGGCAATGGATTGTGGGATGCTGACCATGCTCAGTCACATGGCCTCTACAGTGCACATCACTCCCCTGGCTTGTCTGTCGATGAGACAAGCTCAGTGGACGCTCAGTAGAAACAGGCCACTGGCTGCCTCCAGGACTGGATGGCGGTTACTGTGCCTCTTGTCCAGTCCCGGCATTGGTGATTGGATCTTCAGAATCTGCTCCAGGGCCTTCCTTTTCAGCAGGTGCTACTGCAAACGACAATGACTACGGACATATCTAAGCTGGGTTGGGGGGGGGGTGGCGCATCTGGTCCAAACAAGAGATCCTGCACCAGATCAATTTCTTGGAGCTCCGAGCTATAGTGAATGCCTTCAAGGCTTTCTAGGATCATCTGGCCAACCAGATTGTTCTGATTCTGACCGGCAATCAGGTTGTGATGTACTATGTAAACAAGCAGAAGGACATGGGGTTGTATTTCCTTTGCTGGAAGGCAATCCGGTTGTGGAAGTTTGCCTTGCCATCACTCACAGTATGGTGTTAAGGGACACATATCTGCCTAGGGAGCAGAATATCCTGGGTGATCAGCTGAGCCATGTCCTCCAGCCACAAGAGTGAACTTTTTGACGGGGCTTTGGCGGCCCAGATATTTTGGAAGTGGGGTACCCCTTCAATAGATCTGTTTACCACTCAGCATAAATGCCCAAGTGGATCAGTTCTGCTCCGGGGTCACTTTGCAATAGCAGGCTGGCTTTGGATGCCTTCCTCCTGCAATAGGGGGAGGGCCTGCTATATGCATAACTTCCCATACCTAAGACCTTGCTAAAGCTCCAGACAGACAGGGGGTCAATGATCCTCATTGTGCTGCATTGGTCTAGGTAGCCGTGGTTTCCCCTTCTGCTTCAACTCTCCCAGTAGCCAACTTGCACTCAGTCTCCATAGAAGAGATCTGCAGGGCTGCAACATGGTCTTCTGTCCACACATTCACATCTCACTACTGTTTGGATGGGGATTCCCAACGTGACAGCAACTTCAGCCAATCTGTACTCTGGTATTTGTTTGGGGATTAGAATCCAACTCCATCCCACCAAGGCCCTATGGTCCATCCAGGCTACCAAAAAATAAAAGACAAACCTCAGAGCATGATTGTTCATAAATTTAACTGTGTGGTGAAGAAGCTGAATCGGTTGAGTTCCCCTTTGGGGACTTACCAGTACTGTACATAGTTGATTCTCCAGTTCTTATTCATTTGCCCCTGTTGGGCTTTCGGTTTCCTCAGTTTTCAGTAGCCCGTAGCTCGGGAATTCCATACATGAGGACTTAATTCCTGCTTGTCCATGGAGAAAGTAGTTACTCACCTGTAGCGGGTGTTTTCTGTGGACAGCAGGAGTAAGTCCTCATGACCCTCCCATCTCCCCAAGATTTGTTTTCTGCTACAGCTTTATCATACTGGAGAAGATGGCACCGTGGCAGGCGGGAAGATAGGTGCACAGGCATGGTGGAGCCTCCCAAAAGCTTCCAATAGAATCTGGGCAGCATTCTCCCGCAGGGCTTCATCGGTGATATCACCCATACCTGAGGACATTCCTGCTGTCCATACAGAACACCTGCTACAGGTGAGTAACTATGTTTTTTTCCATGCACAAGCAGAAATGAGACCTCATGTATGGGTGACATCTCTGATGGGGCCCCGTGCTGGAAAGCTCCCCAGCTTCTATTGGAAGCTTTTGGGAGGCTCCACCATACCTGTGCGTGCCTCCTTCCTACCTGCCACCATCTTGTTTCAGTCTTTTGTTTTTCGTGGATCCCCATGGACACATTACAGACACCTCTATTTGTAAACTTCTCTATTTTCCCTTCATGGTGTCTCTTAGCCTCGAGTTGTTGTCCCATTCACCTGCTGCTGACGTTGGGCCACATAGTCTCTACAGTGCATGTGACCCCACTAGCCCATCACTGGATGTGTCAGGCTCAGTGAACTCTGTGCACGTAGTGGCAGCAGGTCACAGGCTGCCTAAGGGACTGGGTGGCGGTTACTGTGCCCCTCGCAAAGTCTCTCCAGTGGCGGCTGGAGCTGCAGAACTTGCTCTGGGATCTCCCCTTTCATTCGCCACAGCCCCATCACAGACATGGCCAAGTTGGGCTGCAACACTCACCTGGACGACCTGTGAACGCAGGGTCAATGGTCTGAGCAGGAGAGCCTGCACCAAATAAACCTCTGGAGTTATGAGCCATCACGTGTGCCCTCCAGATGTTCCGGATACACTTGGCCAACCAGGTAGTCCTGATTCAGATGGACAATCAGGTTGCAATGTTCTACATCAACAAGTAGGGAGGCACAGGATCGTACCTCCTGGGTTGGGAGGCAGTCCACCTCTGGAAGTTTGCTGTGGCCCATGGGATGGAGCTGAGGGTGATCTACTTGCCTGGGGAACTCAATACTCTGACGGACCACCTAAGCAGGGTCCTCCAGTCCCACAAGTGGACCCTCAACCAGAGGATACTGGATTGCATCTTTCAGAAGTGGGGCAAACTGTTGGTGGACCTCTTTGCCTCACCACACAATGCCCAGGTGGATTGCTTTTGCTCCCAGATGGCTTCTAGGAGCAGGCTGGCCTCGGGAGACTTGTGATGAAGGTGTTGCTGAAGCTCCAGGCAGACCAATGTTACTCATTACCCCATACTGTCCCAGGCAGCTGTGGTTTTTCCTGCTGCTTCAGCTCTCGCAGCAGGATCCTCTCCATCTGGGCTGTGATCCCGACCTCATCTCTCAGGAGGGTGGAACCTTGCTACATCCCAATGTCAGGTCCTTGGCCCTCATGGCTTGGATGCTGAGTGGGTAGTTCTTTCAGAGCTTAACTTGCCTGGAGAGGTGATGGATGTCCCCCTGGCCTCCCACAGGGATTCAATGTGTCACTCCTTCACCTTCAAGTGGCAGAGGTTCTCGCTTTTGTGCACTGACAGGGTGCTGGCTCCCTTCTCCTGTCCAGTGGAGAGGCTGCTGGAGTATCTCCTGCATCTGTCAAACTCGAGCATTAAGTCCAATTTGGTCCAAGTCCACCTGAGTGCAACTGGAACCTACCATCGCGGCTTGGAGGGCAAGGCCATCTCTGCTCAGACACTTTATGCGGGGCTTGCTTCTTTCAAAACCTCCAATTAAACCCCCGCCACTTAATATCATATTGGCACAGCTCCTGTCGGCTGGTGGCCTAATCGTAGAAATTCCTAACCTGGAAGGTTGTGTTTCTCGTGGCACTCACCTCACCTCGGCTTGCTGTGTCTGTGAGCTTCAGGCCTTGATAACTCGTCCACCGTACACTAGGTTACATCACAACCGGGTGGTGCTGCAAACGCACATGCATTTCTTGCCCAAGGTGATCTCTTCTTTCCACCTGAATCAGTCGGTGGTCTTTCCCACCTTCTTTCCCAATCTTCACGTCAACAGGGCAGAGGCCCAGCTGCACATGGATTGTAAATATGCTCTGGTTTTCTACCTAGAGCAGATGAGAGCGCATCGGCATTCTTCCCAGTTCTTCATCTCTTTTGACCACAGCAAGCTGGGTGTTGCCATCTCCAAACACATGCTGTCTATTTGGGTGGCAGACTGCATTTTTTCATCTATGCTCAGGCAGGGCTGAGCCTGGAGGGTCATGTCATAGCTCACAATGTCCAGGCCATGGCTGCATCTGTGGCCAACCTGCACTCAGTCTCCACAGAGGAGATTTGCAGGGCTGCTACGTGGTCCTGCCCACATCTTCACAGCCCACTACTGTCTGGATGGGGGGATTCTAGGCATGACAGTAACTTCAGTTAGTGTAGCTGGGTTTAAAAAAGGTTTGGACAAGTTCCTGGAGGAAAGGTCCATAAACCATTATTAAGAAGGGACCCAGAATATCAATGCTTGACCCAGTACAAGCATTGCGGAACCTGTGTCTTTTGGGGGAAACTGCTAGGTACTGTCAGACGGGTGCCTGGGTGAGAATGTTCACAGTCTTGGCAAAGGCATATATTAATATGATTTGCAAGGGATTGTGGGAAATGTAGTCCATTCACACCAGACACAGCCGTTCACAATAATTAGTTGTGCTTGAGTGTAAAGCCAATAAGATATTTATTTATGGGGTTATTTCTCCCAACACAGATATGCTTGGTAGCACATAAAACAGGATACTTGCTTTCAGTGTTAAACTTAGAAAAACAAAATCAGGAAAACAACAGCTGAACTTGTCAGGCAATGAAATCAAAAGAATAAAGACCTGGTTGGTAACAAACTGGTCTTTTCTGTAGGCTCTAGCTAATATTTTCTTAGCAGTGCTTTAATCAACAAACAAAACCCACAAAGTAGGGAAAAACTGTTTTTTTCAGGTTAACTTCTTATATCTTCACACATAGACTCAGAAGTGATTTCCTCAGAGCTCACAAGCAATTAGGTAAGGCTCAATTGCTAGCAGTTACCCAGCTGAAACCCCTTAGCTGGCTTGCTTTCTACTGCGTGGCTCAAAATCCTACTCAGGAGCTTTTCTGAGTAGATTAAAGAACAAGTTGGTATTTCTTTGTGATGGTTGTTGTACTTTGTAACAGTAAATTACCAAAGGAGTTTAGACAGAGAGCAATCCATGTATTCACAGCCTGTATCCATAACCCCTTCTTCAACAATCATGGGTTCAATATCATGGATTGGCACAGAGGAATTTCTCAATGGAGCACTCTCCGGAGAATACTTGTTTCCCTGCTGTCTTTCAAGGGTATAGCTAGGGCATAGATCAGTGTTCATACCTGAGCTTCCATTGCTGTTAGAGTTCCTCTCTAAATAGCCTGGCCAGTATGTAGTCCAGTTCTTATGTCCAGCCTTCCAATCCAGATCCCTGGACACTGGATCTCTCTTCACATACCTTCTGGCACGGGTCCTAGGGTCCCTTCAAAGTGCAGCCGTCTCCCTCACAGGTACCGTCTGGAGATTCCTAGCTCTGCAGCACCACTCCTCTGGTTTTCCCCAGTCCAATGGTGTATGCTGGCCTTTTGAATGTCTCCCAGTATACGTACTGCTCTGGACTCCTTTAGACCTCCCAAATGCTTTTCTCTTCTTTCTTCCAAAGGGTTTCTTGCCCTCTCTGTCCGTCCGCTCTGGTTTCTGCTTCTGGTGATCCTCCAGATGATGAAGCTGTCCAAGATCATGAAGATGATTCTCTGTAGAATAAACTCTACCTTTATTCTGCTTAGATGAGTGCTCCACCTTAGCACAGCACAGCTGTGCTGAATCAGGCCCTGCCCTTTGAGATGAGTGCTTGGGGATTACCTCATAGCCCTCTTGATTGAACACACGTTTCCCCACTTCAGCTCCTCTAATGGCTGTTGGAAACCTGGTGCATTCTGGGACTGGTAGTCTTTATGGAAAAATTCTGTTTTCTTATTTCTACCAGAACTGACAGGTTGCTTGTTCAGAGACACTTCACCTTTACTATAGCTCCTTCCTGAGCTATGATAAGCTTCCTTATCACATACCCCCCTGCTTAAGTTATTACGGACTGGTGTAACTGGTGAAACTTCTTCTCTACAGTCCGTAATACGGGAAAGGGCATCCGCATTCTTGTGTAACTTCCCAGCACGACTTTCATTTAGCAACGTTCTCAATATATTCTAGAGGGCTTTTCCCTTTGAATTTAGCTTAAGCAGGACGACATCTTCCACAAGGCAGACTCCACCCCGGTATCCCCACACTTGAAAGCCCTGCATGGCTCTTCCGAGCTGCACAAGGCTCCCGCAGCCCCTCAGCAGACCTGCAGGCACTCTGAACAAAGTACTCTAGAGTGAGAGCATAAGAAGAAGAAGACGACCTTGAAGGCCTCTTCCAGAGATGTGTACAAGCATGGGAAGTCCCACACCCGGTCCCTCAGCCCCCGGTGAGATCTTGAGGAATTGGAGCAGGAGCATCCCTGAAAGGTGCCCAGAATGGATGTCGTGGCCTCCAGCAACAAACCTCAGTCTCCCGGGAGCCATCCCATTGAGGACCCCCCTCTCCTCCATGATGCCTGACCCAGTCACTATGGCGTCGGTATAAATGGCTGCTACCCCCAAGTGGGAAGCCCGTATGTTGGCCCTAGAGCACAGCTTTTCTGTGTTCATTGTCTCCCAGCAGGTGCCGCCTGACCCCACAGGGATCTTGACCTCAAGGATTTCCTGGGCCGCCGAAGTGATTGCCGAGAGCCAGACGCCTCAGTCAGATCCTCAGCGAGGGTCTCATTCTCGTTCCTGTTCCTCAGGAGCGAGGTCTTTGCAAGCAAGCGTCTCTGGCTCCGGCCATGCTCTGGCCTTGAAGCACTCAAGATCGGAGCTGCCAGCGCTCCTGCAGCTGGCGGGCTTTGAGTCCTCCTCAGAGTACTCCGACTGGGAGTCCGACATTGAGACATCTCTGGAGACTCGAGCCCACCGAGACCTCCCCTTGGACCTGTCTCCATTGACTGCCAAGCGCTGATCCCTACCCGAGGACACCTCCTTCCTCGAGTTTGACATTGACATGACTTGGGCGCTCTCCCTCACAATGGAGTCGGAGGAGGACTCTCGTACGAAGAAACTTGACATCCTCCAGTACGAATCACCCCCGAAGGAGACCTTGATGGTCCCCGTCCCCTCCATCCTTACCCGGCTTCTCCTGAGAATGTGGGCGACCCCCTGCATCGGTACCCATTATCAGCTGTCAGCTGGATATGATATACTGGATCCAGTGTAACCTGGACTTCCGTAAGGCGCAACCCCCACATCTCCATGGTGGTGGAGTCAGCTATGTGCTGGCAAAAAAAGCCCGAAGTCGCACCCCTGGGCAGGGAGTCCTGTGCCCTCTGGCAGAAATGCTACCAGGACTCAATGCTGACATGCCGTATCCAGAACTACCAGCTCTATATTGGCATGTTCCTCCAGGACCTGGCCAAGGAGCTCGGGGACTTTGCAGCTGGCCTTGATGGAGACTACCTCTGGCATTTTCAGACTCTTTCAAAGTCTGCCTCAGAACGCTCCAAGTACTTGTCTCGAGCTGCCTATGATGGCTTTGAGTCCAGCACAAGGGTGGTGTCTGCGGGCATAGGTGCTCTACGCCAGGCCTGGCTCCAATTGTTGGATCTTGAGCAATGAGTACAAGAAAAGCTTCTTGATGTCCCCTACCTTGGCGAACAGCTCTTCAGTAAGCCTAAGGAGGACAAAGCAGCTGAAATCTAGACCGAGTATGTCACTCATACCCGGCTCTCAAAGAAAAAACTTTTACCTTGCCTCGGAAGAAGCCACAGGGCAAGAAAGCCCCTTTCCTCTGGAAGGGCCACCCTTATTGGGGCTATCCCCATACCCTGCCACCCAGTCCCTTCAGCAGGGTCCTCATGGCAAGGGAACAGGCCAGGCTCTGCACAAACCCAAGGGCCCCAAACCCCAGCCACCAGCCCCGCCCCAGCTGGGGTTGGGATTTTGACACCATCAGCGTAGCCTCTCTTTCGCTGGAGGACCAGTTCCCGACAAGGGGGTGCCTGGTTCACTTCACCCACCGGTGGCCTCCATTGCCACAGACTCCTGGGCTCTTCAGGTAGTCAAGGAGGGCTACTGCCTCCACCTTGACCAGGTCCCTCCATCCTTCATTCCCAGGGAGCCCACTCTGTCTCCCCTGCACAAAACCTTGCTGAGGCAAGAGCTCATTGTCCTTCTCAAGGACAGAGCTGTGGAGCCCGTTCCACACCATGCAAAGGGCAGAGGGTTTTACTCCAGGTACTTCCTGGTCCCCAAGAGAACAGGGGGCCTGAGGCCCATTTTCATCTGATAAATCTCAACAAGTTTCTGGTGCGGGAGAAGTTCAAGATGCTCTTCCTTGGAACACTGCTGCCCTACCTCCAGCAGGAAGATTGACTATGCTCCTTGGATCTGAAGGATGCTTATACTCACATCCTAATCCACCCAAGTCACAGGCAGTACCTCGGTGGTAGGAGGCGACCACTACCAGTATAGGGCCTCACCTCTGCCCCAAGAGTCTTCACCAAGTGCCTGGCAGTGGCAGCAGGCTATCTCTGCCTCCACAGGGCCTTTGTCTTCCCCTACCTTGATGACTGGCTCGTCAAGGGGGACACGGTCTCAGAGGCCAGACAGGCCAATGGCCACACCATTCAGGTATTGCAGTACCTGGAGTTCGTGATAAATCATCCAAGAGGACTGCTACACAGTACCCTGTCCTGTGCTGCTGAGGTAAGCTATATTCTGATTTGATTTAAATTATAGCTCTTTGCTGCTGCTAGGCTCTAACCTATTATGAAATTTAAACTACAAGCTCTCTGCTGGATTCTAAAGTTAACCAGAAAGCTCTCTTCTGTGTTTTAATTTGAAACTAAAAGTACTTTGCTGATGCTAGGCCCTAACCTATTATGAAATTTAAACTACAAGCTCTCTGCTGGATTCTAAATTTAATCAGAAAGCTCTCTTCTGTGTTTTAATGTGAAACTAAAAGTACTTTGCTGATGCTAGGCCCTGAGTGACTATGAAATTTAAACTACAGCTCTCTACTGGGTATGAAAGGTAACCAGAAAGTTCTCTTCTGTGTTTTAAATTGAATCTTAAACTGTTGCTACTAGGCCCTGACTGATTTAACAAAAAATAGTGGGTTCACAGATTAATTAGCTTTAAAAGAAAAAAAATTCCTTTCAGAAAAATTCCCAGAAGTATATACTCACAATTTCAGATTTCTCTCCAGATGTAACAGCCCCCCTTTCTAGTCCTTCAAGACTGAACAGTGTTCGGGCCACCAGAGGGGTGGGAGGAAACGCATAGAGTAGGCCCTGAGTCCAGGGAATCAGAAAAGCATCTGCTGCTACTCTCAGAGGATGTGGTTGCCTGGAGCAGAATCTTGGCAGCTGGTTGTTCAGTGGACTGGCAAACAGGTCTATGGAGGGAAGCCCCCATTTCAAGAAAATCTTTTGAACCACTAAAGGATGTAATTGCCACTCGTGTGGTTGCAGAATCGTGCTCAATCTGTCGGCCAGGGAATTCTCCTGGCCTGGAAGATAGACTGCTTTGAGGAGCATGCTGTGCTTCAGGGCAAAGGAACAGAGGTCCTGGGCCTCCTGGCAAAGGGGCTGGGAACCAGTTCCGCCCTGTTTGTTTACATAGAACATGGCCACCTGGTTGTCTGTCTGGATCAAGACAGACTGTTGTGCCAGGGAAGCAGTAAAGGCCTTGAGGGCCAAGCGTATAGCTCTGAGTTCCAGTAGATTGATCTGCTGGGACGCCTCCCAATGAGATCACAGGCCCCGGGTGCACTTGTCTAGGCAGTGTGCACCCCAACCCTGCAGAGAGGCATCGGTGGTCAGTACCACTGTATGAGGTGGGATCTGAAAGGGCGGGGTGCAGATTGGGGGGGTGTAACCACCAGTTGAGGGAGGCCAGGAAACGGTGGGACACTCTGATCCTGTCTCTGAGACTGCCTGAGGCTTGTGACCACTGCGTCCGAAGGCACCACTGGGCAGGCCTCATATTGAGCCTGGCATTGGGGGTCACCTGTACCGTCGACGCCATGTGGACCAGAAGCCTGAGACAGAGTCTGGCGGAGACCAGGGACCTGTGCAGAAACTTGCTGGCGAGGTCCATGAGCCTTTGTGCTCGGTCCACTGGTAAGAATGCTCTTGCCAGCTGAGAATCCAACCTTGCTCCTATGAACTCCAAGTTCTGGGAGGGGAGCAAAGTGGTCTTTGCGAAGTTGATGACAAAGCCCACCTTTTGGAGCAGTTCTATGGTCCTGTTGGTGGCCTGTTGAACTTCCAGGGAAGTCTGGCCTCTGATGAGCCAGTCGTCTAGGTAAGGAAACACAAAGATGCCCTGATTTCTCAGGTAGGCTGCCACCACTGCCAGGCACTTGGTAAACACCCTGGGAGCGGAGGTCAGACCAAAAGGCAGTACTCTGTACTGATAAAGGTTTCCTCCCACAATGAACCTGAGGTACTTTCTGTGGTCTGGATGAGTAAGGATGTGAGTGTAAGCATCCTTTAGATCTAAAGAGCAAAGCCAATCTCCCTGCTGGAGGTAGGGCAGAAGTGTTCCAAGAGTAAGCATCTTGAACTTCTCCTTCACTAGAAACTTGTTTAGGTTTCTGAGATCCAAAATGGGTCGAAGACCACCGGTTCTTTTTGGCACCAGGAAATATCTGGAGTAAAACCTGTGACCTTGGAAGTGGGGAGGCACAGGCTCCACCGCCTTGTCCAGCAACAGACCTTTTAGCTCCTGGAGGAGAAGGGCTGTATGCAGGGGAGGCCGGAAAGGTTCCCCTGGGAAGTGTGGCGGAGGCAGTTGGTGAAAGTGCAGGGCATAGCCTCAATGGACTATGTCCAGCACCCAACTGTCCTGAGTTATCAAGGGCCACTTGTGGGCGAACAAGACTAGGCGGCCTCCTGTGCAGGGCTGGGTCTGCAAGGGAGGTATGGCTATACTCAAGGAGTCAAAAAACCCCACCCTGATGAGTGGGAGCAGGGGCTGCAGGCTTGGGGGTCCTCTGCCTACGGGGCCCATTACCCTGGCCCTTGGCTTGCTGACCCTGGGGGGCAGCTTGGGCAGCCGGATATTGAGGGTACTGTTTGTAGGCAGAGCCCTTCCTCGGGTAAAAGGACTTTTTACCCGAGCCCTTCTTCTTATGAGAAGGGGCAGAGGTCTTCCTCGACAGCCTTGTCCTCGTGAGGTGCTCTGTCTCGAGCTGAGCGGCCTTCTCGGCCACAGGCTTGCCAAAAAGGTTTTCACCTCGGCAAGGGACATCGACCAACTTGTCCTGAACCCATGGCTTGAGGTCCGATGACTGCAGCCATGCCTGGCGTCGAGCCGTGATGCCGGCTGCCACTACTCGGGCCGAAGCCTCGAAGCCATCGTAGGCGGCGCGGGACATGAACTTAGAGCATTCCCGGATCCTCGAAGACAAGGACTTAAAACTCTGCAAGGGTTCCCCGGAGAGACCAGCAGAGAATCCGGCCAACTCCTTGGCCAGGTCTCGTAAATACATGCCCATGTACAGCTGGTAAGTCTGGACACAGCAAGCAAGCATCGAGCCCTGAAAGCACTTTCTACCGACGCCATCAAGGCTTCGGTCTTCCCTTCCAGGAGGCACCGCGGAGTGCATCTTCTGACTCTTCAGACGATGCATGGGCCAATTCCACAACCATGGAAAGGTGTGGTAGCTGTGCTTTCTGGAAGCCAGGACTCTTTCGGAGCCGATAGATGGAATCGACTCGCTTGCTCAAAACCGGCACCGAGGCCGGTGCCTCCCACATCCGGAAGAGGAGCCGTTCCAGCATTGGAGGAACCGGGACAGTAAAGGCCTCCTTCGGAGGAGAGTAATACTGTAGAGCATCGAGCTCCTTGGCTCGAGGCTCTTCCTCGGGATCGGCAGGGATAGCCAAGGCAGCGGCCATATCCCAGACGAACTCCGAGAACCTAGTATCCTCCGGAGGGGATCTACTCCGGGGCTCAGACTCTGGTGAGTCTTGAAGTTGTCAGGAGACTCCTCGTCTTTGGTCTCCCAAGCAGACTCGTCCGATGTCGAGCCAAGGTCCGACCCCGCAGGGCCTCTAGGCACCCGTCCCGACGCTGGTGGCACCGGCGTCGAGACCCTCGGTCCCGAACGGGAGGTCGAGGGAGACCTCGACCGAGAACGACTTCGAGCTGCAAGGGACTCGAGTATCGGCTCGGTCTCCGGGGTCGACTTCGAAGTCGATGTCCCGGTGGTCGGGGCAGATGCGCCAGACAGGCTGGCCATCAGTGCCCGCTGCTGATCCATGAAGGCAGACATTCTGCTCTCCAAGGCTGTCAACCTGAGACTCAGCTCGGGTGACGCAGCAGCCCCCGACTCGGGCCCCGGTGGCACCGGGCCCGACGTCGGTACTCGGTGAGGCGAGTCCACGAGGACAACAGGACTTACGCGTCCAGCAGACTCCGGCTCCATGTGAGGTACTTTAGTTGGCTTCTCCTGGTCCACGGGCCCGGGACGACGGTCGGGGGTCTTAGACCTGGCCCTCGAGGGCTCAGGGACCTCCTCCGATGCCGCCCTCGTGAGCCGCTTCTTCCTCTTACGTTCCCGGTCGGGGGACCCCCTGTCCGAGGAGCTCCCACGCCTCTCGGGATCGGAATCTCGAGATGTCGAGGCTCAGACGAGGTCCGGGCCCGGGAAGAGGCAGAGTCCGAGAAAAGCCTTTCACTTTGTTGCTGACGACTTCGGAGGGCCTTGGAAGACATCTTTCCACATGGCCCGCACGTTTTAGAATCGTGGTCCGGGCCAAGGCACCGAAGGCAGCAGTCGTGTGTGTCGGTGAGAGACATTATCTTCTTACACCGATCACACTTTTTAAAACCACTGGAAGCCATCGGGGAGAAAAGGGTCCCCGTGAGGTCAAAGGACCGGCCTTCCAGGGAAAAAGAAAAAAGTTTGGCGCGAGCGCCTAGCCACTAAGGGCAAAAACCGAAAAAAGAAAAAAGGGATTCGATACCGGTGTACCGAACCCGGCGGGAGGGGAACCAACGTCGAATCTGAGTAAAAAAGCGAAATAACGCCATGAAAAAACTTCTCTTTTCCAGGAAAAAAAGGACACACGTCCGATGGGCTTCACATAAAAAAAGAGACTGAGGTAAGATGGCACCTTTAGGCGGGAAGGGAACCGCGCATGCGTGCCAGCATTCCCAAAGGCTTTCATGGAAAGCTGGGGAAATGCTCCGCTGGGGCTTCATCGGCGTCGATGACACCCATAAGTGAGGACTGACTTCCTGCTTGGTCCTGGGGAAAGCAGAAAAGGAGGTGGTGTCCTCATCCTAGCAAGAACTGCACTACAATACCGGATTAACTTCACTAAGAGCACGCGACACCTAAATATGTTAACAGTCACCAACAAACAACACTATAAACCTCATTTACAGGTCACCTGGCACCACGTCAGATGAACTCTCTGTTGTGATTGACCTAGCCTGTAATCCTCAAGACACCTACAAAGCAAATTGGTTGATGGGAGACTTTAATCTTGCCTCCACTCAGCAGGAATTAGCTAACACCTTCCTAGAGACAATGTCCAATCTAGGCTATAAACAAGTCATAAAAGACCCCACTCACCAACAAGGCAACCTCCTCGATCTAGTCTTCGTCCCACCTAGTGATACTAGCAGGCTAAGCCAAATTGAATTATCTGTCACCCCTGTCCCCTGGTCCGACCATAACCTAATAACATTTCAGATACCAACGCTACAAACAACAGACTGCTGCCCAATCATATGTAAACCAGAGAAACCAACCCGCTTCAAACAGCTAGACAGAGAGCTGATCACTCAGCATGTACTCCCAAAACTATCTAAACCATCTGTCAACCTCAACGAAATGCTCACAAACTGGAATAACACCCTCACTCAATACGCCCAACATCCAAGCAATGACAAAAAACCTACAACCAATAATCATTCCCCCAAAAAGCAGAACGCTCCATGGTTCTCCTCCAAACTACGATCCTCCTTACTACATCTGAGAAAACTGGAGAGAAAGTGTCGACGGACCTGTAGTTCAGCAGACCAATTTACATATTTAGAACATCTGAAAAATCATAGGGCAGAAAGGAAAAAATTCTATGCTGAGCTCCTCAATCGCTCGTTAAATAAGCCTCGTGACCTTTTCAAATTAGTAAAATCACTTACCAACCAACCACCCCAACCACAACAGGAGTGTATCCAACCTCAGGCATACGCCAACTACATCCAATCCAAAGCAATAAAGGCAATTACTACTACACCTAGTGAATCCTATCAGAACCCCCACATACATTCTCCACTCACTAAGCTCTCACCCCCATCAGTGAAAACCATCGAGGAAACAATTGCCAACATCAACACCACAACGGCTCCGAATGACCCATGCCCAGCGCACTGGATCAGAACAATGCGCTCAGAACTGTCCATTCATAGCTGATATCGCAAAGCAATCTTTTACAACTGGAATCTTCCCGGATGCCCTTAAGAAAACATCTATATGACCATTACTGAAAAACAACCAGCTTGATCTGAAGAAAGAGGACTCCTACCGACCAATCTCCAGTATCCCTTTCCTAGCCAAAATACTTGAGAAGACAACTCAAAGACAGATTCAACAGCATATAGACACAACCTCCCCATTAGACCCAAGTCAACATGGATTCAGAGAGGTGCACGGCGTAGAAACCCTATTAACTTCATTAACAAACACACTCACCAATGGGATAGACAACATCAAGAAAGGCTTTGTATTGATCTTCCTGGATATCTCTGCAGCGTTCAACTCAGTAGATCACGAACAACTCCTGATGAGACTCCACGCAAAGGGAATCCATGGCCGCGCATGGGATTGGTGCAAGTCTTACCTTCAAGGCAGATGGCAGCAAGTTCGGATCGGCAACAAGACATCAGAACCCTCCCAGCAAAGACAGGGAGTACCACAAGGATCGTCATTATCCGCACTACTTTTCAACATTTATATGCAGCTAATCTGCGACATAACCCGCTCCTTTGGCATATCCTGCCTCATGTATGCGGACAACGTTTTGTTACTCACACCTATAACGGTCACATGCCCAGATTTCACAATGTTAATTAAATGCTTTGACGCAATAACAGATTGGCTCTTCAGTCACAATCTATGTATAAATTTCAAAAAGACAGAAGTGCTAATTATCACACGGAACAAAGACTTCTCTCCACCATCAACACTAAAAGTTAGAGACGCAGAACTTCTGGTCAAATCCAACATACGCTATCTAGGAGTAATATTAGACCAACACTTGGACTTCAAAGATCACATCAAATGCACAGTAAAAGCTATTTACTTCAAAATCAAAACCCTCCGCCACCTGAGACCCATGATGGAAACTAACGACTTCCGAACGGTTTTCCAGGCCCTAGTGACACCTCATTTTGACTATGCTAACATAATACTACATGGCCTCCCAAAAAATACCCTGAACCCGCTACAGTTAGCCATGAATGCAGCGGCTCGTGTCCTGTGCGGAGCATCCAGGAAGGACCACATCTCACCTATATTAAAAGAGCTTCACTGGCTCCCAATAAGCTGCAGAATCCTATATAGAGTAGTTACTCACCTGTAACAGGTGTTCTCCAGGAGCAGCAGGAATCAGTCCTCACTTATGGGTGTCATCGATGCCGATGAAGCCCCAGCGGAGCATTTCCCCAGCTTTCCATGAAAGCCTTTGGGAATGCTGGCACGCATGCGCGGTTCCCTTCCCGCCTAAAGGTGCCATCTTACCTCAGTCAAATGACATAGCTAAGAACAGCACACAAAATGCAAAAATGAACTTTGTACAACTGCAACTCCAAGGGGAGGAGGGAGGGTAGTGAGGACTCATTCCTGCTGCTCCTGGAGAATGTAAGATTTGGTCAGGTTACTTTCCTTTAGGTCCTGGGTTCATTTCACTTCACAGAGGCAGTAGGGTTTGAAATAAAACAACCAAATAGGTGTGGCTTGGAGAAAGGTTTTTTATGTAGAAATAGGCTTATTACATAGGTATTGAACAGAGGTATATAGTGATTGTTACAGAGCTGTTTCAGTGTGCATCAATGAATCTGTGTGTGCATGTGCATGTGTGAAGTGTGAGAGAGAGATAGGCCAGAACATGTGAGTCAGAGCCTCATGGCAAGGGAGAGAGAGAGAGAGAGAGAGAGAGAGAGAGAGAGAGAGAGAGAGAGAGAGCGGGGGAGGGGTGAAGGGAATTGATTATCAGAGCTTCCTGTCCTTCATGTCCGATGAATAGTGGAAGAGAGAGAGAGAGAGTAAGTGTTTCTGTCCTTTATAGTGAATTGAATCCTCTCCAGCACTTCCCCTTGAGGTCTGCTAGCCACTCCCTTTAAGGTCTGCCATGCTTGATTTAGCAAGGAGGGGCTTCAGACAGGCCTTGGAGACTGAAATCACCAGGGGGTCAGAGTTAATCTCATCTTGTAAACTGTCCTATTACCTTTGGAGACTGAAATCACCAGAGTCCAAAGCTGCATGAAATGTATGCTGACATCTCCCACACCTTTTTTTATTTTTATTTATTATTTGTGCCTGGAAATGGTGGAAGCAAGCCTGTGGTACCTGTCCCAGCTGCCATTACATGATAGTAGGCAGCTTGTCTAATACCTCCTGTATTAAATACCTTGCTATGTCCAGCAAGTCCCCTGTCCTGCACAGTACTGTCTCTAGTACTGTCTCTAGTGTTCTAGAGATAAACAAGTCTCCTTATGAGTCCAAACCTCGTGTCTTAGGTAGAGCAGCCACTACTGGGGGGGGGGAGGGGGACTCAATATGCTACCTCCATGCCCGTCTTAGAGAGAGTGAACAGTGCATAAGGTCTGCAGGAATTTTTGAGGAGGCTAAAGCCAAAAGGTACCAGGATGCTATGAGTGAGGATAGGAAGCAATACTAGACTGCAGCTGACTCTGGTATTCAGTGTAATAGGAAATGCCAAATTAGCAGGCCAAATTAGCCTGGATGTAGGGGTGGATGCTGGAGAAGTTCAGTGTAACTACCTTAAAATGTTGTGATTCTGTATGACATGTGCTGCAAGGATATGTACATTTGTTTCATTTTACAACACAGGAAAATTACGATAATGCATAGCAATATTTGTACAGCAGTTAAAATAATAACACAGGTACACAAAAAAAATTTTTTTTTAAACTGCCTCTAATGTTTCGATTGATTTTTACGTTTTTTGGTGCGCTGAATCCAAATCTGGTAACCAATTTGCTCCATCACGTACAGATTTTTTGCTACATTGGGTTAGCAGTTTGAGGTGAACGTTTCAGATTGAGTGCGATCGAGATAAAGGTTTCTTGGATGAATTCTTTATACTAATTGTTTAGTAGTTATTCAAATAAGAATAAAGAAAATTGTAACAAGGCAGCACATAAGAATAGAGTAATGTCAACAAAACACACTGTGATGTTAGCAAAATTGTCTGCACTTAAAACAGCCACATACATGTGCACAAACATTGAGCATATAAGAGCGAGGTTAGACACAAAGCAAAGCAAAGAAATGTGCAAAAAATGTTGTACAGGTATGTATGTAAGAATAGAAAACGCAAACCGCACCATTGCAATACATGAAGACAAACACCCGATGGTGTGAAAATAAAATTCTAATAAATGAGATCCGACACTGTGGTAATAACTAGCAAATTTTTATTTCAAAGTTTAGTAAAACACGATATTTGTCAACACAGTTTAGATTTTAAAGTCATTCTTGGGTCAATCAATCTCCTGGTGGGCCCGTTTCTTCTTCCCCCGAATGCTTCTCTTGGTGCGCTGCTTGGCGTATTTTTCATCTGGGGTTTCCCGCAGCAGCAACCAGCAGAAATCAGCCATCATAGTGGTGTTCCATCTTCCTTGGTACCTTCTCTCTGCGTCCTTGATGTCCTGGTGAAACCTTTCACCTTGTTCTTCACTGTACGCCCCCATGTTTTCGGGAAAGTAGTTCACATGGGAGTGCAAGAAATGGACTTTCAGGCTCATGTTACAGCCTTGTTCTTTGAAGGCATTGAGCATCCTGGCAACAATATCCTTATAGTTCTCATCCCGCCTGTTCCCCAAGAATTTGAGAACAACATCCTTGAAGGAATCCCAGGCTTTTTTTTCCTTCTCAGACATCGTTTCAGCGAATGCTCCATCTGAAATGAGTTTCCTTATATCAGGGCCAACAAACACTCCTTCCTTTAGCTTTGCTTCAGAAAGTTGGGGGAACTTTGAGCAAAGGTACCGAAAGCACTCACCATCTTTTGGAAGGGACTTGATGAATTGCTTAATGAGACCCAACTTAATGTGGAGAGGTGGTAATAGAATTTTATCACGAGGTACCAAGCTCTCATGAAGAACATTTTTCTCACCGGGTCTCAAATACTCCCGAATTGGCCAGTCTTTTTTCCCCCAGTGTAGGTCACGGGCCCGGCTATCCCACAAGCAAAGGAAGCAGGGATATTTGGTGAAACCGGATTGCTGCCCTAATAGCATGGATAGAATTTTAAAGTCTCCACAATCATCCACTTATGCTCATCATAACGAATCTTCTGAAGAATCAGGGCCAAATTCTCGTATTTTTCTTGGAGAATAACAGAGTGAGCAATAGGAACTGAAGTGAATGTGTTGCCATTATGAAGAAGAACACCTTTTATGCTGTCTTTTGACGAATTAATGAACAGCCGCCATTCAGCAGGATCATACTTGAGTTTAAACTTTTCCATCACTCCGTATATATCGTTGCAAAATACCAAATCTTCCTCTTTGCTGAAATACTTCAAAAATTGTGTCTCGTGGTTGCAGTACCAATAAAAAGTTGTTCCTGGTGACAATAGATTTTTCTGTTTAAGCCGAGAACCTAGCAGTTGGGCAGCATCTTTTGGGAGTCCTAAATCCCGGACTAAATCATTCAATTCAGCTTGAGAGAAAAGTTCAGGTTTCGGATCTGGTTCAGTTCCAAACTCGGAAGTACTGGACTCATCGGGAAAAGCCATCTGATGAGTCTCATCATGATCAGAACCGTCCACACAAATATGATCCAAAGATTTTGGTGGTTCAGGCACAGGTACTTCGTTGCTATGAGGCATAGGCCTAATTGCTGAGGGAAGGTTGGGGTAACTTATTACGTTCTTATTTTTTAAGTTGTATCCCTTCACAATGCAAGAGCAAAAATAGCAGTCACTGCTGTGGTCTCTTTGTTCACGCCACTTCATAGGTATTCTGAAACAAAATGCTTGTTTTTTTACCTTTCATCCATAAGCGTAGATCTTCCTCACATGTCTTGCACACTTTGTGAGGAGCCCACGGTTTGTCTTGATCGCCTAACTTCAAACCGAAATAGGCGAAATATACTTTTTTAATAAATGCAGAAATGTTCCTCTGCCGCTTTTTCATGGTATATTCCCCACAAATAAAACAAAAACTGTCCGGAGAGTTGACGCAACCTCTGGCTCTGTGAGCCATCACAAATACACAGCACTGCAAACTACAACTGTAGTGAACCACTTCGGAATAAAGCTGGATTACGACTGAGCAAACAAAAGGTAATAATGAACTTGCAAGAAACTGAAATTTGACAGGAACGTTCATGTCGCAACCACCGTGTTTGAGCGAGCGAACAGGAAAGAACATGCGCCAGCGCGAGTACTGGATTTAGCCCCGCGCCTCCCAATTGTCCTGTTAATGTATAAAATGAATACAAAACACTCTAAAATATCATGAGGGAGTGTTTCTAGTTAGTTAACCATTACAACCTCTATTTTGGGCCAAGAAAATAAACTGCAGTCGGCTAAAAAGAAATTATGTGAACATTCCTTATATGGGTAAGAAATCTAATTTTGCAAGAAAACGTAACGTGACGTGATGGAACATTTTGGCTATTTTTCCTGGATTCAGCACCCCAAAATCTATAGGAATCGGTTGCAAAACTGGAGGCAGTTTTTTGGTAGTGTACCTGTATAATAAGGTGAATAAAAACATTAAAGACATGATCAGCAGTAGGTGAGTAACCAAATAACAATTCCCACACAGACACATGAGCATCTTGTAGCAAGTGTCCAACAATTTGTTGAATGTGTCCATTCTCATAAGCGATGGTGTGATTCACTTCAGTGGATGTTGTTTTAAGGTGATCAGTATAGGCATGGAGTTCTGTAAAGTTGAGCAGTTTATGTAGTGTCTCTTCTCCCATGCCAAGTGGTAAGGGATGCACAGCATATGAGATAAAGTCTGGAATGTCCATAGAGTCATTGGTAACCAGCGGTGTGGAATAAGTTGTCCCATTAATGGTGAGGGAGACCAGTGGTGCATGACTGCACCAGGTATTGTTTGGTAAATAGTTTGAACTGTACAACAAAGTGTTCTTGGGAAGGCAAATGTCATGCATTCTGGGAGCAATCGAAAAAGAAACATTCTGGGGAAAGAACAGATGAAAACAAGTGTCCAGCTCCAAGGTAATACAAACTGTGTGAGGTAGTCAGGGAATATGAGAGCTTAACAGTCAGGGAGCAAGAGGAGGAATTGTTCCAGCAGGAGGTGTCAGCCTCTTTAAACTGGTGAGGTTGACACTTGAACTGAAATGTAGTCTGCTCACACAAACTGGGGTCCATCGGCTTGAATGAAGTCCAGGTGTCGTCCAGTGGCTGCACCCATGTGAGATGGTCCACAGGATACATAAGCATATTATCAAACTGCACCCCAATATTAACCATAGGATAAATAACTGTGTGTTGTCCTGACCATGGGATCAAAGTACAGATAGAGCAGCCTTGTGGTGAACAAATGGGAACACTAACTCCACCAATCAAGGTGAGTTATAGCAAATTCAGGTATTTTGGTACTAGCCATATGGATGAGAGATGGTGGCCAGTGTCCTAACTTAGCAGTGATCAGAATTTCCTTTAGTATAGTAATAAGCTCGATATGTACTTGATCACAGGCAAGAGCCCAGGAAATATTCTTTCCCAATCTATATTCTGCATGTGCTAAGGTAACAATTTTCTGTTCTATAATGGGAGATATAAGAGCAAAGGTATCTACAACTACATTGGACAGTTTAGAGGAAGCTATGTTGTGAGGTAAAACCATCAGCAGCATGCTGAGCAGTGTATCCCATTTTATTACGGAGCACCTCTATATCAATTATATTAAGGGCACCCAGTGCAGTCCCTGAGCCACCTAAAATTGTATCAATTAATTCACGCTTGTGTTGAAATTGCTTGGCTCGGGGTGTTACTGACTGCATATCAAACCAAGTATTGAGCATTTGTATGTGGTTGGCAACAAACTGAGAGCAATTTGGATATTTGTGAGTAACTAGAAACAATTTGGGAAATAGATGCCAAGTAAGAAAATGGTATTCCACATCATATAAAACATCGTGTGGTGCATCATATTTAATCTGAAAGGGATGTCCTTCCTGAAATGGGTGGATATCAGAAAGGTAGAGTACAGGAGGAGCAGAAGTGGTGGGAGGGGTGGGATGAGGGGTGGTAGGTAAACAAGATACATCCAAAAGGAATGAAGTCTCAGTGATGTGCTGTTGATCACTCACAACCCATGTATAAGTTATTTTCCAGGTGCCTCTGTCCTGACAGGAAATATTGTACAAAATCAAAGCAGGAGGACCTAGAAAGTAACGTTCTGGGCATGCCCTCAATTCTTGGGTCCATTCTAGAGAAGTGGAAACTGGTGGCTCCCACTGTACTTGAGTGATGTTTAATGAATAGAACACTGGCTTGTCCTGTACCGAACAGAAACTCAGGATGACCAGATCCTTTCCTTCCGGGAAAGGTGGGGGTATTTCTTGGTAGCAATACACTCCACCTGTGGAATTAGCCCAGCCAATCGTGCATATTCGGATGTTCCTGTAATGAGATTTGAGTAGAAGAGAGCAGATAGCAGAACAACAGGAAACCGAGACATAATAAAAGCTAACTTGTTTCACTCTATTAGGGAGTAAACTAATGATCCCCACTTATACTATGTAACAACAAAACAAAAAAATAATAATAATAATTTCTACTACTTATTTACATAACTATTAAACACATGTACAGCAGGAGTAACTAGTTACCGTCCTCAAGCGACTTTTGTTCAGAAAGCAGCTGTCCGTGCTGTCTTCAGAAAGCAGCTGTCCGTGCTGTCTTCAGGTGGTATCTGAAAACAAAGACTGATAAAGCACGTATTACCCATATGGTTTTAACTGGGTGATGTGTTTCCAGTACTGCTGGTTGTCAGGCATTAGGATCTGGTATAGGCTTGGGCCTAAGGTATCAGTAACTAAGTACGGTCCCTCCCACAGTGCAGTTCCAAAGGGGAGGTTTGGTCTAGGTCTCATCTCTGCAAGACACTAGTGACAGGGCTTCCTTCATGTATTCATGAAATATTGATGGGGAATCCTTATATCCCTGTGGAAGCACAGTCCATGCATATTGTTTATTCAGCCACTGAAAGGCTGTTTTGTACTGGCATTCAAGGGCCAGGGGCAGACTCCAAAACCCATTGGATATGTCTAAAACAGAGAAAAATTTACATTTGGGATTCAGTTTAGAGATCATTTCAGGGTATGAGGCTACCACGGGCACTACATATTTTGAAACTTGATTCAGGGCACGGAAGTCCATAGTGAGCCTGAAGGAACCCCCGGGTTTAACTATCAGCCAGGCTGGTGAATTGCATGTGGAAGAAATAGGTCTAATCAGACCCCTCTCCTCCAGTATCTTCACAATTTTAGTCACTGGTTCTATAGCCTGATGAGGTACTGGGTATTGTTTCTGTGGTGGAGGATCCTCGCCTTCCAACAGTATTTCTGTGTGCATTTTCCCACAATCTAACTTGTCTTGAGCCCAGACTGGAATATCAGCCACCTCTGAAGGAATTACACACAGATCATATTGCTGAGCTGCCTTGGTGCACTGAGTTGCTAACTGCATGGGAATGACTTCATGCACTAAAGTTTTAGAAGCACTTGAAGTTCCTGAATACTGCCACAATTTAAGATTAGCCATATCCACCACCAAATTTAACTGGTTGAGAACATCAATTCCAATTATTTCTTTTGGTGTGTTCACTATAGTGGAGGCAGTGGTTTCCAACATTTCCTTATTTTGTTCACTGTGCACAGGGATACCCCATTTAACTGGGATAGCCACACATTTGGAAGCTGTGTCATTAATTCCTTGAATTTCATAAATTTCCATATTTTTCTGATCTGCAGTGGGAGAAGCTCTGTTAGTAAAACTAATTCCAGCCCCTGTGTCAATCAAAGCTAATTTATCCTGACCCCCTATTCTGCTGATAACATTGGGGCATGCACAAGAGTCCAGTATCAAGGGTGTTACAAGCCTTAAATTGTGTCCTGGGCCTGTATCCATTTCATCATCCAGAGGCTCTGGAATTAAGTCCTCTGCTGAGATAAAGGAGGCAGGCTGGGCTATGAAGGCTTGAGACATTTTGATATCTGAACTCAAGAGGTCAGGACACCCCTATGCACTAGCCTTGTGTTTGTCCTGAGCTGCTTGTAAATCCTGTTTTAAATTTATCTATTTCTATCTGCAGTATGTGTTTGTCTTGTTCCCATTTAGATTTCTCCTTTTCTAGCCCATCTCTCTGTGCTTTGAGCTCTTGAAAAGGAATGTAACCTGAGGAGTTTCTAAAAGTACCTCTGCCATGTGCTCTCCAAGGTGTGTGTCCTCTGTCTGTGTTTCTTGTGTACTGAGAGGATCCCTCGGCTTGCCACTTCCGTGCTTCCGATACTGTAATGACCTGCGAGGGCTGGGTCTTCCAAACAGACCCAATTCTGAGCATTAAAGTATCAAAAGGGGTTGCTTCAGGGTCTTCAGAAAATAACAGAAGGTGTTTTGTAATCTCAGGGGATAGCAATTCTAATAAAAATTCCTTATGCATGCTCTCCCCATAATCCTCTGCCTTGGGCCAGGACTCCTGCTCATTAAGAACTGCTTTTAAAATCCAGGCTCTATATGCAAACTGTTCCAGTGTATCATTTGGTAAAGGTGAAATAATTTTAAATACTTGCATTGGGGAACAGTGAAATAGTTTCTCAGTACCCCTTTTAACCAACTGGTATGGGTGAGTGAGAGAGCCAACTCTATAATAGTGTGGCCCCAGAGCCAAATGCATAAGTCTATCAAAGTCTGATTGTTTTCTTCTGTATTTCCCTAGACCCCAGTGAATCAGAATATCAAACGCCCATTTAACCCACTGATTTACATTAAGAGGCATAGTGCCAATTTTCTCAACTATTTTTTTCTATATATCTTTTAAATTTTCCTGCAACATTACTTTAACTGGTGCTTTGAGTTCAGTACTGGGTGCCATGTCTAAGTCATCTGAATTATCCTCCTGACAGAGATCCTGATTATTGCTGGGTTCTGGCTGAGATAAACTATCATGAATTTCTTCATGTGATTCATCTGTATTCTTCCCATTTCTAAGTTGAACTATGCATACTTTAGTATTCTTTTGTTTGTCAGTAGCTTGTATGAATTGCTCATAAGGTGTGTCATAGGCATAAGGGGATGTGGGTGTTGGCTTTTGTCTTACAGAGGCCAATTGATCCTTAACGTGCCTCAATTCAAGTTTAAGTGCTTCTAATTGCTCACTAACAGTTATAAAAGAATTTGTGGCTTGTATCACTTGAGTTCTTTGTATAGAGATGCAAATTTGTGCCTCCTCAAGGTCTTTGGTCAATTGGGTACACTGAGAAGTCAGTTCAGTATTGTCCTTTTTCATGCTAATGAGCCCCCTGCACATGCCTTGGATAAAAAGGCATTTTCTTTTATTTGTCTTCTTTTTGAATTCTTGATCATGGTTTAACATTTGTCTTTGAATATTATACCATGATGACTCAGGGAATTCACCTTCAAAGGGACCCCCTTTCCTCTTACAGTATGAAATTTGATTTTAAAGAACTTAAAAAAATTTTAAGGCTTCCATATTTGATACAGCAGAAAGGCTGTAGTTGGACTATCTCAAATGTGTAACCTTAGAAGGAGGAATGCTCACTTTTATGAAGAAGTGAGACTTAGAATTATAGTTGGAATGGTATAAATTTTATGGGTGTTCAGTAAAGAGTACTGGCATACAGACCACGCCTTAAAATTATACCTGAATAAAAAATGCTTATCACCTTTTTAACAGGGTGGAAGTTTAGGGTGAAGTTTATCAGATAACCCTGCATTGTATTTAGTTTCCCCTATTTCGCCAAGTTATACTTCCTGTTAAATGTAACGACCAGACATATGTAAACTGTCGGATGTTTTATGTTCAATGTAAACCGCGCTGATGTCTAATAGTGCGGTATATAAGAATTGTTAATAAATAAATAATAAATAAAGTTATAGTAAGAAGGGTGTTAGGAGATTAACAGAATTGTTGTATCAATTGCAGCCAGCTTTAAGCCTGCTCTCACTAAGATAGTTACTGACAGGAGACAGAGAAATAAAAGTTAAAAGGGATAGGAGGTAATAGCTTTATCAGGAAAGATGTATATTGTATTCAATGAGGGACTGTTTACCTGTGTACCACTTCCAAACTAAATCTGGACTATCCCTCTGTCTTTTCTTAGCAGCTCAAATACTATAGCAAGCCTATACATCATAATAAGACAATTGCAAGCCACTCTGTGTGATGTCTTTAAAATTCTAGATGCTTACAGAGCCTTTTGACAATAAAAATCTCACCTTGTCTAACCCACAAAACAAATTTATCACTGGAACTGTTCACTAAATAGTGTCTAAGTGTCATCCAGTCTGTCAATTGTAAATGGTCACAAGGACTTTTGATTCTGTCTGAAATCTACTTAATGTATTATACAAAATTATTACTTACCCAACTGGAGGTCTGCTGTGAAATCCGAGAGACGAGCCCCCATAAAGATGTAAGATTTGGTCAGGTTACTTTCCTTTAGGTCCTGGGTTCATTTCACTTCACAGAGGCAGTAGGGTTTGAAATAAAACAACCAAACAGGTGTGGCTTGGAGAAAGGTTTTTTATGTAGAAATAGGCTTATTACATAGGTATTGAACAGAGGTATATAGTGATTGTTACAGAGCTGTTTCAGTGTGCATAAATGAATCTGTGTGTGCATGTGTGAAGTATGAGAGAGAGATAGGCCAGAACATGTGAGTCAGAGCCTCATGGCAAGGGAGGGAGAGAGAGAGAGAGCGGGGGAGGGGTGAAGGGAATTGATTATCAGAACCTCCTGTCCTTCATGTCTGATGAATGGTGGAAGAGAAAGAGAGAGAGAGGAACATGTGGGTCAGAGCCTCATGGCAAGGTGTAGTGGAAGAGAGAGAGAGCAGGGGAGGGGTGAAGGGAATTGATTATCAGAGCCTCCTGTCCTTCATGTCCGATCAATGGTGGAAGAGAGAGAGAGAGGAACATGTGGGTTAGAGCCTCATGGCAAGGTGTAGTGGAAGAGAGAGAGAGAGAGAGAGAGCGGGGGAGGGGTGAAGGGAATTGATTATCAGAGCCTCCTGTCCTTCATGTCCAATGAATAGTGGAAGAGAGAGAGTGTGGCAGGTGAAGGCCTGTGATCCACAGTGTCTGACATAAACAGACAGGCCTAACTAGCTTGACCTGTAAATGAAGCCTGTGAAGAGGCCCATAGGAATTGCACATCCCCCAACATGCTGCTATTGTAGAATTAGAACTCAGTAAAAGTATTGGATTAGCTTAGACAAGCAGAACTGAAAGTTGGAAAAATACAGAAAAATATGTTTGAATGCCCCTGATAAGAGAATACAGCTCTAAGGGATTTAATTAAAACTGCTGACAAAAAGGTTACAGAGCCCTGCTTCCCCGCACGTACTAACTAGCCCAATGGCCTTGGAAGTAGGAAAGTAACAAGTTGGTAAACTG
Organism: Ichthyophis bannanicus; assembly: GCA_033557465.1. Taxonomy (NCBI): domain Eukaryota; kingdom Metazoa; phylum Chordata; class Amphibia; order Gymnophiona; family Ichthyophiidae; genus Ichthyophis; species Ichthyophis bannanicus. The sequence continues at coordinate 195,771,205 of CM066041.1, read as the reverse complement.
GCCGTTGTAATTGGGACTAGAAGGGGGGTGAGCAGGTGCTGAGCCCACTCCAAGTACATAATTGGATAATCATATCAGTACCAGGACCAATAGAAGGGGTACGGGAGGTACGGGAGGTTACCGGGACCAATGAAATGTTTTTCTATACCTAGAATGGAGCAAAAGTCTATAAAAGTTGTTGTTTTGCCAGAGAACATTGCTCAGCCATTTTTGAATTTGATTCTGCTTGAGACTTGTGCACAAATAAATGATTTGGACCTTCTGAACAGACTCCTGGTATTATTGGTTTGTCTGCGCTCTGCTGCTACATATTCTTGGTGCATTGGCCAGGAAGGTGTGGTATTAGAGGGTATATAGGGCAATATACCACGACTTTCCGCCTCTACAGGTTTGGTCCTGCCGGGATCGCGCCCTTCCGATGGGGGCTCGCTCCCTGGCGCCACCGGTCCCTTGCATCGGAGGGAGCTGGCCGGACCTCGGTGGGTGCTGGGCCCGGCTGGAGCCAACACCTCGAACCCGAGTGAGGGGAGTCCGAGATCCAACTCATGCGCTTGCTTGGGAGCTTTGAGGACCGGATCCGGTGAGTAAAGTTTTGATTTGGTATGTCTAGACAGATAAGAAAGAGCAGTACTGCCACTTGAATCTTGCATCTTGAACTTGGAACTTGGAACTTGGTAAGAGAGCTTGATCACCTCTCAAAGACGGGCCGATTAACCCCGCATGAGTATTCGCAGGGCGAAACCCCCGTCTTCTTGTATTTTGGAATTTGAACAAGACTAGTCAGAATAGACAGGATTGGATTGCATTCCTGGGATACGTTGCTAGCATGATTGTGTGAATGAAGTGTGAATGAGAGGTCTGGCAGCACGGACCAAGCGAAGGCGGACCCCTGAGTAACGCAGTTCCTGACCGGGCGACTGTGTTCAGGTCATAAAAAGGGGAAGCGACTGTCGTCTTGTCTTGTTATTTGTTTTCCCTATATGTTTCTAGGGCCGTGAGGACTCCTTACCCATGGTCCGCCCTCCTTTTCCCTTTTGTCTGTTGTTGCGCGCGCACACATCGAAATGGGAGGGGCGGGGTCTACTAGGAACACTCCATTAGAATGTATGATCGCACATTTTAAAGAAGGATATTCCGGAGATTATGGTATTAAAATGACTGCAGCCCGTTTACAGATTTTGTGTACTAGGGAGTGGCCCGATCTAGACCCTACCTGGCCCCGAGAGGGAACCTTTAATGTAGGAATTATTCAGTTAGTGCATCGTAGAGTGAGAATAGCGCACCCCGATCAGTACCCCTATATAGATTCCTGGTTAAGTATTTGTGAAGATCCGCCCCCTTTGGCGAAGCGCTGTTATGAAGAGCAGTGCAGAATAATGTTAGCAAAGACAGATTATAGTCAGAAAATGGAACAGCCTAGAAAGAAAGGGAAAGGTGAGAAATCCAGGAAGAAACCCATCCTGGTAGATCCTGATTCCCCAGAAATGATTACCCGACAGCCCCAAACCCAGCGCCCAGTGAGAGTAGCCCCACGTCCTGCCCCAGAGCCCCGGAGACAGCGGGAGCGGGACCCATCCCCTGAGCCATCACCCGAAGAGCAGGTAGATGAGCTCCCTTTAATTGAAGAAGATGATTATACTGAGACAGAAAAAGGAGAATCAGATACAGAAACAGAGAAGGAAGAAACTGAAAATTCCCCGAGTGATACTGACAGTGTAAAAGCGGCTGCCAGTGTTAGCTCGCCAGTAAAGAGTAAATCTAAAGTAAAGCACGTAGAGAAGAAGAAAATAACCCCTGATAGGAAAGTTACAAAAATATCTCTCAGATCCCAAAAGACATCTACTGCCAAGATGATGCCTTTACGACAAGTCCCGGGAATACCCGTAAGAAATGAAGATAATGAGGTGGTGGTGGGACCCCTAAGCTATGTGTATGTCCCCTTCTCTACTACTGATTTGTTAAATTGGAGGACACATTATGCCTCCTATACCAATAAACCCCAAGAGCTTACAGAACTAGTGAATACTATTATGGAAACCCACCAACCAACATGGGCAGATTGCCGCCAGCTCCTGTCCACCTTATTTACTACAGAGGAGCGGACACGAATTAGAAAAGCAGCTATTGACTGGCTGGCAGATAACCCGGTAGCTCCAGGAGAAAGGGGGGAGGAAAGAATAGATAATCGGGAAGCGGCCCAGAGAGAATTCCCGAATGAAGACTCCCGATGGGATCCAAATACAGAAAGAGGATCCAGAGCCCTAGCCCGTTTTCGCCAAGGCTTTATACAAGGCCTGAAAAGGGGGGGGCCAGAAAGCTATGAACCTTTCCAAAGTTACTGAAGTTACCCAAGGTATAGATGAGAGCCCAGCAGTGTTTTATGAAAGATTAACTGAAGCATATAGAATGTATACTCCCTATGATCCCGATGCACCAGGAAGTTTATGCATGGTGAATTCTGCTTTTGTAAATCAGTCTCAACCAGACATTAGACGGAAATTACAGAAATTAGAAGGGTTTGCGGGCATGAATGCAACTCAGTTATTGGAAGTCGCTCATAAAGTGTATGTGAATCGTGATAATGAAAGGCAGAGAGAATGTGATCGAAAGATGAAGAAGAAAGCTGATTTTTTGGCTGCGGCCATAGTTGAACAGAAAAGGGGAGGTATCCCTAGTCGACGGAGCAGAGGAAGGGGGCGGGGCCGAGGCAGAAGCCGGCCCCAGCTAGGCATAAACCAATGTGCCTACTGCAGGGAGGAAGCACATTGGAGAGATGCATGCCCGCAACTTGAAGATGCCCACCAAGATGACGAAAACAATCATCAATGGAGAGAAGAAAGACGAGGCCGTCCCCGAAATTGTGGAGGAGCCAATCGAGAACAATACCAGCGAGAAAGAGGAGAAGCTGTACAAGCATTGGCTACGACAGCCCATGATGAAGATGACGTGGATTAGGACAGACCGGGCTCTGAATTTGCTTTAGGTCTCCAGGAGCCTATGGTCGGAATACAAATAGGAGACCAAGTTATGAACTTTATGGTTGATACTGGAGCAGAACATTCAGTAGTAGACAAAAAGATAGCCCCATTTTCTACAAAAGCAGTCACCATTGTAGGAGCAACTGGTGCCAAAGCTACAAAACCTTTTCTTCAGAATCGCATATGCAGTCTAGGAGGACAGCAAATAACTCATCAATTCCTTTACATGCCTGAATGTCCAGTGCCACTACTGGGACAAGATATGTTAGCTAAGCTACAAGCCCAAATATCCTTTACTGAAAAAGGAGAAATGCAAATGACAGTAAATTCTCAAGCCAGGCCAGCAGGAATAATGCTGCTTACAGTTCCCCGAGAAGAAGAATGAGATATTAGTGATGAATCTGCCCAAGACACCTATTTTGAACAAACTTTGAAAAGCATTGATGCGCCACCTGGAGTATGGGCAGAAGGCAGTCCTCCAGGCCTAGCCAAACATATAGCTCCAATAATTGTAACTCTCAAGCCTAGTGCTACACCAGTACATGTCAAGCAGTACCCTCTCCCAAGAGCTGCAATTGAAGGCATCCACCGCCACTTGCAAAGATTACTAGAACATGGCCTACTAAAAGTATGTCAATCCCCATGGAACACTCCACTCTTGCCAGTGAAAAAGCCTGGAACAGATGACTACTGCCCAGTGCAAGATCTAAGAAGAGTGAATGAAGCAGTTGAGACCATGCATCCAGTTGTACCCAATCCTTACACTCTTCTAGGACTGATACCTGCTGAAGCTACCCACTTTACTGTCCTGGATTTAAAAGATGCATTCTTTTGCATAAGATTAGCCCCCATAAGTCAGATATTATTTGCATTTGAATGGCAGGACCCTATCTCTGGAAGAGGGGGCCAACTTACTTGGATACGATTACCCCAAGGATTCAAGAATTCGTCTACCATCTTTAGCGCTGCACTGAATCAAGACCTTTCAAGCTATCCAGTGGCCCCGGGGAAGAGAGTGCTTCTCCAATACGTGGACGATCTGCTGATAGCTGCTGTATCAGAAAGTGAATGTATACAAGCCACCAAAGACCTCTTGCAGTTACTAGATGAAGCTGGATACAAAGTTTCCAGAGCAAAAGCACAACTATGCCAAAAAGAAGTGAAATACTTGGGCTTTCGTATAACCAAAGGAAGCCGAAAGTTAGGCAGAGAAAGAAAAGAAGCAGTATGCAGAATTCCAACCCCAACTACCAGAAAGCAAGTCAGAGCCTTTCTGGGAGCGGCAGGATATTGCCGAATCTGGATTCCCAACTTTGCCCAAATCGCCAAACCACTGTATGAAGCCACAAAAGGAGAAGAAAAGTCGCCACTGGAGTGGGGACCTGAGCAGGATACAGCCTTCAAGACGTTAAAGGAAGAATTGATGTCATCACCAGCACTTGGACTACCAGATGTTCACAAGTCTTTCCACTTGTTTGTACATGAAGCACAAGGAAATGCCTTAGGCATGTTGACTCAGAAATTGGGAAATTGGGAGCGACCTGTAGCATACCTATCGAAACAATTGGACACTGTGGCCAAAGGATGGCCACCTTGCCTGAGAGCAGTTGCAGCTACAGCATTGTTAGTGAGTGAAGCAGATAAGCTCACACTAGGACAGAATCTACGAGTCACTGTGCCACATGCAGTCCTTGCCCTTATGGAACAGAAAGCAAATCATTGGCTCACCAATTCCCGAATGTTAAAATATCAGAGCATGTTATGTGAAAACCCACAGATACAACTGGAAGTGAGCCATGCCTTGAATCCAGCCACCTTGATACCTATTAGTGAAGAACTCCCAGAACATGACTGTATAGAAGTCATGGACACTGTATTCTCAAGCCGACCTGACCTGACAGATGTGCCCATAGACAATCCTGACCAAGTCTATTACGTAGATGGAAGCAGTCTCATCATCAATGGACGACGCTGCGCCGGATATGCAGTAGTCACTCAACATGAAGTCGTTGAATCATCAGCTCTAGCCTCAGGTACATCAGCCCAGAAAGCAGAATTGATAGCACTTACTCGAGCACTACTGTTAGGTGCAAAACTTGTGTTAAATGTATATACAGACTCTAAATATGCCTTCACTACCCTACATGCCCATGGAGCTCTCTATAAAGAACGAGGGCTCATCACGTCCGGAGGAAAATCAGTCAAGTATGGCCCAGAGATACTGATGTTACTTGATGCAGTATGGGCCCCAACTCGTGTAGCTGTCATGCATTGCAGAGGACATCAAGCAGGAAAAGGAGAAGTTGCTCGAGGAAATAGGTTTGCAGATGCCTCAGCACGACAAGCAGCCATGACAGGACAAATTTTGCCACAAGCCATGCCGATGCAGGCAGCATTATTTCCAGTACCCTTGAACTTATGGACACCACGATATACCACCAAAGAATTAGATTACTACTGTAATAAGGAAGATGGAGTACTGAAAGATGGGTGGATTGAGCTGCCACCAGCAGAGGGCAGTCAACCCCCAGGACGAATAGTAATTCCCGAATTGTTAGGTCCAGCCTTTGTCAAAGCCTTCCACGAAGCCACCCACTATGGAAAAAGTGCTATGGAAAAAGCACTCAGACCACATTTCTGCATTACCATGTTAGCAGCCCTATCAGCTTCAGTGGCACGCCAGTGTCTAATTTGTGCCAAAAATAATGCCAAGCAAGGTCCCACACCACCTGAGTTCAGTCAGGAGGTGTAACCCCCATGCACCACCTGCAAATAGATTTTACTGAAATGCCAAAAGCCAATGGATACCACTACCTATTAGTATTAGTTTGTACTTTCTCTGGGTGGGTAGAAGCCTTCCCAACCAGAACTGAAAAAGCTCGAGAAGTCACCAAAGTTTTACTGAGAGAGATTGTCCCTAGATTTGGAATTCCAGCAGTAATAGGGTCAGACAATGGGCCCTCATTTGTTTCTCAGATTACTCAGCAGTTAGCAAAAGCCTTGCAGATACAATGGAAGCTTCACACTGCATACAGACCACAGAGTTCAGGGAACGTTGAGCGAATGAATCGTACCTTAAAAGCCCAAATGTCTAAGCTTTGTCAGGAGACACGCCTGAAGTGGCCCCAAGTGCTCCCAATAGCTTTACTCAGAATACGCTCAGCTCCTGTGAAGTCAACAGGATTTTCCCCTTTTGAAGTTCTGTATGGTAAACCCCCACCAATAGTGCAGGGAATTAAGGGAAGTCTAGCCCAAATTGGTTCAGAAATAACCAGGCAAGAACTCCTAGCTCTTAGTTTTGTTCTGCAGACTCTCCATGCGTGGATCCAAGACCAGTTGCCTATAAACTTGACGGAACCCTTGCATCCCTACCAGCCTGGTACCTCGGTGTGGATCAAAGATTGGAAGACACCGCTGGAACCCCATTGGAAGGGACCATACACCATCATCCTGTCTACCCCAACTGCAGTAAAGGTAGCAGAAATCGATTCCTGGATCCACCACAGTAGAGTCAAGCCCGCAGCTGATCCAGAACCTGAGCAGTGGACAGCAGAGCAGCATCCTGATGCACCTTTGCGAGTTACTTTGAGACGGCAACCAGCAGCTTAGACACTTTATCACAGTGCCCTGCAGTAGCCAAGTCTTTCGAAGAGGATTGCTGTTTTCCATACAGCAAGAGTTTGTTTCAATGAACCTCATGTGTGTGATTTAACACACTACTTTGATGCTACATTGATTGACCATATTTCGGAAGCCAACTGAAATTGATAAGTTGGTTAATGTGTGGTGGACAACTTGAGGATCTTCAATCAACACTCAGCACCCGTTGAATTGCTTCATTAGCAAACGGGATGAAGAAAAGAACGTCGTGGTCAAGATTTTCAAGCTGAGGATTCAGAAGAACTCCAATCAACATGTATCTTTGTCTTTACTTCGCCCTGGTTGCCTGTCTTGGAGGCTTTGAACTGACTCATGCCTTGCCTCCATGCACTGCTTGCATTACTTCTACTCGGACTGGACTGAAAATAACTCAGACTTTGATTTATCACGCTTACTATTCCTGCACTGGTAAAGTGACTTGGTGTATTTATAACACCACTGAACTGAATGTTTGTACCAAGGGTAAATCTAAAGTATGCTTTAATCCGCATCAGAATCCATCCTATTACACCTTGGAAATGAGATGGAAAGATGCAAATGGACCTTTGATCAATGCCACACGCCCACTCACAGATCCTAGTAAATCTGCTATTTTGCATTTTGATGCTTGTGAAGTAATCAACAGAGATAGTCGTTCTAAGTGTGGTAATTGGGAAAAATCATACACATGGAATGACAAATATATGTATCCAGAAGGGACCACTGGATGGGGAGCATGCACAGGAAAGAAAGTCTCAGCCGATGTATATAGTACAGCCCCAGAGTCAGAGTACTTCTGCCCAAGATGGGAATGTGTCTTCTATGCCACCTGGGTTGGTATGGTAGAGAATACCAACAAAGATAATCGAATGGCTGCATTGCGGAGGCCATATGTCAAAGATATAGACAAATGCAAGAAAAATGCTTGCAATCCCTTAGAGTTGGTTGTTCTGAGACCTGAAAATTGGAAACGAGGATTCCGATTTGGTCTACGAATTGCAGGGTCTGGATCAGATCCAGGAACCATAATATATATAAGATTAAATACCCAAGCCCATAAATCATCCAAGTACCATATCCATGACACATTCTATGAAGCCATGCATGTAAATAAGTTTGAAATTCCCCATCCCTCCCAGAACTTATTTTTAGAATTAGCTGGAGCAGTAGTATCCAGTCTAAAAATCTCAGATTGTTACTTTTGTGGGGGGACACAAATGGGTGACCAGTGGCCATGGGAAGCCCAAGAATTGAATTATTCTATGACTTACAATCAAACTGAACTACATAAGACTACCAGCGAATGGGTGTTAGCGCACTCAATAGTTGGACGTCTTTGCTATGCACGAACTGGACCCCAGTTCAAACAACAGGTAGGACAGCTGGTCTGTCTTAGCCAGAAGTTCTATAATGACACCACCAAAAGACGTCTTGGTGGTCAGGAATTAAAGAACCTGAACCCCCTAACCCATTAGCCAGATTCCCTGAGCTTTCTCATTTATGGACTAATCTTGCCAAGCCTCATGCCTGGCAAGCCCCACCTGGCCTATACTGGATCTGTGGAAACCGAGCATATGCCCGACTCCCTACACACTGGGGAGGGGCGTGTGTCTTAGGGACCATCAGACCTTCTTTCTTTCTTCTAAACACGGAACATGGAGAACAATTAGGATACCCAGTGTACACAACTAATCACAGACACAAAAGAGCACTGAGACAGAAGAGAGCACCCCTCCAGATAGGCAAGTGGGAGACGTGGGAGGGTGATGATTGGCCACCAGAAAGAATCATTGAATATTATGGGCCTGCCACCTGGAATGATGATGGTATGTGGGGCTATCGAACCCCAGTCTATATGATTAATCGTATTATCCGCTTACAAGCAGTAGTTGAAATAATAACCAATGAGACTAGCCAAGCTCTTACACTTTTAGCTAGACAGAGTACCCAAATGCGCACTGCTATATATCAGAACCGTTTAGCGTTAGATTATTTGTTGGCAGCTGAAGGAGGAGTATGTGGTAAGCTGAATTTAACTAATTGTTGTTTGAAAATAGATGACAAAGGTCAAGTGGTTGAAGAAATTGCTGAAACTATGCGAAAGCAAGCTTATGTGCCAGTACAAACTTGGCATTCACTAAAGTTTCCTAACTGGTTTGCTAATCTTTTCTCATGGCTTGGAAGACTTAAAACTTTCCTTATACTAGTACTAATAATTATTGCTGTCATTTTACTGTTACCATGTATAATCCCATGTTGTATGCGTTCTATTCATAGTGCTATTGAAAGTACAGTTGAGCGGAAGACCGCAACTAAGATTATGGCCTTATACCAACCTAAACCTCCTGCATATAGTCGGAATCCTCTGACTATGATATAACCATTTTAAGTGATTTAATTCTCACACCTTATTAAGTAATAGGGTGAGATTAATCAAAGGGGGAATGTGGCAGGTGAAGGCCTGTGATCCACAGTGTCTGACATAAACAGACAGGCCTAACTAGCTTGACCTGTAAATGAAGCCTGTGAAGAGGCCCATAGGAATTGCACATCCCCCAACATGCTGCTATTGTAGAATTAGAACTCAGTAAAAGTATTGGATTAGCTTAGACAAGCAGAACTGAAAGTTGGAAAAATACAGAAAAATATGTTTGAATGCCCCTGATAAGAGAATACAGCTGTAAGGGATTTAATTAAAACTGCTGACAGAAAGGTTACAGAGCCCTGCTTCCCCGCACGTACTAACTAGCCCAATGGCCTTGGAAGTAGGAAAGTAACAAGTTGGTAAACTGGCCATTGTAATTGGGACTAGAAGGGGGGTGAGCAGGTGCTGAGCCCACTCCAAGTACATAATTGGATAATCATATCAGTACCGGGACCAATAGAAAGGGTACGGGAGGTTACCGGGACCAATGAAATGTTTTTCTATACCTAGAATGGAGCAAAAGTCTATAAAAGTTGTTGTTTTGCCAGAGAACATTGCTCAGCCATTTTTGAATTTGATTCTGCTTGAGACTTGTGCACAAATAAATGATTTGGACCTTCTGAACAGACTCCTGGTATTATTGGTTTGTCTGCGCTCTGCTGCTACAAGAGAGGAAGTGTTTCTGTCCTTTATAGTGAATTGAATCCTCTCCAGCACTTCCCCTTGAGGTCTGCTAGCCACTCCCTTTAAGGTCTGCCATTCTTGATTTAGCAAGGAGCGGCTTCAGACAGGCCTTGGAGACTGAAATCACCAGGGGGTCCAAGTTAATCTCATCTTGTAAACTGTCCTATTACCTTTGGAGACCGAAATCACCAGAGTCCAAAGCTGCATGAAATGTATGCTGACAGAGAACACCTGTTACAGGTGAGTAACTACTCTTTCTCCAGGACCAAGCAGGTGGTCAGTCCTCACTTATGGGTGACTCCCCAGCTCTGGGCTACCAGGAACCCAGGCTGAACAAGAGAACTCCCTCTAGTCTCAGCAACACAGAAAAGGCTTTTCAAGAACACACCCTCCACAGGTAGCCCAACCAGAGGGCAGGAGTTGCCTAGACCTCAAAGAGATTCCTGAGTACTGCTTGGCCAAAAGCACGGTCCCTACAGGACTCTCTCTCCAGACAGTAGTGGGCTGCAAAAGTCTGGCTTGAAGACCAAGTAGCAGCCCTGCAGATGTCTTGCAATGGAACAGAGCGGAGATGAGCCACCAATGCAGCCATTGCCCTCACACGGTGGGCCGTGACCCTACCCTGCAAAGGAAGGTCAGCCGCCTTGTAAGCCCAGGTGATACAATCAGCCACCCAGATGGACAAGGTACCCTTGGACACAGGCCTCCCCAAGTTATTGGGGTCAAAAGAAAGGAAGAGCTGAGAAGCCCTCCTGTGACCTTGCGTACCTTCAAGGTAGAAGGATAAGGCCCTCCTACAGTCCAAGGTATGGAGAACTGTTTCAGCCTGACTCACATGAGGCCTAGGGAAGAAAGTAGGAAGAACCACCTCCTGGTTGAGGTGGAAAGAGGAGACAACCTTAGGAAGGAACTTAGGGTGAGTCCTGAGGACTACCCTGTTTTTATAGAACCTGGTGTAAGGTCTATCACAGACCAAGGCCTGAAGCTCACTCACTCTCCTAGCCGAAGTAAGGGCTATCAGAAAGAGAGTCTTCCATGAGAGGAAGCGTAGAGGGCAAGTAGTCATAGGCTCAAAAGGTGGTCGAGTCAACTGCTGTAAGACCACATTCAGCTCCCACTCAGGAGCAGGAGGACGTATGGGAGGTTTGAGCAGTAACAAACCTCTGAGAAACCTGGACACCAAAGGGTGCACAGACAAGGAATGGCCCTCTACTAAGGAGTGGTGAGCTGCCAAAGCAGAGAGGTGGACCCGAACAGAGTTGGACTTGAGACCTTGATTGGACAAGTGCAGCAGGTACTGAAGCACTACAGACACAGCACAGGAGAAAGGATCCTCTGCACATAACTGACACCACACAGAAAACCTCTTCCACTTGAGAGCATAGGTTTTCCTTGTGGACTGTTTCCTAGAAGCTAGGAGAACCTCCTCAACTTCTTTAGGCAGGCCCCAGGGAGCCAACACTACCCTTGCAGCCTCCATGCCATCAGATGGAGGGATTTGAGATTGGGATGCAGTAGAGAGCCCTGATTCTGAGAGAGAAGGTCGGGCTGCAATCCCAGAGGCAGAGGGAGATCCACCGCCAGTTGAAGCAGGAGGGGGAACCAAGGCTGCCTGGGCCACCTGGGAGCCACCAGGAGGACTGAGGCCCTGTCTTGGAGAATTTTGAACAGTGTCCGGGCCACCAGGGAGGTGCGAGGAAACGCATAGAGTAGGCCCTGAGTCCAGGGAATCAGAAAAGCATCTGCTGCTACCCTCAGAGGATGCGGTTGCCTGGAGCAGAAGCGTGGCAGCTGGTTGTTCAGAGGACTGGCAAACAGGTCTATGGAGGGAAGACCCCACTCCAAGAAAATCTTTTGAACCACTAAAGGATGTAGCTGCCACTCGTGTGGTTGCAGAATCCTGCTCAATTTGTCGGCCAGGAAAGCGTAGTTACTCACCTGTAACAGGTGTTCTCCAGGAGCAGCAGGAATCAGTCCTCACATATGGGTGACGTCGGCGCCGACGGAGCCCTCGCGGAGCAATTTTCCCCAGCTTTCAAAGAAAGCCTTTGGGAATTGCAGCGCGCATGCGCGGTCCTCTTCCCGCCCAAGGGTGCCATCTTGCTCAGTCAGATGACATAGCTAAAAAAGACAGCAAAAATTAGCAAAAACGAAAGCATAAAACTGCAACTCCAAGGGGAGGAGGGAGGGTTGTGAGGACTGATTCCTGCTGCTCCTGGAGAACACCTGTTACAGGTGAGTAACTATGCTTTCTCCAGGACCAAGCAGGAAGTCAGTCCTCACATATGGGACTCCCAAGCTTAAGGCTACCGGAGACCCTAAGCACAAAAATGAGCTCCCTCTAGCTCAGCAGCACAGAAGGAAGGAATCTTCTCTGAATACGTCTCCAACCGGTAGCCCAACATCCGGGATGGAGGGTAGGAGTTGCCTATACCTCAAAGAGGTTACGGAGGACTGCCTGTCCGAAAGCACTGTCCCTGCGGGACTCCCTCTCCAGGCAGTAATGGGCTGCAAAAGTCTGGCTTGAAGACCAAGTAGCGGCCCGGCAGATGTCTGCCAATGGAACAGAGCGGAGGTAAGCCACTGACGTAGCCTTCGCCCGAACACGATGAGCAGTGACTCTACCTTCCAGCACGAGGCCTGCAGCCTCGTAAGCCCAAGCGATGCAGTCCGCAATCCAGATGGACAGAGTACGCTTGGAGACAGGGAGCCCCAACTTGTTGGGGTCATAAGACTCGAAGAGCTGAACAGCCCTTCGGTGCTCCCGCGTACGGTCAAGGTAGAAGTTCAGCGCCCTTCTACAGTCCAGGGTATGCAGGACCATTTCAGCTCGGCTGGAGTGTGGCCTGGGAAAGTAGGTCGGAAGTACCACCTCCTGGTTGATGTGAAAAGGGGAAACCACTTTAGGAAGAAACTTAGGGTGAGTCCGTAGGACTACCCGGTTCTTGTAGAACCTAGTGTAAGGAGGATCAGATACCAGGGCCTGCAGCTCACTAAAGCGTCTAGCAGAAGTGAGGGCTATCAAGAACAAGGTTTTCCAGGAAAGAAAACGAAGAGGACAGGTAGCCAAAGGCTCAAAAGGCGGACAGGTAAGCCGCTGTAAAACCACATTGAGATCCCAGTTCGGGGCTGGCGGGTGCAAAGGTGGTTTAAGGAGTAGGAGGCCCCGGAGAAAACGAGCCTCCAGAGGGTGGCTGGAAAGAGGTCTACCCTCCACCGGTAGGTGGTGCGCAGAAATAGCACTGAGGTGGACCTTGACCGAGTTGGACTTAAGTCCAAGATTGGAAAGGGAAAGCAAGTACTGCAAGACCACTGATGTTGAACAGGAGAAGGGGTCTTGCGACTGCTGAGTACACCAGATGGAGAACCGACGCCACTTAAGAGCGTAGGACTTCCGGGTGGAAGGCCTCCTGGAGGCCAAGACGACCTCTTCCACATCTGGAGGTAGCTGGAGAGGAGCAAGGACTACCCTTTCAGCAGCCAGGCCATCAGATGAAGGGACCGAAGGTTGGGGTGCAGGAGCGTCCCCTGATCCTGCGAGAGGAGGTCGGGCTGAAACCCCAGAGGAAGAGGGGTGTCCACCGCCAGCTGCAGCAGAAGCGGGAACCAAGGTTGTCTCGGCCACCGGGGAGCCACTAGGATCACCGACGCCTTGTCTCTGAGAACTTTGAAGAGCGTCCGAGACACCAGAGGCATGGGTGGAAAGGCATACAAGAGGCCTGTGGCCCATGGAATCAGAAAAGCATCCGCCACTACCCGGAGAGGATGCGGCTGTCGAGAGCAGAATCTGGGAAGCTGCCGGTTCAGAGGACTGGCAAACAGATCCATGGTGGGGAGGCCCCACCGGAGAAAGATCCGCTGAACCACGAGCGGATCCAATCTCCACTCGTGCGGTTGGAGGATCCTGCTCAGTTTGTCTGCCAGGTAGTTTTCTTGACCTGGGAGATAGACAGCTTTGAGGACGATGTTGCGATGAACGGCCCAAGAGCAGAGCTTCTGTGCTTCCTGACAGAGAAGGAAGGAGCCGGTTCCGCCTTGTTTGTTCACGTAGAACATGGCAACCTGATTGTCTGTCTGGACAAGTACCGACTGGTGAGAAATCAGGTGAGAGAAGGCTTTGAGCGCTAGGCGGATGGCTCTGAGCTCCAGGAAGTTGATCTGCTGAGCGGACTCCCAAGGAGTCCAGAGACCCTGAGTACAAGTCCCCTGGCAATGTGCTCCCCAACCCTGGAGAGAAGCATCGGTCGTCAGGACCCGAGAATGTGTAGGGGGCTGAAAAGGCACCCCCAGCACTAGGTTTGGTAGATGAAGCCACCATCGCAGAGACCTGTGGGCAAAGTGGACCAGCCGGCCTCCTGTGCTGAGAGAAACCAGCTGAGGGGGAGAGGCTATGCTGAGAAAGTCAAAAACCCCCACCCTGCTGAGCAGGGGCCGGTGGTGCAGGCTTGGGGGCTTGCTGCCTACGGGACCCATTACCCCGTCCCTTGGCCTGCTTTCCCTGTGGGGGAGCTGGCGAGGCCTGATACTGAGGGTAGTATTTATAGGCAGCACCTTTCCTCGGGTAAAAGGGCTTTTTCCCCGAGGCCTTCTTCTTTTGAGAAGGGGCAGAGGTCTTCCTTGAGAGACGAGTCCTGGTGAGAGTCTCCGTCTCGATTTGTGCAGCCTTCTCATCCATGGGCTTGCCAAAGAGGTTATCACCTCGGCAGGGGACATCGACCAACTTGTCCTGTACCCAGGGCTCGAGGTCGGACGTCTGAAGCCAAGCCTGGCGGCGTCCACCGATGCCGGCCGCGGCTACTCGAGCCGAAGCCTCAAAACCATCATAGGCTGCTCGAGAGATAAACTTGGAGCACTCCCGAATACCAGTAGACAAGGATTGGAACCTCTGCAAAGGTTCGTCGGAGAGACCAGCAGAGAACCCGGCTATTTCCTTAGCCAGGTCTCGGAGATACATGCCCATGTAGAGCTGGTATGTCTGGACTCGACAAGCAAGCATAGAGCCCTGGAAGCACTTCCTACCGAGGGCATCCAGGCTTCGGGCTTCCCTACCAGGGGGCACCGAGGAGTGCATTTTTTGACTCTTCAGTCTATGCATGGCCGATTCCACCACCATGGAATGGTGCGGTAGTTGTGCCTTTTGGAACCCGGGGCTCTTGCGGACTCGATAAATGGAATCGACCCGCTTGCTTAACACCGGCGACGACGCCGGGCTCTCCCACATGCGGAAGAGAAGCTGTTCCAGCATGGGAGGAACCGGTACAATAAAGGCCTCCTTCGGGGGAGAGTCATATTGGAGGGCATCGAGTTCTTCGACTCGAGGCTCCTCCTCGGGATCCGCAGGGAAGGCCAACCCTTTGGCCATATCCCTCACGAAGTCCGAGAACCGGGTATCCTCCGGGGGGGACCTTCTCCGAGGTTCGGACTCGGGGGAGTCCGAAGGGACACACCGAGTTCGAAAGGAACCAGGTGACTCTTCGTCCTCAGATTCCCAGGCCGACTCCTCGGAGGAGTCGTCGATCGGCTCCGGTCGGGCGGGCACTGATGCCATCTGCCCCGACGCCGAGGGAGTCGGCGTTGACGACCTCGGTCCCGAACGGGAGGCCGAAGGAGACCTCGACCGAGGATCGACTCGAGCCCTCATGGACTCGAGGATCGGCTCGGTCTCCGGGGTCGATTTGGAGGTCGACGTCCCGGCGGTCAGGGCAGAAGCACCAGCGAGGCCAGCGATCAATGCCCGCTGCTGGTCCAAGAAGGCAGACAAACTGCACTCCAAGGCCGTCAACCTGAGTCCGAGCTCAGGAGACCCAGCAGCCCCCGACTCGGGCCCCGACGGCGTCGGGCCCGACGTCGGGTCCTTCGGAGGCGAGTCCACGAGGACAACAGTACTTAAGTGAGCGGGCAAGTCCACCTCGAGTCGAGGATGTTTTGACGGCCTCTCCGACTCCAAGGACCCGGGACGGGAATCGGGGCTATGCGACCTGGCCCTCGAGGAACCAGGAGCATCCACCGATCCCGCCCTCGCGGGTTTCTTCTTCCGATGATGCTCCCGGGTAGGAGACCCCCTTTCAGAGGAACTCCGACGATGCTCAGGACCAGAGTCCCGAGACGTCGAAGCCTCTGACGAGGTCCGAGCCCGGCCGGAGTCAGAGAAGATACGCTCCCGCTGGTGCTGTCAACTCCTCAATGCTTTTGAGGACATTTTGCCGCATGGCCCGCAGATCATGGGGTCATGATCTGGGCCGAGGCAGCGGAGGCAGAAGTCATGAGGGTCTGTAAGAGACATAAGTTTCTTACAGAGGTCACACTTTTTGAAACCACTGGCCGCCATCGGGGGAAAAAGGGCCCCTGCGAGGTCGAACGACCGGGCAGCCAGGGAAAAAGGAAAAAAGCGCGAAATCTGTCACGAAGGACAAAAAAACGAAAAATAAAGGACGGACTCGCAACCGGCGTCGCGAGTCCGGGCGGGAAAAGAACCGGCGTCGAACCGAAGAAAAAACAGAGAAAAATAGAGAAAAATAAACTTTTCTGCGGGGATTCACAGGCAACGTCTGTAGGGCTCCGTGGAAAAAAGAAGACTGAGCAAGATGGCACCCTTGGGCGGGAAGAGGACAGCGCATGCGCGCTGCAATTCCCAAAGGCTTTCTTTGAAAGCTGGGGAAAATTGCTCCGCGAGGGCTCCGTCGGCGCCGACGTCACCCATATGTGAGGACTGACTTCCTGCTTGGTCCTGGAGAAATTCTCTTGGCCTGGAAGATAGACTGCCCTGAGGAGCATGTTGTGTCTCAGGGCAAAGGAACAGAGGAACTGTGCTTCCTGACAAAGGGGTTGGGAACCAGTCCCGCCCTGCTTGTTCACATAGAACATGTCTACCTGGTTGTCTGTTTGGATCAAGACAGACTGATGGGCCAGGGAAGCAGTAAAGGCCTTGAGGGCCAAGCGGATAGCTCTGAGCTCTAGGAGATTGATCTGCTGGGACGCCTCCCAAGGAGACCACAGACCCTGGGTGCACTTGTCTAGGCAGTGTGCTCCCCAACCCAACAGAGAGGCATCGGTGGTCAGCACTACTGTATGAGGTGGACTCTGAAAGGGCACCCCCACCAGCAGATTGGAGGGGTGTAACCAGCAGTTGAGGGAGGTCAGAAAACAGTGGGACACACTGATCTTGTCTCTGAGGCTGCCTGAGGCCTGTGACCACTGAGTCCGAAGGCACCACTGGGCAGGCCTCATATGGAGCCTGGCATTGGGGGTCACCTGAACTGTGGACGCCATGTGGTCTAGAAGCCTGAGACAGAGTCTGGCGGAGACCAGGGACCTGTGCAGAAACTTGCTTGCAAGGTCTATGAGCCTTTGTGCTCGGTCCACTGGTAAGAATGCTCTTGCCAGCTGAGAATCCAACCTTGCCCCTATGAATTCCAAGTTCTGGGAGGGGAGCAAAGTGGACTTTGCGAAGTTGATGACAAAGCCCACCTTTTGGAGCAGGTCTATGGTTCTGTTGGTGGCCTGCTGGACCTCGAGAGACGTCTGGCCTCTGATGAGCCAGTCGTCTAGGTAGGGAAACACAAAGATGCCCTGATTTCTCAGGTAGGCTGCAACCACTGCCAGGCACTTAGTGAAGACTCTGGGAGCGGAAGTCAGCCCAAAAGGCAGTACCCTGTGGGAGGAAACCACTATCACTACAATGAACCTGAGGTACTTTCTGTGGTCTGGATGAATGAGGATGTGAGTGTAAGCATCTTTTAGATCTAAAGAGCATAGCCAATCTCCCTGCTGGAGGTAGGGCAGAAGAGTTCCAAAAGTAACCATCTTGAACTTTTCTTTCACAAGAAACTTGTTTAGGTTTCTGAGATCCAAAATGGGTCGAAGACCACCGGTCCTTTTTGGCACCAGGAAATACCTGGAGTAAAAACCGTGACCTTGAAAGTGGGGAGGCACAGGCTCCACCGCCTTGTCCAACAACAGACCCCTGAGCTCCTGGAGGAGAAGGGCTGTATGCAGGGGAGGCCTGAAAGGCTCCCCTGGAAAGTGTGGTGGAGGTAGTTGATGAAAATGCAGGGCATAGCCTCGATGGACTATGTCCAGCACCCAACTGTCCTGAGTTATCAGGGGCCACTGGTGGGCGAACAAGGCTAGGCGGCCTCCTGTGCAGGGCTGGGTCTGCAAGGGAGGTTTGGCTGTACTCAAGGAGTCAAAACCCCCCACCCTGCTGAGTGGGAGCAGGGGCCGGAGGCTTGGGGGCAGTCTGCCTACGGGGCCCATTACCTCGGCCCTTGGCTTGCTGACCCTGTGGGGCAGGTTGGGCAGCCTGATATTGTGGGTACAGTTTGTAGGCAGTGCCCTTCCTCGGGTAATAGGGCTTTTTACCCGGGCCCTTCTTCTTATGTGAAGGGGCAGAGGTCTTCCTGGACAGCCTCGTCCTGGTGAGGTGCTCAGTCTCGAGCTGTGCGGCCTTCTCGGCCACAGGCTTGCCAAAAAGGTTTTCACCTCGGCAAGGGACATCGACCAACTTGTCCTGAACCCATGGCTCGAGGTCCGAGGACTGCAGCCACGCCTGGCGTCGAGCCGCGATGCCGGCAGCCGCAACACGGGCCGAAGCCTCGAAGCCATCGTAGGCGGCGCGGGACATGAACTTAGAGCATTCCTGTATCCTCGAAGACAAGGACTTAAAACTCTGCAAGGGTTCCCCGGAGAGACCAGCAGAGAACCCGGCCAACGCCTTGGCCAGGTCTCGTAAATACATGCCCATGTACAGCTGGTAAGTCTGGACGGCAAGCAAGCATGGAGCCCTGAAAACACTTTCTGCCGACTCCATCAAGGCTGCAGGCTTCCCTACCAGGAGGCACTGCGGAGTGCATCTTCTGACTTTTCAGACGATGCATGGCCGATTCCACAACCATAGAATGGTGCGGCAGCTGTGCTTTCTGGAAGCCAGGACTCTTGCGGAGCCAATAAATGGAATCGACTCGCTTGCTCAAAACCAGCGCCGATGCCGGTGCCTCCCACATTCGGAAAAGGAGCCGCTCCAGCATCGGAGTAACTGGGACAGTAAAGGCCTCCTTCGGAGGAGAGTCGTACTGCAGAGCATCGAGCTCCTCGGCTCGAGGCTCTTCCTCGGGGTCAGCCGGGATAGCCTGGGCAGCGGCCATATCCTGGATAAACTCCGAGAACCTAGTATCCTCCGGAGGGGATCTACTCTGGGGTTCAGACTCAGGTGAGTCTGAAGGGACACACCGAGTCTTAAAGGTGTCAGGAGACTCCTCATCCTCAGTTTCCCATGCAGACTTGTCCAATGTCGAGTCAGGGTCCGACGCCGCGGGGCCCCTGGGCACCCGCCCCGACGCCGGAGGCACCGGCGTCGAGACCCTCGATCCCGAACGGGAGGTCGAGGGAGACCTCGACCGAGGACGACCTCGAGCCACAAGGGACTCGAGTATCAGCTCGGTCTCCGGGGTCAACTTGGAAGTCGATGTCCCGGTGGTCGGGGCAGATGCGCCAGACAGGCTGGCCATCAATGCCCACTGCTGATCCATGAAGGCAGACATTCTGCTCTCCAAGGCTGTCAACCTGAGACTCAGCTCGGGTGACGCAGCAGCCCCCGACTCGGGCCCCGGCAGCGCCGGGCCCAACGTCGGTACTCGGGGAGGCGAGTCTTCGAGGACAACAGGACTTACGTGTCCAGCAGACTCCGGTTCTATATGAGGAACTTTGGTCGGCTTCTCCTGGTCCACGGGCCCGGGACGACTGTTGGGGGTCTTAGACCTGGACCTCGAGGGTCCAGGGACCTCCACCGACGCCGCCCTCGCGAGCCGCTTCCTCTTACGTTCCCTCTCGGGGGACCCCCTGTCCGAGGAGCTCCGACGCCTCTCGGGATCGGAAACCCGAGATGTCGAAGCCTCAGACGAGGTCCGGGCACAAGCAGAGGCCGAGTCGGAGAAAAGCCTTTCACTTTGCTGTTGACGACTTCGGAGGGCCTTGGAAGACATTTTTCCACATGGCCCGCACGATTTAGAATCGTGGTCCGGGCCCAGGCACCGAAGGCTGCAGTCGTGTGTGTCGGTGAGAGACAATCTTTTTACACTGATCACACTTTTTAAAACCACTGGAAGTCATGGGGGGAAAAAGGGTCCCCGCGAGGTCAAAAGACCGGCCTTCCAGGGAAAAAGAAAAAAGTTTAGGCGCGAACGCCTAGCCACTATGGGCAAAAACCGAAAAATAAAAAGGGGGCTCGATACCGGTGTACCGATCCCGGCAGGAGGGGAACCGACGTCGAATCCGAAGAAAAGAAGCGAAACAACGCTAGAAAAAAATCTACTTTTAACCAGGAAAACAGGACACACGTCCGATGGGCTTCACGGAAAAAAAAAGAGACTGAGGTAAGATGGCACCTTTAGGCGGGAAGGGAACTGAGCATGCGTGCCAGCATTCCCAAAGGCTTTCATGGAAAGCTGGGGAAATGCTCCGCTGAGGCTTCGGCGTTGATGACACCCATAAGTGAGGACTGACTTCCTGCTTGGTCCTGGAGAAAAGACCTTCCTCATTACCTTTAAAGCATTCAATAAGACATCACCCTCTTCAATTGTTGATCTACTCATTCACACCCCCAACAACAGATCCAGAAGAGCACTTGCGGAAAATACTCTAGTCATACCAAGTGAATCTATAAAACTTAACCAATCAACCATCAATAGAGCATTTACAAGCTATGCCCCCAGATGTTGGAACAAACTCCTTTCTAGCATAAGGGCAATCAGGGACCTCACGCAGTTTAGAAAGGCCCTCAAACATCACCTGTTCCTCATGCACTTTACACAGCGTGATGATCCCCCCCCTACCCACACACTCACCCATCTATGTCAACGGAGAACACATTCACACTAAAACTGCAATCTGACTGTACACCATATGATATTACAGCACTTTAACTCTTCTTGACCAGCAGAGTACAAATACGCTGTAATCTAACTTGGATTGTAGAACTTGTTATGAGTTCAACCTGTTAATCACTTGTAGCTAAATCTCATATGTATATAGTTTCCCCAGTTAAATCCATGTTAAAACCCTGTTTTATGTAAATATAGGACAAAATCTGTATGTCCAAGTGTTTATTGTTTGATGTAAACCGCACTGATGAGAAATAGCGCGGTATATAAGAAATGTTAAATAAATAAATAAATGAAGCGGGAGACCAGGGGCTGCCCCGAGAGTGGTTTATCCTCGATGGGGAGGTGATTAGCCGAGATGGCACTCAGGTGTACCCTGACCGAGTTGGATTTCAATCCCTCCTTTGAGAGGTGGAGCAGATATTGGAGAACATACCCGAGAGAGCAGGAGAACGGGTCAATCTGGAGCTCGGAGCACCAGATCAAGAAACGCCACCACTTAAAGGCATAGGCTCGCCTCGTCAAGTCTTTTCTTGACACAAGGAAGACCTCCTCGACCCCCCCGGGAGGTGCAGCAGGGCTAAGGAGACAGCAAGGTCAGGTTTGGATGGAGCACCCATCCCTCCTCCTGTGTTAGTAGGCCTGGGGCACAGCCTAGGGGGACTGGAAGCTCAGAGGAGAGCTGGAGCAGAAGCAGGAACCAAGGTTGTCGAGGCCACGAGAACCATGGAAGCTCGATCCTGCTGGACCTTGTGCAGGGTCCTTGCAATGAGAGGAGTGGAGGGAAAGGGGTAAAGGAGCCCCTGAGACCCAACTAAGGAGGAAAGCATCCGGAGCCACTCTGCTCGGGTGTGGAATTGGTCCACAGAAATTGGAGGATCTGTGCATTCACCAGACTGGCAAACAGGTCCACGGATGGAGTCCCCCCCCCCATCAATGGAACAAAAGGCTGGCCACCTCCGGGTCCAGGCACCACTCGTGTGGGCGGAGGATTCTGCTGAGTTTGTCAGCGAGGACATTCTTCTGGCCCGGGAGATTGACTGCTCTGAGGGTTATGTCCCGGAGAATGGCAAAGGAGGATTGCCTCCTGGCAGAGGGTGTGAGAACCTGTTCTCTCTTCCTTGTTTATGTAGAACATAGCTACCCTGTTGTTGATCTGCACAAGCACTGACTTTCCCCACAGGTGGTACTTGAAGGTCCTCAGGGCCCACCGAACCACCCAAAGCTCGAGCAGATTGATCTGTTACTGAGCTTCCTTGGGTAACCACCACCCCTAGGTACATAGACCACCACAGTGGGCTCCCCAACCCAGCAGGGAGGCATCCGTCGTCAGGATGAGTTCGTGCTGCGGGGCCTGGAAGAGCATCCCCCGAAGGCGGCTTCAGGGATCCTGCCACCAATCCAGGGAGGTGAAAAGGACTGTGGGAGATCCGGACAGGGTCCCAGAGGCCTGGCTCCATTGAGCCCTGAGGCACCACTGAACCACCTGCATGTGCATGCGGGTGTGAGGGACAACGTGAACCGTGGAGGCCATGTGCCCCAGGAGGCGCAACATGGCTCGTGCAGGAATCCATGCTCAGATTCCGGGGTAGGAAGCAGTCACCCATTCCGTGTCAAGGAGTGTGCCGATGAACTCCAGAGTCTGCACCGGTTCGAAGTGGGACTTGGAGTAATTAACTAAGAAGCTGAGGCGTTCGAGGAGGAAGATCGTGTGCGAAGCCGCAAGTCGGGCTTCCTCAGTCGATGTCCCCATGACGAGCCAGTCTAGGTAAGGAAAAACGGGTATGCCCTGCCGCCAGACACACTTGGTGAAGACCCACGGGGCAGACGCGAGCCCGAAGAGGAGAACCCTATACTGGTAGTACTCTTTCTGCACCCTGAAGCGCAGGTACTGCCTGTGCTGGGGATGGACCAGAATGTGGGCGTAAGCGTCCCTGAGGTTCAAGGAGCATAGCCAATTGCCCTGCTAGTGGAAGGGCAGCAGGACACCAAGCGATAGCATTTTGAACTTCTCCCACACCAGAAACTTGTTTAGGTTCCTGAGATGAAGACGGGGGGCCTACGCCCCATCCTCTTTGGAACAAGGAAGTATCAGGAGTAGAACCCTCAACCTAAGAGGTGTGGTGGTATAAAGTAGTTACTCACCTGTAACAGGTGTTCTCCAGGAGCAGCAGGAATCAGTCCTCACATATGGGTGTCATCGGCGCCAATGAAGCCCCAGCGGAGCATTTCCCCAGCTTTCTATGAAAGCCTTTGGGAATGCAGGCACGCATGCGCGGTTCCCTTCCCGCCTAAAGGTGCCATCTTACCTCAGTCAAATGACATAGCTAAGAACAGCACACAAAAATGAAAAAATAAACTATGTACAACTGCAACTCCAAGAGGAGGAGGGAGGGTTGTGAGGACTGCTCCGCTGGGGCTTCATTGGCGCTGATGACACCCATATGTGAGGACTGACTTCCTGCTTGGTCCTGGAGAACCTTTCGACTGCCCGCTGGCCGAGGAGGTTGGTCAGCTCCTGTTGCAAACAAGCCTGGTGCAAGGGAAGCTGAGAAGGCTCCGCTGGGGAGAAGGGAGGAGGAAGCCTGTCCAGAAGAAGATGGTAACCATCACAGACCACTCAGAGGACCCAGATGTCCGATGTGATCAATGTCCATTGGGACATGAAAAAGGATAGGCATCCCCCCCATAGGTGGAAGCCCCTCCAGGGGGCATAAGGCTATGCCATTGGAGTCAAAACCCTTGTGTGGGATGAGGTGGCGCCAGTGGTTGGGCTTTAGGCCTGCGATGGCTGTGTGTACCCCCCTTACCCTGTGTGCTGATGGGCGGTGCGGGGCTGGGTGGATATCCCCGATAGGGGAGCCCCTTTCTCTGGAAGAACGGCTTTTTTGCCGGTGGCTTCTTCCTTGGGAGAGAAGAGGTCTTATGCGAGAGGTGGGTTCGAGTTAGAGTAGTTACTCACCTGTAACAGGTGATCTCCAGGAGCAGCAGGAACCAGTCCTCACATATGGGTGACGTCGGCGCCGACGGAGCCCCCGTGCGGAGCATTTCCCCAGCTTTCATAAAAAGCCTTTGGGAATGCAGAGCGCATGCGCGGTCCCCTTCCCGCCCAAGGGTGCCATCTTGCTCAGTCTGATGATATAGCTAAAAGACAGAAAAATAACAAAAAATAAAGCATATGACTGCAACTCCAAGGGGAGGAGGGAGGGTTGTGAGGACTGATTCCTGCTGCTCCTGGAGAACACCTGTTACAGGTGAGTAACTACTCTTTCTCCAAAACCAAGCAGGAAGTCAGTCCTCATATATGGGACTCCCCAGCTCAGGGCTACCAGAGGCCCCAAATTGAAAACAATGAGCTCCCTCTAGAGCCTCAGCATGCAAGAACAGAATCTTCTCTGATAACGCCCCCGAACGGTAGCCCAACACCAGGGCCGGAGGGTAGGAGTTGCCTAGACCCCAAAGAGATTATGGAGTACCGCTTGCCCGAAAGCACTGTCCCTGCGGGACTACCTCTCAAGGCAGTAGTGGGCCGCAAAAGTCTGACTTGAAGACCAAGTAGCAGCCTGGCAGATGTCTGCCAATGGAACAGAGCGGAGATGAGCCACTGACGCAGCCTTCGCCCTGACACGGTGAGCCGTAACTCGACCCTTCAACGAGAGGCCGGCTGGCCTGTAAGCCCAGGCGATGCAGTCAGCTACCCATATGGACAAAGTTCGCTTGGAGACAGCCAATCCCAACTTATGGGGTCATAAGAGACAGAGCTGAACCGCCCTCCGGTGCTCCTGCGTACGGTCAAGGTAGAAGGACAACGCCCTCCTACAGTCCAGGTTATGCAAGACCATCTCAGCCCAGCTAGCATGAGGCCTGGGAAAGAAAGTCGGAAGAACCACCTTCTGATTGAGGTGGAAGGAGGAGACTACCTTTGGAAGGAACTTAGGGTGAGTCTGTAAGACTACCCTGTTCCTATAGAACCTAGTATACGGCAGTGCTTCTGAAACTAGGGCCTGAAGCTCACTCACTCGTCTTGCTGAGGTAAGGGCTACCAGAAATAGCGCTTTCCAGGATAGAAAACGCAGAGGGCAAGTAGCCATTGGCTCAAATGGTGGGCAAGTAAGCCGTTGCAAGACCACATTTAAATCCCATTCAGGGGCAGGTGGACGCACTGGAGGCTTAAGCAAAAGCAGGCCTCTGAGGAAGCGAGCCACCAAAGGATAGCTGGATAAAGACTGACCCTCCACCTGTGAGTGGTGTGCTGAAAGAGCACTGAGATGAACTCTAACAGAATTGGACTTAAGGCCTAGATTGGACAGGTGAAGCAAATACTGCAGCACCACTGGTACCAGGCAGAAGGGATTCTCGTTGTGTTGAGTACACCAGGTAGAGAATCTACGCCACTTAAGGGCATAAGACTTTCTGGTGGACTGCCTCCTAGAGGCCAAGACTACGTCCTCCACTTCCCTAGGCAGTAGTAAAGGCGCTAGAAAGCGTAGTTACTCACCTGTAACAGGTGTTCTCCAGGAGCAGCAGGAATCAGTCCTCACATATGGGTGACGTCGGCGCCGACGGAGCCCTCGCGGAGCAATTTTCCCCAGCTTTCAAAGAAAGCCTTTGGGAATTGCAGCGCGCATGCGCGGTCGCCTTCCCGCCCAAGGGTGCCATCTTAGCCAGTCAGATGACATAGCTAAAAAAGACAGCATAAAAATTTGCAAAAAAACTTAAGCAGATGATTGCAACTCCAAGGGGAGGAGGGAGGGTTGTGAGGACTGATTCCTGCTGCTCCTGGAGAACACCTGTTACAGGTGAGTAACTACGCTTTCTCCAGGACCAAGCAGGAAGTCAGTCCTCACATATGGGACTCCCAAGCTTAAGGCTACCGGAGACCCTAAGCACAAAAATGAGCTCCCTCTAGCTCAGCAGCACAGAAGGAAAGAATCTTCGCTGAATTATTACCCACCGGTAGCCCACATCCGGGATGGAGGGTAGGAGTTGCTCAAACCTCAAAGAGATTACGGAGGACTGCCTGTCCGAAAGCACTGTCCCTGCGGGACTCCCTCTCGAGACAGTAATGGACCGCAAAAGTCTGGCTCGAAGACCAAGTAGCGGCCCGGCAGATGTCTGCCAGCGGAACAGAGCGGAGGTAAGCCACTGACGTAGCCTTTGCCCGAACACAATGAGCCGTGACTCGACCATCCAAGGAGAGTCCGGCTGCCCCATAAGCCCAAGTGATACAGTCCGCAACCCAGATGGACAGAGTACGCTTGGAGACCGGGAGTCCCAATTTATTGGGATCAAAAGACACAAAAAGCTGAGCAGCTTTACGGTGCTCCCGCGTACGGTCAAGGTAGAAGTTCAATGCCCTTCTACAGTCCAGGGTATGGAGGACCATTTCAGCTCGGCTGGAGTGTGGTCTGGGAAAGAAGGTCGGAAGTACCACCTCCTGATTGATGTGAAAAGGGGAGACCACTTTTGGAAGAAATTTTGGGTGAGTCCGTAGGACTACCCTATTTTTGTAGAACCGAGTGTAAGGGGGATCAGACACGAGGGCCTGCAATTCACTTACGCGCCTAGCGGAAGTGAGGGCTATCAAGAACAATGTTTTCCAAGAAAGAAAATGGAGAGAACAGGTAGCCATAGGTTCAAAAGGCGGACAGGTGATCCGCTGTAAAACCACATTCAGATCCCAGTCAGGCGCTGGCGGGCGCAGAGGTGGTTTAAGTAGAAGGAGACCTCGGAGAAACCTCGCTACGAGAGGGTCGCTGGAAAGAGGTCTGCCGTCCACCGGCACATGATGTGCTGAAAGAGCACTGAGGTGAACTTTGACGGAGTTGGACTTAAGTCCCAGATTAGAGAGGTATAGCAAGTACTGCAAGATCACCGACACCGAGCAGGAGAAGGGATCCTGAGACTGTTGGGTACACCAAACGGAAAAGCGACGCCATTTAAGGGCGTAGCATTTGCAGGTAGAAGGTCGCCGAGAAGCTAGGACGACCTCCTCCACCTCTGCCGGCAGGAGAAGGGGAGCAAGGACTACCCTCTCAGCAGCCAGGCCATTAGATTGAGAGATCTGAGGTTGGGGTGTAGCAGAGACCCCTGATCCTGAGTGAGGAGATCCGGTTGAAACCCCAGAGGGAATGGATCCTCTACCGCTAATTGCAGCAGGAGTGGAAACCACGGCTGTCTGGGCCAGCGAGGGGCCACCAGGATCATGGAAGCTTTGTCTCGGAGAACTTTGAAAAGAGTTCGAGAGACTAGCGGGATGGGAGGAAAAGCATACAGGAGGCTCTCCGACCATGAGAGTAGAAAAGCGTCTGCCGCAACTCGAAGGGGATGTGGCTGACGAGAGCAGAAGCGAGGAAGTTGCCGGTTGAGAGGACTGGCAAAGAGATCCATCGTGGGGAGGCCCCACTTTAGAAAGAGCTTCTGAACTACCAAGGGATCCAGGCGTCACTCGTGCGGCTGGAGGATCCTGCTGAGTTTGTCCCCCAGGCAATTTTCTTGGCCTGGGAGATAAACTGCCTTGAGAAGAACGCCGTGACTGACGGCCCAAGAGCAGAGCTTCTGTGCTTCCCGACAGAGAAGGAAGGAGCCCGTGCCCCCCTGCTTGTTCACGTAGAACATGGCAACTTGATTGTCCGTCTGGACAAGGACGGACTGGTGAGAGGTCAGGTGGGAGAAAGCCTTGAGAGCCAGGCGGATCGCTCTGAGCTCCAGGAAGTTGATCTGCTGAGCAGACTCCCACGTGGTCCAGAGGCCCTGAGTACGTGCCCCTTGGCAATGTGCTCCCCAACCCAGGAGGGACGCATCTGTCGTCAGCACCTGTGCCGGCTGAGGTGACTGAAAAGGCATGCCGAGTACCAGGTTCGGCCGATGAAGCCACCACTGGAGAGACGAGGCCAGCGGCTCGGAGACGCGCACTAGGTCTGCTAGGCCGCCTGTGGCTTGTTGCCACTGCTTGCGAAGACACCATTGAGCAGGCCGCATATTCCGGCGGGCATTGGGGGTCACATGGACGGTGGAAGCCATATGGCCGAGCATTCTCAGGAAGCGCCTGGCGGAGACCAGGGGCTGGCTGCGAAAACGGTCGGCTAGGTCCATGAGCCGTTGAGCCCTGTCGAGAGGCAGGAAAGCTCGTGCCTGAGGAGTGTGCAGTCTTGCGCCCATGAACTCGAGATCCTGTGAGGGGAGCAAAGTGGACTTTACGAAGTTTATGACAAAGCCCAAGTACTGCAGAAGAGTCACCGTGCGGTGTGTGGCGTTGGTGACCTCCGGAGCGGACGCTGCTCTGATGAGCCAGTCGTCGAGGTACGGAAAGACATAGAGGCCGTGAAGCCGGAGATGGGCCACCACCACCGCGAGACATTTTGTGAAGACTCGCGGTGCGGAGGACAGGCCAAAGGGCAGTACTCTGTACTGGTAATGATTTCCTGCCACCACAAACCTTAGGTATTGGCGGTGGCTTGGGTGGATGAGGATGTGCGTGTAGGCATCCTTTAGATCCAAGGAGCATAGCCAATCTCCCTGCTGGAGGTAGGGCAGAAGGATTCCAAGGGTAAGCATTTTGAACTTTTCCCGCACGAGGAACCTGTTGAGGTTGCGCAAGTCCTGGATGGGTCTGAGGCCTCCTGTCCTTTTTGGTACTAGAAAATACCTGGAATAAAAGCCTTGACCTCTCAGGTGGTGGGGCACCGGTTCCACCGCCTGTTCCTGTAGAAGACCTGCTAACTCCTGAAGGAGTAAGTCCCTGTGCAGAGGGAGTCGTGGAGGTTCTCCCGGGAAATAGGAGGGAGGGACCTGGTGGAAGTGGAGAAGATAGCCTTCACTTACGACTTGAAGCACCCAGGCATCTGAAGTGATGTTGGACCACCTGTGGGCGAAGTGAACCAGCCGGCCTCCGGTGCTGGGAGGAGCCAGCGGAGGGGGAGAGGCTATGCTGAAGGAGTCAAAAGCCCCCACCCTGCTGAGCAGGGGCTGGTGGTGCAGGCTTGGGGGCTTGCTGCCTACGGGACCCGTTACCCCGTCCCTTGGCCTGCTGGCCCTGTTGGGGCCTGATATTGGGGGTAGTGTTTATAGGCAGCTGCCTTTCTCGGGTAAAAGGACTACTTTCCCGAGCCCTTCTTTTTCTGGGAAGGGGCGGAGGTCTTCCTAGAAAGCCTAGTCCTGGTGAGAGTCTCTGTCTCTAGTTGTGCAGCCTTCTCGTCCATAGGTTTGCCAAAGAGGTTTTCACCTCGGCAGGGGACATCGACCAACTTGTCCTGCACCCAGGGCTCAAGGTCAGACGACTGAAGCCAAGCCTGTCGGCGGGCACCGATGCCGGCTGCGGCCACTCGAGCCGATGCTTCAAAGCCATCATAGGCTGCTCGGGATATGAATTTTGAGCATTCCCGAATGCCAGTGGACAAGGCTAGGAACCTCCGCAAAGGTTCCTCGGACAATCCAGCGGAGAATCCGGCTAGCTCTTTAGCCAGGTCTCGGAGATACATGCCCATGTATAGCTGGTAGGTCTGGACACGACACGCAAGCATAGAGCCCTGGAAACACTTCTTACCAAGGCCATCCAGGTTACGGGCCTCCCTGCCAGGAGGCACCGAGGAGTGCATCTTCTGGCTCTTAAGACGATGCATGGCCGATTCCACTACCATGGAATGGTGTGGTAGCTGTGCTTTTTGGAAGCCAGGGCTCTTGCGGACTCGATAGATAGAATCGACCCGCTTGCTCAGGACCGGCGAGGAGGCCGGACTCTCCCACATGCGGAAGAGTAGTCGTTCCAGCATGGGAGGAACCGGTACAGTAAAGTGTTCCCTGGCGGGAGAGTCATACTGGAGGGCGTCGAGCTCTTCGGCTCGAGGCTCCTCCTCGGGATCCGCAGGGAAGGCCAAAGCCTTGGCCATATCCCTGACGAAGTCCGAGAACTGGGCATCCTCCGGAGGGGACTGCTTCCGAGGTTCGGACTCAGGCGAGTCCGAGGGGACACACCGAGTCCGAAAAGAATCAGGTGACTCTTCCTCTTCAGACTCCCAGACCGACTCCGAAGAGGAATCGGTGGGGTCGGCCTGGGCAGGCTGCGGCGCCGGCCGCCCCGATGCCGAGGGAGTCGGCGTCGACGACCTCGGTCCCGAACGGGAGGCCGAGGGTGACCTCGACCGAGGATCGACTCGAGTTCGCATGGACTCGAGGATCGGCTCGGTCTCCGGGGTCGACTTAGACGTCGACGTCCCGGCGGTCGGGGCAGCGGCGCCAGCGAGGCTAGCGAGCAGTGCCCGCTGCTGGTCCATGAAGGCAGACAGTCTGCTCTCCAAGGCCGTCAACCTGAGTCCGACCTCAGGTGACCCAGCAGCCCCCGACTCGGGCCCCGACGGCGTCGGGCCCGACGTCGGCGGTCTCGGAGGCGAGTCCAGGAGGACCACAGGACTTACCCGAGCAGGCAGCTCCGACTCCATGCGAGGTCGCTTCGAGAGGTGCTCCTTCTCCAAGGACCCGGGACGGCTATCGGGGCTATGCGACCTGGCCCTCGCGGAGCCAGGAGCGTCCACCGATGCCGCCCTCGCGGGTTTCACCTTCCGTCGATGGTCCCCGGAGGGAGAACCCCTGTCGGAGGAACTCCGGCGACGGTCAGAGCTGGAACCTCTGGACGCCGAGGCCTCCGACGAGGTCCGGGTACGGCTGGGGTCAGCGAAGATCCTATCCCGCTGATGCCGCCGACTTCTCAACGCTTTGGAGGACATTTTGCCACAGGCCCCACAGATCATTTCTTCATGATCCGGGCCCAGGCAGCGGAGGCAATTATCGTGTGTGTCAGTTAGTGACATATTTCGGTCACACTGACCACACCGCTTGAAACCACTGGCAGCCATCGGGGGAAAAAGGGCCCCTGCGAGGTCAAAAGACCGGGCTGCCAGTGAAAAAAACGAAAACGAAACTGACTAAATCAGAAAAACCGAAAAAGAAGAAGAGGACTCGTGACCGGCGTCGCGAGTCCGGGCGGGAAGAAAACCGGCGTCGAACCGAAGGAAAAAAGAGAATATTACGAATAAAATCAACTTTTTCGCGGGGACACGACGGGTACGTCTGTAGGGCTCCGCGGAAAAAAGAAGACTGGCTAAGATGGCACCCTTGGGCGGGAAGGCGACCGCGCATGCGCGCTGCAATTCCCAAAGGCTTTCTTTGAAAGCTGGGGAAAATTGCTCCGCGAGGGCTCCGTCGGCGCCGACGTCACCCATATGTGAGGACTGACTTCCTGCTTGGTCCTGGAGAACTACCCTTTCAGCAGCCAGGCCATCAAATTGAGAGACTGGAGATTGGGGTGCAAGAGAGATCTCTGCTCCTGAGACAGGAGATCGGGTTGCATCCCCAGAGAAAGAGGAGTGTCCACCGCTAGTTGCAAAAGAAGTGGGAACCAGGGTTGCCTTGGCCACCTGGGGGCCACCAGAATCACTGAGGCCTTGTCCCGGGTCACCTTGAAAAGGGTCTTGGACACTAGAGGCGTGGGAGGAAACACATATAGGAGGCCTGTAGACCATGGCATGAGAAACGCATCCGCTGCTACTCTGAGAGGATGCAGTTGTCTGGAGCAGAACCTGGAAGGTTGATGGTTCAAAGGACTGGCAAAGAGATCTATGGTTAGAAGACCCCATCTCAGGAAGATCTGTTGAACCACTAAAGGATTCAACTGCCACTTGTACGGCTGCAGCATCCTGCTCAATCTGTCTGCTAGGTAATTCTCCTGACCTGGGAGATACACCGCTTTGAGAAGAATGCCGTGATTGACTGCCCAGGAGCACAGTTTCTGCGCTTCTTGACATAGAAGGCAGGACCCTGTGCCCCCTTGTTTGTTCACATAGAACATAGCAACCTGATTGTCCGTCTGAACTAAGACGGACTGGTGAGAGATGAGATGGGAGAAAGTTCTCAGGGCTAAGCGGATAGCTCTCAGTTCTAAGAGATTGATCTGCTGTGTGGCCTCCCAAGGAGACCACAGGACTTGAGTACATGCCCCTTGGCAATATGCACACCAACCTTGAAGAGCAGCATCGGTTGTCAGCACCTGAGAGTATGGAGGTGCTTGAAAAGGCACCCCTTGCACCAGATTCGGAAGATGAAGCCACCACTGCAGAGAAGACTGTAGTAGGCTGGACACCGTTACTTTGTCCGTGAGGCTTCCTGTGGCTTGGTGCCACTGAGTCCTGAGTCCCCATTGAGCTGGCCTCATGTGTAGACGGGCATTTGGAGTTACATGGACCGTGGATGCCATGTGGCCTAAGAGCCTCAGGAATTGTCTGGCAGAGACCAGAGAATTGCTGCAGAATAGCCTGGCTAGATCCATCAATCTGTGAGCCCTGTCCACTGGCAGAAACGCCTTTGCCTGAAAGGTGTCTAGTGAAGCTCCTATGAACTCCATGTTCTGGGAGGGGTGCAAACTGGACTTTGCAAAGTTTATAACAAACCCCAGGTGCTGAAGCAGAGCGACAGTGCAAAGGGTGGCGTGATTGGCCTCTTGCGGGGATTGATCCCTGATGAGTCAATCATCCAGGTATGGAAAGACAAAGAGGCCCTGAACCCTGAGGTAGGCCGCTACCACCGCCAGCACTTGGTGAATACCCTGGGGGCGGATGTAAGGCCAAAGGGCAGTACTCTGTACTGATAGTGGTTTCCTCCCACTACAAATCTGAGATATTATCTGTGGTCTGGATGAATAAGGATGTGAGTATAAGCATCCTTTAGGTCTAAGGAGCATAGCCAATCTCCCTGCTGGAGGTAGGGCAGTAGGACTCCAAGGGTAAGCATCTTGAACTTTTCCCTCTCCAGGAACTTGTTCAGATTTCGCAAGTCTAGGATGGGTCTGAGGCCTCCTGTTCTTTTTGGTACCAGGAATAGAAGCCTTGACCTCTCAGGTGGTTGGACACCGGTTCCATTGCCTGTTCCTTCAGAAGACTTGCCAACTCCTGCAGGAGTAAGTCCCTGTGTAGAGGGAGTCTGGGAGGCTCCCCTGGAAAATAGGAGGGGGGTACCTGGTGGAAGTGGAGGAGATAGCCCTTCTGGACTATACTTAGAACCCAGGTATCCCTTGTGATGGCTGACCACCTGTGGGCGTACAGGGCCAGCCGACCTCCAGTGTTGATAGCCTCTCCTCCTCAGCTGGGCCCTATGCCATTGGAGTCAAAATCCCCCTCCCTGCTGAGCAGGAGCAGGAGGCTTGGGGGCCGTCTGCCTACGGGGCCCATGTCCCTGCCCCTTGGCCTGCTGACCCTGTTGGGGAGCCACAGAGGCCTGAAAATGAGGGTACTGTTTATAGGCAGATGACTTCCTCGGGTAAAAGGTCTTTCTCCCCGAGCCCTTCTTCTGAGAAGGGGCAGAGGTTTTTCTGGACAGCCTTGTCTGGGTAAGAGTCTTGGACTCGAGTTCTGCAGCCTTGTCAGCCATGGGCTTGCCAAAGAGGTTTTCACCTCGGCAGGGGACATCGACCAACTTGTCCTGCACCCATGGCTCGAGGTACGATGACTGTAGCCAGGCCTGACGGCGTGCACCGATGCTGGTCATGGCTACTCGGGCCGAAGCCTCGAAGCCATCATAGGCTGCTCGAGAGATAAACTTCGTGCACTCACGAATACCCAAGGACAGGGCATTGAACCTCTGCAAAGGTTCCTCGGAGAGACCAGCAGAGAACCCTGCAATCTCCTTTGCCAGTTCTCAAAGGTACATGCCCATGTACAGCTGGTAGGTCTGGACACGGCAAGCAAGCATAGAGCCCTGGAAGCACTTCTTACCGAGGGCATCCAGGTTCCGGGCCTCCCGGCCGGGAGGCACCAAGGAGTGCATCTTCTGACTTTTCAGACGATGCATGTCCGGATTCCACAACCATGGAGTGGTGCGGTAATTGTGCCTTTTGGAACCCGGGGCTCTTGCGGACTCGACAGATGGAATCGACCCGCTTGCTTAAAACCGGCGTCGATGCCGGCGCCTCCCACATGCGGAAGAGCAACCGTTCCAACATCGGAGGAACCAGAACAGTAAAGGCCTCCTTCGGAGAAGAGTCATACTGTAGGGCCTCGAGCTCTTCGGCTTGAGACTCCTCCTCGGGATCCGCGGGGAATGCCAAAGCCTTGGCCATATCCCGCACGAAGTCCAAGAACCGGGTATCCTCTAGGGGGGACCTTCTCCGAGGCTCGGACTCAGGCGAGTCCGAAAGAACGCACCGAGTCCGAAAGGTGTCGGGCAACTCCTCATCCTCCGTCTCTCAGCCGGACTCCTCGGAGGAGGAATCGATGCCATCCGCCCCAACGCCGAGGGTACCAGCGTCGACGACCTCGGTCCCGAACGGGAGGCCGAAGGAGACCTTGGCCGTGGATCGACTCGAGCTCGCATGGACTCGAGGATCGGCTCGGCCTCCGGGGTCGACTTGGATGTCAATGTCCCGGTGGTCGGGGCAGATGCACTGGTGAGACCGGCGATCAGTGCCCGCTGCTGTTCCATGAAGGCAGCCAAGCTGCTCTCCAAGGCCGTCAACCTGAGTCAGAGCTCAGGAGACTCAGAAGCCCCTGACTTGGGCCCCGGTGGCACCGGACCCAATGTCAGCTCCCCTGGAGGTGAGTCCACGAGGACTACAGTACTCACGTGACCCGGAGACTCCATCTCCACACGAGGTTGTTTGGAAGGCCTCTCCGACTCAGAAGATCCGGGACGGCGCTCGGGGCTATGTGGACTTGGCCTTCAAGGAGCCAAGTGCATCCTCCTCCGACGCCCTCGCGGGTTTTTTCTTCTTGCGATGCTTCTGCAAGGGAGACCCCCTTTCAGAGGAGCCTCAATGCTGCTCGGGGCCGGAGTCCCGAGATGTCAAGGCCTCTGACGAGGTTCGGGCCCGACCGGACACAGTCAGAAGATTCTTTCCTTTTGGTGCTGCCGACTCCTTAACGCCTTAGAGGACATCTTCCCATACGGACCACAGATCATCGGGTGATGATCGGATCCGAGGCACCGGAGGCAGCAGTCATGTGTGTCGGTGAGAGATATAAGTTTCTTACACCGATCACACTTCTTAAACCCACTGGCAGCCATCGGGGGAAAAAGGGCCCCTGCGAGGTCAAAAGACAGGGCTGCCAGTGAAAAAAGAAAAAAATGGCACGAACGCTAGTCACTAAGGACAAAAACCGAAAAAGGAGATCTGGGATCGATACCAATGTATCGGGCCCAGGCGGGAAAGGGAAAACCGGCATCGAGCCGAAGAAAAATACAGGGTAACGCAGAACAAAATCAACTTTTTCCTCGGGTAAAATGAAAATACATCCGTCAGGCTCTGCAGAAAAAAGACGACTGAGCAAGATGGCACCCTTGAGCAGGAAGGGGACCACGCATGCGCGCTGCATTCCCAAAGGCTTTCTATGAAAGCTGAGGAAATGCTCCGCACAGGGGCTCCGTCGGCGCCGACGTCACCCATATGTGAGGACTGACTTCCTGCTTGGTCCTGGAGAAAAACTCAGTTTCAATTTCGGCGGCCTTATCCTCCATGGGCTTGCCGAATAGTTGCTCACCTAGGCAGGAGACATCTAGGAGTGTCTCCTGGACCCACTGCTCCAGGTCCAAGGACTGGACCCATGCCTGCCACCGCTACTCGGGCAGAGAATTCAAGCTTGTCATACGTGGCGCGGGAGAGGTACTTCGAGCAGTTCATGACCAACCTCAGGAGAGTCTGGAACCTAAGGTGGTGTTCCCCCCCCCCAAGACTTGCGGAAAATCCACCGAGCTCTTTAGCAAGGTCGCACAGGAACATGCCCATGTACAGTTGATAGGCCTGAATATGGCATGTCAGCATGGACCCTTGATAGGTCTTGCGCCCCAGGGCATCGAGGGCTCTGGACTCCCTGCCAGATGGGACCAAAGAATGTGACTTTGGGCTCTTTTGCTTCTGCATCGCCGATTCTGCTATCATGGAGCTATGCGGGAGCTGGGTCTTTTGGAACCCCGGGCCGTGCTGGACCCTATACATGGCATTGAGGCATTTGCTCATGATGGGGACTGAGACCGGTGCCTCCCACATGCGGACGAGTAGCCGAGATAGAAGGGGAGATACTGGGACCGTAAGAGACTCCCGAGGCGGGGACTCATACTGTAAGATATCGAGTTCCTCCACCCTCGGCTCTTCCTCAGCCTGCATAGACAGCTTGAGGGCCCACACCATGTCGCGCACTAACCCCAGAAAAGACATGCCCTTGGAAGGTGAACACCTTTGAGAGGTGGGTGGGGACGGGTCCGAGGCAAGGTTCCTGTGAGTGCAGGTCTCCGGGGAGGTATCCCTGTCCGACTCCCAGCCCGAGAGGTCCGAAAGGGAGTCCGAGTCAGGCTGGTCACCCTGTCCAGAAGCCAATGCACACTTGGAGCCGGAGGCCTTAGAAGATCTCGCCCCCCGAAGAGCGGGAATGTGAACGAGACCGGTGACGAGGACCCTCAAGAGGCCCACGGCTCTCAGGGTTTTCCAGGGCAAGTTTATGTGTTCCCCTTGGGGGAACCTTACTTTCGAGGCATGGGCCAGCCGTGCTGGGTAGAAGTGCCTGCTGGGCAGCTGAGTAGGCAGAAACGCTGTGCTCTATTGCCAGCATTTGGGACTTCCACGCGGACGTGGGTCCCTGCGATGCACACACTGGTGTTACCGATCTGGCGTGGAAGAGGAGAGTGGGTCCTTACTTGGACGACCATCAGGAGACTGGGTGCCATTGCCGGAGGCCTCCGTGTCTGTACAAGGTACTTTCAGACTCTCAGGAACACCGAGGAGCGCTAAACGACTGAGCGCGGCAACGGTCGTGCTTGTCCAGAGCCCCCAACAGCGACTTCGAGGTCGTCTTCTTATTGTGCCTCTCAACCTCAGGGGACCCCTGATCAGAGTGCCGCCTTGAATGTGGGGCCACTGCGGGGGATCCCGTAAGTGGAGGGACAGCCAAGGATGTCACCCAATGATTCCGGGGCTGCCTTAAGGAAAATGTCGTCGGACTTCTGCTTATGACTTAGCAGGGCCTTGGCGGACATTTTCTTACAGAGAGCAGAGCTCCGGGTTATGGTCGGCCCCCAGACACCGGAAACAGTAGTCATGGGTGTCTGTGAGCGACATATTTTTGGAACATTGGTCACATTTTTTAAAACCTGTGGCCCTTGGGGCAAAAAGGGCCCCTGCTAGGTCGAAGACCCTCAAGGCTAGCGGTTGAAAAGGGCACGAAAGGCCCGAAGAGAAAATTTTTTCCAAAAAGGCTGGAATAAAGGACATCCCTTTGCTTGGGGGAAAAAAGAGTGAAGGGGAGGACAGGAGAGGACCAGTACTACCGGAAAAGAGGGCCAGAGACTGAAAATGAAAACACTGTTTCCTAGGGACGAGGACGTGCGTCATAAGAACATAAGATATGCCATACTGGGTCAGACCAAGGTCCATCAAGCCCAGTATTCTGTTTTCAACAGTGGCCAATCTAGGTCATATGTACCTAGCAGTTTCCCCAAGAGACACAAGTTCCACAATGCTTGTACTGGGTCAAGCATTGATATCTTCGGTCACTTCTTAATAATGGTTTATGGACCTTTCCTCCAGGAACTTGTCCAAACCTTTTTTAAACCCAGCTACACTAACAGCCTTTACTACATCCTCCGGTAACAAATTCCAGAGTTTGATTACACGTTGAGTGAAAAAATATTTTCTTTTATTAGTCTTAAATAGTTTACCCTGTAGCTTCATTGCATGTCCCCTAGTCTTTCTATATTCTGATAACGTAAACAATCGATCTATGTTTACCCGTTCCACTCCGTTCATTAATTTATAGACTTCTATCATATCTCCCCTCAGCCGTCTCTTTTCCAGGTTAAAGAGCCCTAACCTTTTTAGCCTTTCCTCATAGGAGTATCCTTCCATCCCCTTTACCATTTTGG
Organism: Ichthyophis bannanicus; assembly: GCA_033557465.1. NCBI lineage: Eukaryota > Metazoa > Chordata > Amphibia > Gymnophiona > Ichthyophiidae > Ichthyophis > Ichthyophis bannanicus. Next base: position 195,733,706 of record CM066041.1, on the reverse strand, counting down.
TGGCTCTTCTCTGAACCTTTTCTAAAATCGCTATATCCTTTTTAAGATACGGCGACCAGAATTGCACACAATATTCAAATTGCGGTCTCACCATGGAACGATATAGAGGCATTATAATATCTTTTGTTTTATTTTCCATTCCTTTCCTTATCATACCTAGCATTCTATTTGCTCTCTTGGCCGCCGCTGCACACTGGGCCGAGGGTTATAACATGGTATCCACAATGACGCCTAAATCTTTTTCCTGGGTGGTGGTTCCTAATGTGGAACCTTGTATCGTGTAACCATAGTTTGGGTTGTTCTTCCCTAGGTGCATAACCTTGCACTTGTCCACATTAAATGTCATCTGCCATTTTGATGCCCAGTCTTCCAATTTATCAAGATCCTCTTGCAATTTTTCACAATCCTCTTGGGTTTTAACAACTTTAAATAGTTTTGTGTCATCTGCAAATTTGATAACCTCACTCGTTATTCCACTTTCCAGGTCATTTATGAATATGTCAAAAAGCAGCGGACCCAGCACAGATCCCTGGGGTACACCACTATTCACCTTTCTCCATTGGGAAAATTGGCCATTTAGCCCTACCCTCTGCTTTCTATCTTTTAACCAATTCCTGATCCACAATAGTACACTGCCTCCTATCCCATGACTCTTTAGTTTTGCCAAAAGTCTCTGATGAGGGACCTTGTCAGAGGCTTTCTGAAAGTCCAGATACACAATATCAACCGACTCACCTTTGTCCACCTGCTTATTCACTCCTTCAAAAAAACATAACAGATTAGTAAGACAAGATCTTCCTTGTCTAAAGCCATGTTGGCTGTCTCCCATTAGGTCGTGACTATCTACATGCTGAGTAATTGTATTCTTTATGATGGTTTCTACCATTTTTCTACTGACGTCAGGCTCACCGGTCTGTAGTTTCCCGGATCACCCCTGGAACCCTTTTTAAAAATTGGTGTTACAATGGCGATCCTCCAATCTTCAGGTATTAGAGATGATTTTAATGATAGTTCACAGATTACTAATAGCAGGTCTGCAATCTCATATTTCAGTTCTTTCAACACCCTTGGATGTATACCATCCGGCCCAGGTGATTTGCTACTCTTCAGTTTATCTAATAGTTGTAAGACATCTTCCCGATGTATCGATATTTCCTTCAATTCTTCCGCACCTTTAAATACCACTTCAGTCATGGGTAACATCCCTACATCTTCCTCAGTAAAGACTGAAGCAAAGAATTCATTCAGTCTCTCCGCTATCGCCTTGTCGCCTCTTAGTGCTCCTTTAACCCCTTTATCATCTAATGGACCAACTGACTCTCTCACAGGTTTTATGCTACGAATATACTTGAAAAGGTCTTTATTTCGTGTTTTTGCTTCCGCAGCAAGCTTCTTCTCAAATTCTCTCTTTGCCTGCCTTATCAATGCCTTGCATTTGACTTGCCAGTGCTTGTGCTGTTTCCAGGTTTCATCATTTGGCTCTTTTTTCCATTTCCTGAAAGATGCTTTTTTGGCAACAACAGCCTCTCTGACCTCACCTTTAAACCATGCTGGCAGTTTTTTGGACTTCCTTCCACTTTTCTTAAAGCGTGGAATACAGCTGGTCTGGGCTTCCAAGATAATATTTTTCAACAACATCCAAGCTTGATGTACGTCTTTAACCTTTGCAACTGCTCCTTTTAGTTTTTTCTTAACTGTTTTCCTCATTTTATCATAGTCTCCCTTTCGAAAGTTAAAGGGTAGTACTGTGGATTTCCTTACTATCCCTCCTCCACTAATTAAATCAAAGGCAATTATGCTATGATCACTATTGCCAAGTGGCCCCAACACCCTTATCTCTTGCACTAGATCTGGTGTTCCACTAAGGACTAGGTCTACTATGGCTTCCCCTCTGATCGGTTCATGAACCAGCTGCTCCAAGAAGCAGTCATTTATTTCATCTAGGAACTTTATCTCCCTAGCATGTCCTGCTGTGACACTGACCCAGTCGATGCCGGGGTAATTGAAATCACCCATTATTATTACTGCACTGTAACGTTTGTTAGCTTCCTTGATTTCTTTGAGCATTTCATCATCCATTTGTTCATTCTGGCCAGGCGGACGATAGTACACCCCCACTGCCATCGCCTTCCCCTTTTTACATGGAATTTCAATCCATAGAGATTCTACAGCAAATTTTGTTTCTTGCAAAACTTTAATCCTTTCTGACTCAATGCCCTCTCTAATATAGAGCGCAACCCCTCCACCAATTTGATCAGCTCTATCATTACGATATAGTTTGTACCCAGGTATCACAGTGTCCCACTGGCTGTCCTCCTTCCACCATGTCTCTGATATTCCAATCATATCTAACCTCTCGTTTAGTGCTATATATTCTAACTCTCCCATCTTATTTTTTAGACTTCTAGCATGTGTATACAAGCATTTAAGAGACTGCATTTTATTCATATTAATTTGGCTACTGGTAGACATGGGTAATTTGGGATCTTTAAGCTCTGTCTGCTCCATACTCGAGGGCATTTGGGCTACTTTACTCTTTTTTTTGGAACCTCTCTGCTTTTTGTAGTATCCTCCAAGGATACATTCTTCCGAACCATGCGCTGTTGGGCGACTGTCGGCTTTCCCCTATTATCTAGTTTAAAAGCTGCTCTATCTCCTTTTTAAAGGTTAATGCCAGCAGCCTGGTTCCATCCCGGTTAATGTGAAGCCCATCCCTTCGGAAGAGCCCCTCCTTTCCCCAGAATGTTCCCCAGCTCCTAACAAATCCAAACCCCTCATCTCTGCACCATTGTCTCATCCACGCATTGAGACTCCGGAGCTCTGCCTGCCTTTTGGGTCCTGCGCGTGGAACGGGAAGCATTTCGGAGAATGCTACCCTGGAAGTTCTGGATTTCAACTTCCTACCTAAAAGCCTAAATTTAGCTTCCAGAACCTCCCTACCACATTTTCCTATGTTATTGGTACTGACATGTACCAAGACAGCAGACTCCTCCCCAGCACTATCTAAGACCTTATCTAGGTGGCGCGTGAGGTCCACTACCTTCGCACCAGGCAGGCATGTTACCAGGCGATCCTCACGACCACCAGCCATCCAGCTATCTACATGCCTAATGATCGAATCACCAACTATAACTGCTGTCCTAACCCTTCCCTCATGGGCACTTGGCCCTGGAGAAACCTCCTCGGTGCGAGAGGGGTTTACATCACCTGGAGGACAGGTCTTAGTTACAGGATCACTTCCTGCCACACCAGGGTGATGCTCTCCTGTCACGTGACCTCTCTCCTCCATGGCAACAGGGATGCTGCCAGACTGGAGGTGGGACTTCAGGACTATATCCCTGTAGGTCTCGTCTATGTACCTCTCTGTCTGTCTTATGCTTTCCAAGTCTGCTACTTTAGCCTCTAGAGAACGGACTTTTTCCCTGAGGGCAGAGAGCTCCTTGCACCTAGTGCACACGGAAGACCTCTCACCAGCTGGGAGAAAATCATAAATGTGACACTCAATGCAAAAGACTGGAAAGCCCACATCCCGCTGCTGGACTGCTGTCTGCATCTTAGTTTTAAGTTTGTGTTTAGATAGCGTAGTTACTCACCTGTAACAGGTGTTCTCCAGGAGCAGCAGGAATCAGTCCTCACATATGGGTGACGTCGGCGCCGACGGAGCCCTCACGGAGCAATTTTCCCCAGCTTTCAAAGAAAGCCTTTGGGAATTGCAGCGCGCATGCGCGGTCCCCTTCCCGCCCAAAGGTGCCATCTTGGCCAGTCTGATGACATAGCGAAAAGACAGCAGAAAAATTTGTAAAAACTAAATCATATGATTGCAACTCCACGGGGAGGAGGGAGGGTTGTGAGGACTGATTCCTGCTGCTCCTGGAGAACACCTGTTACAGGTGAGTAACTACGCTTTCTCCAGGACCAAGCAGGAAGTCAGTCCTCACATATGGGACTCCCAAGCTCAAGGCTACCGGAGACCCCAAGCATAAAAATGAGCTCCCTCTAGCTCAGCAGTACAGAAGGAAGGAATCTTCTCTGACTATTCTCCAACCGGTAGCCCAACATCCGGGATGGAGGGTAGGAGTTGCTTAAACCTCGAAGAAATTACGGAGGACTGCCTGTCCGAAAGCACTGTCCCTGCGGGACTCCCTCTCGAGGCAGTAATGGGTTGCAAAAGTCTGGCTCGAAGACCAAGTAGCGGCCCGGCAGATGTCTGCCAATGGAACAGAGCAGAGGTAAGCCACTGACGCAGCCTTCGCCCGAACCTGATGAGCCGTGACTCGACTCTCCAACGAGAGGCCTGCCGCCCCATAAGTCCAAGCGATACAGTCAGCTACCCAGATGGACAGAGTACGCTTGGAGACAGGGAGCCCTAATTTATTAGGGTCGTAAGACAGGAAGAGCTGGACAGTCTTACGGTGCTCCCGCGTACGATCAAAGTAGAAGTTCAGCACCCTTCTACAGTCCAGGGTATGCAAGACCATCTCAGCTCGGCTGGAGTGTGGCCTGGGAAAGAAGGTCGGAAGCACCACCTCCTGATTGATGTGAAAAGGGGAGACCACTTTTGGAAGAAACTTAGGGTGAGTCCGCAGGACTACCCTGTTCCTGTAGAACCTAGTGTAAGGGGGATCAGACACTAGGGCATGCAGTTCACTAATGCGTCTAGCGGAAGTGAGGGCTACTAGGAACAAGGTTTTCCAAGAAAGAAAACGGAGAGGACAGGTAGCCATGGGTTCAAAGGGCGGACAGGTGATCCGCTGTAAAACCACGTTAAGGTCCCAGTCTGGGGCTGGGGGGCGCAAAGGTGGTTTAAGGAGAAGGAGACCTCGGGAGAACCGTGCCACAAGAGGGTGGCCGGAAAGAGGCCTGCCTTCCACCGGCACATGATGTGCAGAAATAGCACTGAGGTGAACCTTGACCGAGTTGGACTTAAGTCCAAGATTGGAGAGGGAAAGCAAGTACTGCAAGACCACCGACACCGAGCAGGAGAAGGGGTCTTGAGACTGCTGAGTACACCAGGTGGAGAAGCGACGCCATTTAAGGGCGTAGGATTTCCGGGTAGAGGGTCGCCTGGAAGCCAGCACGACCTCTTCCACCTCCGGAGGCAGCAGGAGGGGAGCAAGGACTACCCTTTCAGCAGCCAGGCCATCAGATGAAGAGATCTGAGGTTGGGGTGTAGGAGAGACCCCTGATCCTGGGTCAGGAGATCTGGTTGGAACCCCAGAGGCAACGGCATATCTACCGCCAGTTGCATCAGAAGCAGGAACCACGGTTGCCTGGGCCACAGGGGCGCTATCAGGATCATCGAAGCCTTGTCCTGGAGAACCTTGAAAAGTGTTCGAGACACCAGCGGCATGGGAGGAAAGGCATACAGAAGGCCCGTGGACCATGAGAGCAGAAAAGCATCCGCCGCTACTCGGAGGGGATGCGGTTCCCGAGAGCAGAATCGAGGAAGTTGCCTGTTCAGAGGACTGGCAAATAAATCCAGTGTGGGGAGGCCCCACTGGAGAAAGATCCTTTGAACCACCAACGGGTCCAATCGCCACTCGTGTGGTTGGAGGATTCTGCTCAGTTTGTCTGCCAGGTAATTTTCTTGACCTGGGAGGTAGACAGCTTTGAGGAGGATCCCTCGGCTGACGGCCCAAGCGCAGAGCTTTTGTGCTTCCCGACAGAGAAGGAAGGAGCCCGTGTCCCCCTGTTTGTTCACGTAAAACATGGCCACTTGATTGTCCGTCTGGACGAGGACGGACTGGCGAGTGGTAAAGTGGGAGAAGGCCCGGAGAGCCAGGCGGATCGCTCTGAGCTCCAGGAAGTTGATCTGCTGGGCAGATTCCCACGGTGTCCAGAGACCCTGAGTACATGTCCCTTGGCAATGTGCTCCCCAACCCAGGAGAGAAGCGTCGGTCGTCAGTACTGGAACCGGCGGAGGAGACTGAAAAGGCATTCCGAGCACTAGGTTGGGCAGATGAAGCCACCACCGCAGAGAAGAGACCAGCGGGCCGGAGATTCGTACTGAGTCCGCTAGTCTCCCCGAGGCCTGACGCCATTGTGAGCGAAGACACCATTGAGCAGGCCGCATATTCAGGCGGGCATTGGGGGTCACATGGACCGTGGAAGCCATATGGCCGAGCAGTTGCAGAAAGTGCCTGGCCGAGACCCGGGAATGGCTGCGAAAGTGGCTGGCGAGAGCCATGAGCCGTTGTGCCCTGTTGAGCGGCAGAAAGGCTCGCGCTTGAAGCGTGTTTAACCTGGCGCCGATGAACTCGAGATCCTGAGAGGGGAGCAGAGTGGACTTTTCGAGGTTTATGACAAAGCCCAAGTACTGGAGTAGAGTCACAGTACGTTGCGTGGCGTGAGCGGCCTCCGTGGAGGACGGTGCTCTGATGAGCCAGTCGTCTAGGTAAGGGAAGACAAAGAGGCCTTGAAGCCGGAGATAAGCCGCTACCACTGCGAGACATTTTGTGAAGACTCGTGGTGCGGAGGATAGGCCAAAGGGCAGTACTCTGTACTGGTAATGATTGCCTGCCACCACAAACCTCAGGTATTGTTGGTGGCTTGGGTGGATGAGGATGTGAGTGTAGGCATCCTTTAGATCCAAGGAGCATAGCCAATCTCCCTGTCGGAGGTAGGGCAGCAGGATTCCAAGGGTAAGCATCTTGAACTTTTCCCTTTCCAGGAACTTGTTGAGGTTCCGCAAGTCCAGGATGGGTCTGAGGCCCCCAGTTCGCTTCGGTACCAGGAAGTACCTGGAATAAAAGCCTTGACTTCTCAGGTGGTGGGGCACTGGTTCCACCGCCTGTTCCCGAAGAAGACTTGCCAACTCTTGAAGGAGTAAGTCCCGGTGAAGAGGGGGTCGCAGAGGCTCCCCTGGAAAGTAGGGGGGAGGTACCTGGTGGAAGTGTAGAAGATAGCCCTCTCGGACTATGTGGAGCACCCAGGTATCTGACGTGATGTTGGACCACCTGTGGGCAAAGTGAACCAGCCGGCCTCCCATGCTGAGAGACACCAGCGGAGGGGGAGAGGCTATGCTGAAAGAGTCAAAAACCCCCACCCTGCAGAGCAGGGGCCGGTGGCGCAGGCTTGGGGGCTTGCTGCCTACGGGACCCGTTACCCCGTCCCTTGGCCTGCTGACCCTGTTGGGGAGCTGCCGAGGCCTGATAATGAGGGTAGTGTTTATAGGCAGCCGCCTTCCTCGGGTAAAAGGGCTTTTTCCCCGAGCCCTTCTTCTTCTGGGAAGGGGCAGAGGTTTTCCTGGAGAGCCGAGTCCTGGTGAGAGTCTCTGTCTCGAGCTGTGCAGCCTTCTCGTCCATAGGTTTGCCAAAGAGGTTTTCACCTCTGCAGGGGACATCGACCAACTTGTCCTGCACCCAGGGCTCGAGGTTGGATGACTGAAGCCAAGCCTGTCAGCGGGCCCCGATGCCGGCTGCGGCTACCCGGGCCGATGCCTCAAAGCCATCATAGGCTGCTCGAGAGATAAACTTGGAGCACTCCCGAATACCGGTGGACAAGGCCAGGAACCTCCGCAAAGGTTCCTCGGAGAGACCAGCAGAGAATCCGGCTAATTCTTTACCAGGTCTCGGAGATACATGCCCATGTAGAGCTGGTAAGTCTGGACTCGACAAGCAAGCATAGAGCCCTGAAAACACTTCTTACCGATGCCATCCAGGCTGCGGGCTTCCCTGCCGGGAGGCACCGAGGACTGCATTCTTCTGGCTCTTGAGCCGATGCATGGCCGATTCCACCACCATGGAATGGTGCGGCAGCTGTGCTTTTTGGAAGCCAGGGCTCTTGCGGACTCGATAGATGGCATCGACCCGCTTGCTCAACACCGGCGACAACGCTGGGCTCTCCCACATGCGGAAAAGAAGTCGTTCCAGCATCGGAGGAACCGGTACAGTAAAATGCTCCTTTGCAGGAGAGTCATACTGGAGGGCATCGGGCTCGAGGCTGCTCCTCGGGATCCGCAGGGAAGGCCAAGGCCTTGGCCATATCCCTCATGAAGTCCGAGAACCGGGCATTCTCCGGAGGGGACTGTCTCCGAGGTTTGGACTCGGGGGAGTCCGAAGGGACACACCGAGTCCGAAAAGAACCAGGCGACTCATCCACCTCGGATTCCCAGGCGGACTCCTCGGAGGAGGAGTCGAGCGGCTCCGGCCGGGCAGGTACAGACGCCGTCCGCCCCGACGCCGAGGGGGTCGGCGTCGACGACCTCAGCCCCGAACGGGAGGCCGAAGGTGACCGCGACCAAGGATCGACTCAAGCCCGCATGGACTCGAGGATCGGCTCGGTCTCCGGGGTCGACTTAGACGTCGACGACCCGGCGGTCAGGGCAGAAGCGCCGGCGAGGCCAGCGATCAATGCCCGCTGCTGGTCCATGAAGGCAGCAAGACTGCTCTCCAAGGCCGTCAACTTGAGGAGACCCAGCAGCCCCCGACTCGGGCCCAGACGGCGTCGGGCCCGACGTCGGACCCCTCGGAGGCGAGTCCACGAAGACAACAGCACTTACGTGAGCAGAGGAGTCCATCTCCAGATGAGGCTGTTTGGACGGCCGCTCCAGCTCCAAAGACCTGGGACGGCTGTCGGGGCTATGCGACCTGGCCCTCGAGGAGCCAGGAGCGTCCACCGACGCCGCCCTCGCGGGTTTGGTCTTCCGGTGATGTTCCCGGGTAGGGGACCCCCTCTCAGAGGAGCTCCGACGGTGTTCAGAGCCAGATTCTCTGGACACCGAAGCTTCTGACGAGGTCCGGGTACGGCTGGGGTCAGAGAAGATCCTCTCCCGCTGATGCTGCCGACTCCACAAAGATTTCGCGGACATCTTGCTACAGGCCCCACAGATCATTTCTTCATGATCTGGGCCCAGGCAACGGAGGCAGCAATCATGTGTGTCGGTAAGAGACATCAGTTTCTTACACTTAACACACTTTTTAAAGCCACTGGCGGCCATCGGGTGAAAAAGGGCCCCTGCGAGGTCGAACGAGCGGGCCGCCAGGGAAAAAGTGAAAAAACGCGAATTTGTCACGAAGGACAGAAAAACCGAAAAAGGAAGGGGAGGCCTCGCAACCGGCGTCGCGAGGCCGGACGGAAAAAGGACCGGCGTCGAACCGAAGAAATACTTAAAATAAGAAAGAAAAATCAACTTTTCAGCGGTGACTGTGAGACAACGTCTGTAGGGCTCCGCGGAAAAAAGAAGACTGGCCAAGATGGCACCTGTCAGCATACATTTCATGCAGCTATGGACTCTGTTTAATTCAGTCTAAACTCTGACCCCTGGGTGACGTCAGTCTCTAGGACCTGGCTGCAGCCCCTCCTTGCTAAATCAAGATGGGTAGACCTTAAAGGGAGTGGCCAAAGACAATAGCAGACCTCAAGGGGAACTGCTGGAGAGGCACTATAAAGGACAGACACACTTCCTGTCTCTCTCTCTCTCTCTTTCATCGGACAGGTTTGGACACTACAATGAGACTCTGATACTCAACTCCCTTCACCCCTCCCCCTCTCTCTCTCTCTCTACCCACATGTTCTGGCCTACCATGCGGCTCTGACCCACATGTTCTGGCCTCTATCTCTCTCACACTTCACACATGCACACACACAGATTCATTGATACACACTGAAACAGCTCTGTAACAATCAATATATACCTCTGTTCAATACCTATGGATTAAGCCTATTTGTACATAAAAACCTTTCTCCAAGCAACACCTGTTTGCTTGTCTTATTACAATACCCTCCTGCGTCTGTGAAGTGAAATGAACCCAGGACCAAGCGGAGACTAGACCAGAGATTACATATTCAGAAGATTACATATTGGGGGCTCGTCTCTCGGAGTTCACAGCAGATCTCCAGTTGGGTAAGTAATAATTTTGTATAATACATTAAGTAGATTTCAGACAGAGTGAGACAGGAAAATCAATAGCCCTTGTGACCATTTACAATTTTGTTTTGTGGGTTAGACAAGGTGAGACTTTTAGTGTCAAAAGGCTCTGTAAGAATCTAGAATTTTAAGGACATGACACAGAGTGGCTTGCAATTGTCTTATTTTTATGTATAGGCTTGCTACAGATTTTATATAGTATTTGAGCTGCTAAGAAAATACAGAGTTACACAGTTAAATATTCCCTCATAGAGTACAATATACATCTTTCCTGGTAACACTAATGTACCCTCCTGTCTATTTGACTTTTATTTCTCTCTTGTCAGTATATATCTTGGTGTGAGCAGGAATATCTGACAATGTTAATCTTTCTCCCTTTTAACTTCTATTTCTCTGTCTCCTGTCAGTAACTATCTTACTGAGAGCAGGCTTGCAGCTGGCTGCAACTGATACAATTCTGTTAATCTACTCCACCCTGTTAAATAGGTGTGAAATACCTTTTAAGTTAGCATTCCTCCTTCTAAGGTTACACATTTTAGATAGTCCAACTACAGCCTTTCTGCAGTATCTAATATGGAAGCATTTGATTTTAAAGAACTTACAGAAATTCTAATTTCATATTGTAAGAGAAAAGGAGGTCCATATGAAGGGGAATTCCCTGACTCATGGTATAATATTCAAAAACGAATGTTAAGCCATGATCATGAATTCAAAAAGAAAACAAATAAAAGAAAATGCCTCTTCATCCAGGGCATGTACAGGGGACTAATTAGCATGAAAAAAGAAAACTCTGAACTGACTTCTCAGTGTAGCCAATTGATCAAAGAACTGGAGGAGGCACAAAGTTGTATTTCTATTCAGAGAAGTCAAGTGATACAAGCCACATATTCTTTTATAACTGTTAGTGAACAATTAGAAGCACTTAAACTTGAATTGAGGCACATTAAAGATCAAGTGGCCTCTGCAAGAAAGTCAACACCTACCCCTCCCTCAGCACCATATGCCTATGAGCCATGCATACCAGCTAGAGAGAAACAAAAGAACAAAGATACACCCATTCCCTATGCCTATGACACACCTTATCAGCAACAAAAGAATTCTAAAGTATGCATAGTTGAACTTAGGAATGGGAAGAATACAGCAGAATCACAGCAGGAAAATTCAGATAGTTTATCTCAGCCAGAACCCAGCAATCTCTGTCAGGAGAATAATTCAGAGGACTTAGACATAGCACCCAGTACAGAACTCAAAGCACCAGTTAAATTAATGTTCCAGGAAAATTTAAAAGATAGAGATATAGAAAAAATAGTTGAGAAAATTGGTACTATGCCTCTTAATGTAAATCAGTGGGTTAAATGGGCGATTGATATTCTGATTCACTGGGGTCTAGGGAAATACAGAAGAAAACAATCAGACTTTGATAGACTTATGCATCTGGCTCTAGGGCCACACTATTACAGGGTTGGCTCTCTCACTCACCCATACCAGTTGGTTAAAAGGGGTACTGAGAAACTATTTCACTGTTCCCCAATGCAAGTATTTAAAATTATTTCACCTTTACCAGATGATACATTGGAACAGTTTGCATATAGAGCCTGGATTTTAAAAGCAGTTCTTAATGAGCAAGAGTCCTGGCCCAAGGCAGAGGATTATGGGGAGAGCATGCATAAGGAATTTTTATTAGAATTGCTATCCCCTGAGATTACAAAACACCTTCTGTTATTTTCTGAAGACCCTGAAGCAACCCCTTTTGATACTCTAATGCTCAGAATTGGGTCTGTTTGGAAGACCCAGCCCTCGCAGGTCATTACAGTATCACAGGGACGGAAGTGGCAGGCCAATGAATCCTCTCAGTACATAAGAAACACAGACAGAGGACACACCCCTAAGTGGCAAGCTGAAGGATCCTCTCAGTACACAAGAAACACCGACAGAGGCCAAGCCCCTTGGAGAACACACGGCAGAGGTACTTTTAGAAACTCCTCAGGTTACATCCCCTTTCAAGAGCTCAAAGCACAGAGAGATGGGCTAGAAAAGGAAAAAACTAAATGGGAACAAGATAAACATACACTGCAGATAGAAATAGATAAATTAAAACAGGATTTACAAGCAGCTCAGGACAAACACAAGGCTAGGGCATAGGGATGTCCTGACCTCTTGAGTTCAGATATCAAAATGTCTCAAGCCTTCATAGCCCAGCCTGCCTCCTTTATCTCAGCAGAGGACTCAATTCCAGAGCCTCTGGGTGATGAAATGGATACAGGCCCAGGACACAATTTAAGGCTTGTAACACCCTTGATACTGGACTCTTGTGCACGCCCCAATGTTATCAGTAGAGTAGGGGGTCAGGATAAATTAGCTTTGATTGACACAGGGGCTGGAATTAGTTTTACAAACAGAGCTTCTCCCACTGCACATCAGAAAAATATGGAAATTTATGAAATTCAAGGAATTAATGACACAGCTTCCAAATGTGTGGCTATCCCAGTTAAATGGGGTATCCCTGTGCACAGTGAACAAAATAAGGAAATGTTGGAAACCACTGCCTCCACTATAGTGAACACACCAAAAGAAATAATTGGAATTGATGTTCTCAACCAGTTAAATTTGGTGGTGGATATGGCTAATCTTAAATTGTGGCAGTATTCAGGAACTTCAAGTGCTTCTAAAACTTTAGTGCATGAAGTCATTCCCATGCAGTTAGCAACTCAGTGCACTAAGGCAGCTCAACAGTATGATCTGTGTGTAATTCCCTCAGAAGTGGCTGATATTCCAGTCTGGCCTCAAGACAAGTTAGATTGTGGGAAAATGCACACAGAAATACTGTTGGAAGGTGAGGATCATACACCACAGAAATACCCAGTACCTCATCAGGCTATAGAACCAGTGACTAAAATTGTGAAGATACTGGAGGAGAGAGGTCAGATTAGACCTATTTCTTCCACATGCAATTCACCAGCCAGGCCGAAACAGTGTGCATGGACTGTGCTTCCACAGGGATATAAAGATTCACCAGCAATATTTCATGAATACATGAAGGAAGCCCTGTCACTAGTGTCTTGCAGAGATGAGACCTAGACCAAACCTCCACTTTGTAACTGCACAGTGGGAGGGACCATACTTAGTTACTGATACCTTAGGCCCAAGCCTATCCTAATGCACGACAACCAGCAGTACTGGAAACACATCACCCAGTTAAAACCATATGGGTAATATGTGTGTTATCAGTCTTTGTTTTCAGATACCACCTGAAGACAGCACGGACAGCTGCTTTATGAAGACAGCACGGACAGCTGCTTTCTGAACAAAAGTCGCTTGAGGACGGTAACTATTTACTCCTGCTGTATAGTTGACATGTGTTTAATAGTTATGTAAATAAATAGTTAGTTATGTAAATAAGTAGTAAAAATTTTTGTTTGTTTGTTTTGTTGTTACATAGTATAAGTGGGGAGCATTAGTTTACTCCCTAGTAGAGTGAAACAAGTTTGCTTTTATTATGTCTCGGTTTCCTGTTGTTCTTGTATCTGCTCTCTTCTACTCAAGTCTCATTACAGGAACTATCATCTGAATATGCACGATTGGCTGGGCTAACTCCACAGGTGGGGTATATCGTTATCAAGAAATACCCCACCGTTCCCGGAAGGAAAGGATCTGGTCATCCTGAGTTTCTGTTCAGTACAGGACAAGCCAGTGTTCTATTCATTAAACATCACTCAAGTACAGTGGGAGCCACCAGTTTCCACTTCTCTGGAAAGGACACAAGAATTGAGGGCACGCCCAGAACGTTACTTTCTAGGTCCTCCTGCTTTGATTTTGTACAATATTTCCTGTCAGGACAGAGGTACCTGGAAAATAACTTATACATGGGTTTTGAGTGATCAACAGCACATCACTGAGACTTCATTCCTTTTGGATGTATCTTGTTTACCTACCACCCCTCATCCCACCCCTCCCACCACTTCTGTTCCTCCTGTACTCTACCTTTCTGATATCCACCTATTTCAGGAAGGACATCCCTTTCAGATTAAATATGATGCACCACACGATGTTTTATATGATGTGGAATACCATTTTCTTACTTGGCATCTATTCCCAAATTGTTTCTAGTTACTCACAAATATCCAAATTGCTCTCAGTTTGTTGCCAACCACATACAAATGCTCAATACTTGGTTTGATATGCAGTCAGTAACACCCAGAGCTAAGCAATTTCGACACAAGCGTGAATTAATTGATACAATTTTAGGTGGCACAGGGACTGCACTGGGTGCCCTTAATGTAATTGATATAGAGGTGCTCCGTAATAAAATGGGATCCACTGCTCGGCATGCTGCTGATGGTTTTACCTCACAACATATTATTAATGAAGCTTCCTCTAAACTGTCCAATGTAGTTGTAGATACCTTTGCTCTTATATCTCCCATTATAGAACAGAAAATTGTTACCTTAGCACATGCAGAATATAGATTGGGAAAGAATATTTCCTGGGCTCTTGCCTGTGATCAAGTACAGATCGAGCTTATTACTATACTAAAGGAAATTCTGATCACTGCTAAGTTAGGACACTGGCCACCATCTCTCATCCATATGGCTAGTACCAAAATACCTGAATTTGCTATAGCTCACCTTGATTGGTGGACAGTTAGTGTTCCCATTTGTTCACCACAAGGCTGCTCTATCTGTACTTTGATCCCATGGTCAGGACAACACACAGTTATTTATCCTGTTGTTAATATTGGGGTGCAATTTGATAATATGCTTATGTATCCTGTGGACCATCTCACATGGGTACAGCCACTGGACGACACCTGGACTTCATTCAAGCCGATGGACCCCAGTTTGTGTGAGCAGACTACATTTCAGTTCAAGTGTCAACCTCACCAGTTTAAAGAGGCTGACACCTCCTGCTGGAACAATTCTTCCTCTTGCTCCCTGACTGTTAAGCTCTCATATCCCCTGACTACCTTGGAGCTGGACACTTTTGTTTTCATCTGTTCTTTCCCCAGAAAGTCTCTTTTTCATTGCTCCCAGAATGCATGACATTCGCCTTCCCAAGAACACTTTGTTGTACAGTTCAAACTATTTACCAAACAATACCTGGTGCAGTCATACACCACTGGTCTCCCTCACCATTAATGGGACAACTTATTCCACACCACTGGTTACCAATGACTCTATGGACATTCCAGACTTTATCTCATATGCTGTGCATCCATTACCACTTGGCATGGAGAAGAGACACTACATAAACTGCTCAACTTTTACAGAACTACATGCCTATATGATCACCTTAAAAACAAACATCCACTGAAGTGAATCACACCATCGACTCATGACAGCGATGGCGAACCAATGGCACGCGTGCCAGCTGTGGCACGCCTGACAGCAGTGGCAAGCGAAGGCCTTGCAGCTGGCATGCGGGGAAGGTCCGCATTTTAAAAGGTCCCAAATTTAAAAAAAAAAAAAAAACCAAACAAACCGGCTGCTTCTGCCGCGGCAGCCTCAAGAGCTCTGCCGCGGCAGCCTCTAGCGCTCTGCCGCGGCCGCCTCAAGAGCTCTGCCTCGGGGCCCCTCCCCCGTGCCCTGCAGAGCCTCCCTGCATCATCTACCTTCAAGTCGCAAAACGCGGGCTTCTTTCAGAGCGCGAGAGGTTTCCTTTCTCGCGGCTCTCCCGCGAGAAAGGAAAACTCTCGCGGCTGAAGAAGCCGCGTTTTGCGACTTGAAGGTAGATGATGCAGGGAGGCTCTGCCGGGCAGGGGGGGGGGCCCCGCGGCAGAGCTCTTGAGGCTGCCGCGGCAGAGCTCTTGAGGCTGCCGCGGCAGAAGCAAGCCGCTTTGTTGGGGTTTTTTTTTTAAGGATGAAATAGGCCTGGTAGTATTAGGCTAAGACTGGAATTTTTGGACAATCCAGAACCTAAAACTGATTTTAAATGGTAACCATAGTAAGCTAAATATTAAATGGTAATTGGCCTAGGCTGTTATACATTTTAGTGGTAAGGCCCCAAAACAAAGCTGATGCTAGGACTGGATCCAGGACTAATTGAGTTAGGACTGGTATTAGGACTGTAATCTAGCTAAGACTAAATGTAGTACTAGTAATTTTAAAAGTGGCCTTTTTTTGCTGGTTTGATGTATTTCCCCAGGACTTATCTACTAAGACTATCTGATATACAAGAACTCTACTGGAAATCTCTAAGGAGGGCTTGAACTCAAATAGATATTAAGGAATTTATAAATATGAAAGTCTAGACAGGAAATCACTAGAATAGGAAAAACTTTAGATTGGAAATCTGTTTTTTGGATTGAAATATCATACCTAGAACGGGAAGTACCATGCTATTGGAATCCCACACTACTTTGAATCTACAAAAGGACTAGAAACTCATTGGCTTTTGGAAATGAGAAAGGGACTTCTAGACTGCAAATAGATCCAGGACTAAATCTATTTGATGGAAAATTTATGAATAACTATTTTATTGCTCTAGGACTAAATTTGTAGACAAATGCTGATCTAACTAGAATAATATGTGACACAACCTGTTAATTAGAATTATGGGGTGCGTAAAATGAAAGGGGAAAATTTTGTTGCTGAGGGTAAAAAATCTCCAATTTATTAGAATAAGTATTGACATGGATAAATTTATCTATAATGAGAAAGAACAGAAAAGATTGTACCTTAAAGCAGATAGAGAAGAATGGACCGAAGGAAGAAAGGACTGGAGCAAAGATTAGAGAAGACCGAAGAAACCAGAAAGAAAGCTGGAGCAATTGCAAACTGTGCCAAAAGGTAGAAAAT
Source organism: Ichthyophis bannanicus (assembly GCA_033557465.1). Classification (NCBI taxonomy): domain Eukaryota; kingdom Metazoa; phylum Chordata; class Amphibia; order Gymnophiona; family Ichthyophiidae; genus Ichthyophis; species Ichthyophis bannanicus. The sequence continues at coordinate 195,717,044 of CM066041.1, read as the reverse complement.
ATCTTTATTTTGAATTTATAACAGAATATGTCAGCTCTGGGAAAGTGCATCAGAATTTTCGCTTTGTTTAGTACAAGACTTATTATAGTTTACTACATGTTGGCTACCTGGGGGTTCCCAGTTTAATAGCTTTTTAATTGTGATCTGTTTGGTGATTCTCAATGTGTCAGTTGAGGACTGTTTGAAATTCCTAGTGAACATTTACTGTTCTTCCCGTGGAGTATTGTTGTTCTCTGAAATGTTTGTTTATTTCAGTGTCCTTTGTGTTAATTGCTTTGCTGAGAATGGTATACATTGTAGGAGACACTTTGTTTGCTATTTATAAATCACTTTTAGTCAACATTGCTGGTGAATAGTAATGTAGAAACACTTTTGTCAGTCTTTACCAATCATTAAGAGGGACATTCCAAAAGTTTTATGGACATTCAAAATTTATAAAATATGGTGCATAGCATAGGCTATAAACTGCTCAACTTTAGAACTCCATGTTTTTCCATCACCTCAAAAAGAGTGAATCACCATCGCCTATGAGAATGGACACATTCAACAAATTGTTGGACACTTGCTACAAGATGCTCATGTGTCTGTGTGGGAATTGTTATTTGGTTACTCACCTACTGCTGATCATGTCTTTAATGTTTTTATTCACCCTATTATTATTTTAACTGCTGTACAAATATTGCTATGCATTATTGTAATTTTCTTGTGCTGTAAGATGAAAAAAAATGTACATTTCCTTGCAGCGCATGTCATACAGAACAACAACATTTTAAGGTAGTTACACTGAACCTCTCCAGCATCCACCCCTACATCCAGGCTAACTTGGCCTGCTAATTTGGCTAATTCGGTATTTCCTATTACACTGAATACCAGAGTCAGCTGCAGTCTAGTATTGCTTCCTATCCTCCTCACTCATAGCATCCTGGTACCGTTTGGTTTTAGCCTCCTTAAAAATTCCTGCAGACCTTATGCACTGTTCACTCTCTCTAAGACGGGTATGTAAGTGGCATATTGGGTTCCCCCCCCCAGTAGTGGCTGCTCAACCTAAGACACGAGGTTTGGACTCATAAGGAGACTTGTTTATCTCTAGAACACTAGAGACAGTACTGTGCAGGACAGGGGACCTGCTAGACATAGCAAGGTATTTAATACAGGAGGTATTCGACGAGCTGCCTACTATCAGGTAATGGCAGCTGGGACAGGTACCACAGGTTTGCTTCCACCAATTCCAGGCACAAATAATAAATAAAAATAAAAAAGTTGTGGGAGATGTCAGCATACTTTCATGCAGCTATGGACTCGTTTAATTCAGTCTAAACTCTGACCCCTGGGTGACGTCAGTCTCTAGGACCTGGCTGCAGCCCCTCCTTGCTAAATCAAGATGGGTAGACCTTAAAGGGAGTGGCCAAAGACAATAGCAGACCTCAAGGGGAACTGCTGGAGAGGCACTATAAAGGACAGACACACTTCCTGTCTCTCTCTCTCTCTCTCTCTCTTTCATCGGACAGGTTTGGACACTCCAATGAGGACTCTGATACTCAACTCCCTTCACCCCTCCCCCTCTCTCTCTCTCTCTACCCACATGTTCTGGCCTACCATGCGGCTCTGACCCACAGGTTCTGGCCTCTATCTCTCTCACACTTCACACATGCACACACACAGATTCATTGATACACACTGAAACAGCTCTGTAACAATCACTATATAATAAATAAAGAAATAGTGATTAATAAAAAAAAACAAATTTGCTTGAACAATACCCTCTGAGTGAAGTGAAAAAAAAAAAAAAACAAGCAAATTTAAATAAACATAATTACAAAAAAAAAAAAAAAAAAAAAAAAACAAAATACCTCCCTAGGAAACAGCTGCAATGAAAAACTCCAAGCACTGTTTCTGAAGCTGCGTGGAAGTGAAAGCGACAGCGAGATGCAAAGTAAAGAAGACAGGGCAGCACAGTAAGAAAATTTGTAAAACCCAAACATTCCTATAGAGGTGTGGCCAAAAATGCAACAGTACAGAGATAAAAAATGTGAGCAAATGAAAATATCGTGCTCCATTGAACACCTTCCTTTAGAAAATGACCGAACTCTACAGATTTGAATAAAATAACTGACGCAATGGTCTAATCCAACAGTGGTTGCTAGACAGCCGCTCCCGTAGACCAGAGATCAAACACAATAGTAAGTTTGAGGTAAGAGCCTGCCCTACCCAAACAACAGGCAAAGGTTACTCTTGTCGGACCTCTAAGACTGCTCCTCTAAAAAAAAACGGAAGGAAGTACCAACAACTTGGTTGATCATGCAAAATGGCCAAAAAAGGGCCTGGGCGCACAGGAAAAGAAGGCCACTGTTTGAATGGTAATGCCCTCTCGAGGAAAAATAGCAGAAAAGGACTCCTGGCTAGGAAGCTACCCCAGTGCCCCAAAAGGATCGTGCCCAAAGTCACTGCTATCGCAAAAAAACAGTTTTGAGATGTCAAATCTTTGCGAGCTGCCCTACAGAAAGACTCAAAAGGTGCACAGTGAGCAGCGCGTGGCGCACCTAAGGACACAGATCCAAAAGAAGGGACAACTTGGGGTGCCTCAAGGAGCCAATGGCCCCCAGATAGTAGGAAACATCTACATGAGACGCAGCAAGACTACCTCTGGAGAGGCCCCCAAAAGCATGTCAAGGCCACAATTATGCATTTTCAAAGAATTTAAGGAGAGATCCTTATCAAATCCCTCCTGAAGAAAGGAAAGGAAAGTGTCTAGATATCAACTCATTAAGGAGAGGATCTCTTAGAAACCACGAGAGAGAAAAAAAAAAAAAAAGACACCCAGTCCAAGAATATGCATATGAGATAGAAGACAGTCAAGCCCATAAAGCGTAGTTACTTCACCTGTAACAGGTGTTCTCCAGGAGCAGCAGGAATCAGTCCTCACTTATGGGTGACGTCAGCGCCGACGGAGCCCTCGCGGAGCAATTTTCCCCAGCTTTCAAAGAAAGCCCTTTGGGAATTGCAGCGCGCATGCGGCGGTCGCTTCCCGCCCGAGGGTGCCATCTTAGCCAGTCAGATGACATAGCTAAAAAAGACAGCATATAAAATTTGCAAAAAGAACATAAAGCAGACGATTGCAACTCCAAGGGGAGGAGGGAGGGTAGTGAGGACTGATTCCTGCTGCTCCTGGAGAACACCTGTTACAGGTGAGTAACTACGCTTTCTCCAGGACCAAGCAGGAAGTCCGGTCCTCACTTATGGGACTCCCAAGCTCAAGGCTACCGGAGACCCTAAGCACAAAAAAGAGCTCCCTCGAGCTCAGCAGCACAGAAAGATAGAATCTTCGCTGAAGTATCACCCACCGGTAGCCCACATCCGGGATGGAGGGTAGGAGCTGCTCAGACCTCAAAGAGATTACGGAGGACTGATCTGTCCGAAAGCACTGTCCCTACGGGACTCCCTCTCGAGACAGTAATGGACCGCAAAAGTCTGGCTCGAAGACCAAGTAGCGGCCCGGCAGATGTCTGCCAGCGGGGACAGAGCGGAGGTTAGCCACTGACGTGGCATTTGCCCGAAAGCAATGAGCCTTGACTCGACTTTATTAGGAGAGTCCGGATGCCCCATAATCAAATGAGTTACAGTCCGCTACCAAGATGGACAGAGTATGCTTGGAGACCGGGAGCCCCAATTTATTGGGGTCAAAAGACACAAAAAGCTTATCAGCTTTACGGTGCTACCGCGTACGGTCAAGGTAGAAGTTCAATGCCCTTCTACAGTCCGGGTCATGGAGGACCGTTTCAGCTCGGCTGGAGTGTGGTCTGGGAAAGAAGGTCGGAAGTACCACCTCATGATTGATTTGAAAATGGGAGAACAATTTAGGCAGAAATTTTGGGTTATTCAGTAGGACTACCCTATTATTTTAGAACATAGTGTAAGGGGGATCAGACACGAGGGCCTGCAATTCACTTACGAGTCTAGCGGAAGTGAGTGCTATAAAGAACAGTGTTTTCCAAGACAGAAAACGGAGATAACAGGTAGCAATAGGTTCAAAAGGAGGACAGGTGATCCGCTGCAAAAACACATTCAGGTCCCAGTCAGGCGCTGGCGGGCGCAGAGGTGGTTTAAGTAGAAGGAGACCTCGGAGAAACCTCGCTACGAGAGGGTCATTGGAGAGAGGTCTGCCGTCCACTGGCACATGATGTGCGGAAAGAGCACTGAGGTGAACTTTGACGGAGTTGGACTTAAGTCCCAGAGTAGAGAGGTGCAGCAAGTACTGCAAGATCACCGACACCGGGCAGGAGAAGGGATCCTGAGACTGTTGGGCACACCAGACTGCAAAGCGACGCCATTTAAGGGCGTAGCATTTGCGGGTAGAAGGCCGTCGCGAAGCTAAGACGACCTCCTCCACCTCCGCCGGCAGGAGAAGGGGAGCAAGGACTACCCTCTCAGCAGCCAGGCCATGAGGTTGAGAGACATGAGGTTGGGGTGCAGAAGGGACCCCTGATCCTGAGTGAGGATATCCTTTTTTAACCCCAGAGGGATTGGATCCTCCACCGCCAGTTGCAGCAGGAGCGGAAACCACGGCTGCCTGGGCCAGCGAGGGGCCACCAGGATCCTGAAGGCTTTGTCTCGGAGACCCTTGAAAAGAGTCCGAGAGACCAGCGGGATGGGAGGGAAAGCGTACAGAAGGCTCCCCGACCACGAGATCAGAAAGGCGTCCGCCGCCACCCGAAGGGGGTGTGGCCGACGAGAGCAGAAGCGAGGAAGCTGCCGGTTGTGAGGACTGGCAAAGAGATCCACCGTGGGGAGACCCCACTTGAGGAAGAGCTTCTGAACTACCAAGGGATCCAGCCAGCACTCGTGCGGCTGGAGGACCCTGCTGAGTTTGTCTGCAAGGCAATTTTCTTGGCCCGGGAGATAAACTGCCTTGAGGAGGAATGCCGTGACTGACGGCCCAAGAGCAGAGCTTCTGTGCCTCCCGGCAGAGGAGGAAGGAGCCCGTGCCCCCCTGCTTGTTCACGTAGAACATGGCAACTTGATTGTCCGTCTGGACAAGGACGGACTGTTGGGAAGTCAGGTGGGAGAAGGCCTTGAGAGCTAGGCGGATCGCCCTGAGCTCCAGGAAGTTGATCTGCTGAGCAGACTCCCACGTGGTCCAGAGGCCCTGAGTACGTGCCTCTTGGCAATGTGCTCCCCAGCCCAGGAGGGATGCATCGGGGGTCAGCACCCGGGTCGGCTGAGGTGACTGGAAAGGCATTTCCGAATATCAGGTTCGGCTGCCGGAGCCACCACTGGAGGACGAGAGCAGCGGCTCGGAGACGCGCACTAGGTCTGCCAGGCCGACTGTGGCTATTCGCCACTGCTGGCGGAGACACCATTGAGCAGACCGCATATTCAGGCGGGCATTGGGGGTCACATGGACGGTGGAAAGCCATATGGCCGAGCAGTCTCAGGAAGCGCCTGGCGGAGACCAGGGGCTGTCTGCGGCAAAGCGGTCAGCTAGGTGCCATGAGCCGTTGAGCCCTGTCGAGCGGTAGGTACGCTCCGTGCCCGAGGAGGGTGCAGCCTTGCGCCGTTGAACTCGAGATCCTGTGAGGGGAGCAAAGTGGACTTTGAGTAGTTTCTAACAAAGCCCAAGTGCTGCAGAAGTGTCACCGTGCGGCACGTGTCGTTGGTGACCTCCTTATCGGACGCTGCTCTGATGAGCCAGTCGTCGTGGTACGGAAAGGACATAGAGGCCGTGAAGCCGAGATGGGCCGCCACGACCGCGAGACATTTTGTGAAGACTCGCGCGGTGCGGAGGATAGGCCAAAGGGCGTACTCTGTACTGGTATACTGATTTCCTGCCACCACAAAACCTTAGGTATTGGCGGTGGCTTGGGTGGATGAGGATTTGAGTGTAGGCATCATTAAGATCCAAGGAGCATATCCAATCTCCCTGCTGGAGGTATGGCAGAATGATTCCAAGGGTAAGCATTTTGAACTTCTCCAGAACAAGGAACTTGTTGAGGTTGCGCAAGTCCAGTATGGGTCTGAGGCCCCCTGTTATCTTTGGTATCAGAAAATACCTTGAATAAAAGCCTTGACCTCTCAGGTGGTGGGGCACCGGTTCCACCGCCTGTTCCTGCAGAAGACCTGCTAACTCCTGAAGGAGCAACTCCCTGTGCAGAGGGGGGCGCGAAGGTTGTCCCGGAAAATAGGATGAGGGACCTGATGGAAGTGGAGAAGGTAGCCTTCTCGCACGACCTGAAGTACCCAGGATCATCTGCGGTGATGCCTTGGACCACCTGTGGGCCGAAGTGAACCAGCCGGCCTCCGGTGCTGGGAGGAAACCAGCGGGGGGGGAGAGGCTATGCTGAGCGAGGCAAAACCCCCACCCTGCTGAGCCAGGGGCTGGTGGTGCAGGCTTGGGGGCTTGCTGCCTAAGGGACCCGTTACCCCGTCCCTTGGCCTGCTGGCCCTGTTGGGGAGCTGCAGGGGCCTGATAAAGGCGGTACTGTTTGTAGGCAGCCGCCTTCCTCGGGTAAAAGGACTGTTTTTCCCGAGCCCTTCTTTTTCTGGGAAGGGGCGGAGGTCTTCCTAGAAAGCCTGGTCCTGGTGAGAGTCTCAGTCTCAATTTTGTGCAGCCTTTTCCGCCATGGGCTTGCCAAAAGAGTGTTTTCGCCTCGGCAGGGGGACATCGACCAACTTGTCCTGTACCCAGGGCTCAAGATCCGACGACTGAAGCCAAGCCTGTCGGCGGGCACCGATGCCGGCTGCGGCCACTCTAGCCGAGGCCTCAAAGCCATCATAGGCTGCTCGGGACATGAACTTTGCGCATTCCCGACTGCACCCGTGGACATGCTAGGAACCTCCGCAAGGGCTCCTCGGAGAGACCAGCGGAGAATCCGGCTAGCTCTTTAGCCAGAGATCCGGAGAGACATGCCCATGTAGAGCTGGTAAGTCTGGACACGACATGCGAGCCATAGAGCCCTGGAAGCACTTCTTTGCCAAGGCCATCCAGGTTACGGGCCTCCCTTCCAGGAGGCACCGAGGAGTGCATCTTCTGGCTCTTAAGACGATGCATGGCCGATTCCACTACCATGGAATGGGTTGGTGTGGCAGCTGTGCCTTCTGAAAGCCATGGCTCTTGCGGACCCGATAGATAGAATCGACCCGCTTGCTCAGGACCGGCGAGGAGGCCGGACTCTCCAACATGCGGAAGAGTAGTCGTTTTCCAGCATAGGAGGAACCGGCACAGTAAAGTGCTCCCTCGCGGGAGAGTCATACTGGAGGGCGTCGAGCTCTTCGGCTCGAGGCTCCTCCTCGGGATCCGCAGGGAAGGCCAAAGCCTTGGCCATATCCCTAACGAAGTCCGAGAGAACGGGCATCCTCCGGGGGGGGACGGCTTCCGAGGCTCGGACCCCGGTGAGTCCGATGGGACACACCGAGTCCGCGAAAGAATCAAGGTGACTCTTCCTCCTCAGACTCCCAGACCGACTCCGACGAGGACTCGGTGGGGTCGGCCCCGGGCAGGATGCGGCGCCAGCCGCCCCGACGTCGAGGGAGTCGGCGTCGGCGACCTCGGTCCCGAACGGGAGGCCGAGGGTGACCTCGACCGAGGATCGACTCGAGTTCTCATTGACTCGAGGATCGGCTCGGTATCCGGGGTCGACTTGGACGTCGCAGTCCGGACGGTCGGGGCAGCGGCGCCAGCGAGGGACAGCGAGCAGTGCCGACTGCTGCTGGTCCATGAAGGCAGACAGTCTGCTCTCCAAGGCCGTCAACCTGAGTCCGAGCTCAGGTGACCCAGCAGCCCCCGACTCGGGCCCCGCCGGCGGCGGGCCCGACGTCGGCTGTCGCGGAGGCGAGTCCAGAAGGACGACAGGTCTTACCCGGGCAGGCATCACAGACTCCAGGCGAGGTCGCTTCGGGAGATGTTCCTTCTCCACGGACCCGGGGCGGCTGTCGGGGCTATGCGACCTGGCCCTCGCGGAGCCAGGAGCGTCCACCGACGCCGCCCCTCGCGGGTTTTTCCTTCCGACGATGGTCCCCGGAGGGAGAACCCCGGTCGGAGGAGCTCCGGCGACGGTCCGAGCTGGAGCCCTTTGACACGGAGGCCTCCGACGAGGTCCGGGTACGGCTGGGGTCAGCGAAGATTCTCTCGCGCTGATGCCCGCCGACTTCTCAACGCCTTCGAGGACAGTTTGCTGCAGGGCCCACAGATCAGTTCCTCATGATCCGGGCCCAAGCAGCGGAGGCAAAAGTCGTGTGTGTCGGTTAGTGACATATTTCGGTCACACCGACCACACCGCTTTTAAAGCCACTGGCAGCCATCGGGGGAAAAAGGGCCCCTGCGAGGTCAAAGGACCGGGCTGCCAGGGAAAACGAAAATGAAAGCTGACTAAGTCAGAAAAAACCGACAAAAACGCTAGAGGACTCGAGAACCGGCGTCGCGAGTCCGTGCGGGAAAACGATAGGCGTCGAACCGAAAGAAAAAAAGTATAAAATAACGAGGACACTCAACTTTTTCGCGGGGACACGACGGGGACGTCTGCCGGGCTCCGCGGCAAAAAGAAGACTGGCTAAGATGGCACCCTCGGGCGGGAAGACGACGCGCATGCGCGCTGCAATTCCCAAAGGCTTTCTTTGAAAGCTGGGGAAAATTGCTCCACGAGGGCTCCGTCGGCGCCGACGTCACCCATAAGTGAGGACTGACTTCCTGCTTGGTCCTGGAGAATATAGTGGTCCCTACTTGTAGCAAGAAACCTTTGCGATGCAAGTGACACCGCTCAATAGCCAAAACACTAAGCAAGTAGGAGCATGGTTCAGTGGCCATGTAACCAGCCACTAAAAACAGGACACCTCTCCAGACAGCGAGGGGTAGGGATGCATCCGGCAGGAGGCAGAGCAGCTCAGCATACCATGGACGCTGAGGCCACCCTGGTGGCCACCAGCCTACCTGTCTGGAGTGTGACTCTATCCGATGGAGGACACAGCTGATTATCAGCAAGGGTAAAAATGTAAAGAAGATGGTTCGAGGACCAGGTCTGAACCAGAGCCTCTAGGCCGTGAGAGTTTAGTTCCTTTCGACAACTGAAACAAGGAACTGACATCATGGGCCATTGGAAGAGAAGTGGCCATTAGGTCTAGAGTCAGATAACCCCACTGATGCACAAATGTTCACAAATGCCCACAGAGCTAGCTCCCCACTCACCTGAGTCCACGGATATGACAAGCTCAGGAAATCCGCTTGAATTTTCTCCATTCCCATACATATACGGCGCAGAAAGAGCCAGGAGGTTGCATTCTGCCCAGGGCAAAAAGAAGACTCATTTTCCAGGGCTCACTCTGGGACATTAGGTCCCACCCTGTCCTGTTGAGATAGTTTCTGACAATTCCACCACTGTGACCTAATCGCTTGACCCTGGAGATCAGATTGAAAGAAGAGTAGAGACAAACAAACAGCCTGGTGTGTCGAGGCAATTGATGATCCAAGCCCTCTCAAATAACCTCCAGCACCCACTGATCCAACGTTATTTGGACCCAGGCAGGGTAAATGTTCTGCAAATGTCCCCCTACTGGAGCTCACCCCCCACCTGAGTTCCCTCATCTCATTGTGGCTTTTTAAGGCACAAGGCCGAGACGGGCGCAAAACCTTTACCTGCCCCTCGAAAACCTTGAAACCCCTGGCCTCGTACAGGAAACCTGCCCCGCTGAAACTGCCCAAAGTGGGGGCAAACAAAATCTACGAAAATCTCTCTGCGCCTCTTTGGGAGCCGGGCTACGGCCAGCCCTGCTTCGGTTTATCTTCCGGCAATCGACCCCCTTTAGACTCTCCCAAATCCTTAACCAACTTGTCCAAATCCTCTCCGAACAGCTTCCCCCTAAAAGGAGATGGCCTCTTACTGAGCCACGTCTTGGAAAGAGCTATCTGCTGCCCTGTTGCGCAACCACAAATAACCACCAGGCTGCCACCACCAAAGCCATACTTTTGCAAGCCCTCGGATCAGGTCATAATGAATATCCGCCAAATAGGCAGTCCTGGACTCCAGCCGAGACACCTCATCCACCTGCTCCCCCTCCCTGATCCACTTGCAGTCGCTGAGACCAGCGCAGACAGGCTCTCACCACCCAAGCCCCCATGATAGGAGCCTGCATGGGAGGGCGCTTATGTCCAAACACCTGCTTTATAACGTATCTAGTTTCCTATCCTGACCATCCTTAAGCGCTCACAGCTCCCTCAACCGGGATCGTAATCTTCTTAGTAACCGCCCACAATACCGCGTCGATCTTTGGGGAGCGAAAAAGATCCCTATCCTGGTCAGACAGCGGATAGAGCCTAGCTATCACCCTAGATCAATGTTCCCTCTAATTTTCTGTAGGCTGTGTGAGCATAAAATATCAGCTGTGCAGCTTTTGAAGGAAGGTTAAATTTTTGTGCACCACAGAACGACACTTGGAGTTATATACTTTAAAATTTAACTACACGTCAGAATACAGTATGTACACCACATTGATGCACTAGAAAATATTGTAGAACTAGTGAAAACCATAAATACACAACAACTTTTAAATGTTAAGAAGTCGTGTTGTTTTCTATCAGAATCAGAACTGTAATTTTTGTGCGCTCTGTTGTAAAGTATGTAGCGCTCGCTCAGCGAGGTGTGTGCGCGCACACATGCGCACAGCTTAGAGGGAACAGTGCCCTAGATCCCTTGAGAGCTGACTCAGGGCAAATCCCACCCTTCCTGAATCATGTTTCAGAACACTCTGTGAATAGGAAATACCCGCTGCGTCATACGCACAGCTTTTAACAACGGATCCTCTAATGCCTCATTCGTTGCCAGAACCACAGTCGGCCATATTAAGCACCTTAAGGGATTCAGTAATCAGCGCTGACAACTCCTCCCGCCTAAACACCCTGACTACTCTGGCCTGCTGTTCCGCATCCAGCAGCTCGCCCTCTTCAACTCTTCTACGGAATCTTCAAGATCCCCTTCTGCCACCTCAAGATCTCCCAAGGACATAACCGCCAACATCTCTACCCCACTCCCTTACTTCTTTTAGCAGGGGTACCTGCAGTGTCCTACCCCAATGGGTTCCCTGGTGTTTCTCCCTCTGTCCACTGGCAGAAAGAGTGGCCATACCGGGCCGTAGTAGAGACAACACCTGCTGCATCAGCAAAAATAAATCCAGAGGGACCAAAGGCTGCCCCCGTTGGACCTGACCCCAGCAGCAGAGGCAGATCCCCCGCCGTAGAGGTCCCTGCCACCGGATCAGAGGGGAGCAAAGACGGAGGCAGGACGTCATCCTGACTCAGGGAAACCATCCCCTGCCCCCGATCCCCTCTTCTAGTGCCTGCTCCATCAACGCCGCTTCCTGGGTGCAGCCTCTACAAACACCCGACTCTAGGACCGAGCCTCACCTTGTGCCACAAACTAGACACCGAGGCCTAGCCGGCATGCTATCCCTGAGCACGATGCCCACAGAAAACCCAGCTAAGAGGGACCCCCAAGTCACTCTCCGGTTGCAAACACCCCTTCTTTCAGGGTTTAAGACCAAAGAAATATATCGGTATATATATATTTTTTTTTTTCTCTTTTATTACTACTACTTGTTAGGTCCCTCACTAGACATCCTAGCCTACGTCCCCCGAATGCAGCTCTACATAAACCACTCCTCGGGAGATCAACTGCCTCTGCACTCCCGGTCTTGCTGTGCGAAAAAATACAAATACAAAATGGCGAACCTCACGCTTCCTGTGCAAACACTACCACGGTCAGGCCGTCGCTCCCGATCCCCACTAAACGCCAGGATCGGAGCTCCCCTGGGTACTTTGTGGAGGGCTTACCATTGAATATCGCAGGAAGCAACAGGACAAGCTGGTTGCTCTTAAAGGGGACTAGCTTGAAGGGGGGCCTTTGGGCTGACCTGGCATCAGCTAGGAAGGAGACTGGAGCGTAATGCACCTTGTTGAAGCCGCGTAGGCCTATGGAGCTCTTGCCATCAAGCCGCTGCTGTCGCTGTGACATCAGGGTTTTCCCAGTGGAATGTCAGCTTGAACAGGGAGCCATCTGTGCCTGAGGGAGCAGCCTTGCGCATGGCAGCATGCTCAAGTGCTCACCCTACCATCTCCTCTGCAGTGGGTGGTCAGCATCCTGCCCTTCAGTGAGGCTTCTGTACTGAGGTCTGAGCCTATGTGGGTGCAGATGTTCATGCCCCAGGGCTCCATTGTTCAAAACCAGCACTAATGGCTAACATCGTAGGCACGGGTCAACACAAAAGAAGAGCAGGACGCTCTTGCAGTAGAATCCAGATAACACAAGGAGCAAGAGACGTGTGATGGTCACAGGAGCTTTTATTAGATAAACCCCAACGCGGTTCAGCACCGCCTTCCTCAAGGAGTATGCAGCTTATAAAACAAAATAAAATACAGCAATTAAAACCAACATATAAATGGCATAAATAATTAAAAACCAACATGTGTAAATGATTGCATAAATAAAGATCATGTAATAAAGAAATTATAAACAAAGAACGCAGGGCAGAGGCAAACAAATACATATTGCTTATTGGAAATTAAAATTATGAAAGAGACATTGGCTGGGCAGTAGCAGACATATACACGTTACATGATTGAGGGTATATAACACAACCATGGATAAGACAAAGCAGAAAAAAAAGAATGAATCTTATAAAAAAAGTGTTTAAAAAGCCTATTAAACATTGGTTAAACAGGACTGTACTCACTGAAGCACCCTATGATGAATCTCACGTAAATAGGAGCTTATGGTATGAACTCTAGCTGTAAAGTGAATACAAAGCATAGCATTATACTTTCCATCTCAAGGTAGTGTATCCAAATCTAGCCAACAACGAGTATAAAAGGTGAAGGATAGCGAACGGGGATATGCGAACAGGGGATATGCGAACAGCTAGAATTACAATGATTCCGAAACCGGGGAAGGATCTGGAGGAACCAGCATCTTATAGGCCCATGTTCTTCTGATAAATGTGGATTCAAAAACTGTTTGCATCATGTGTTAGCTGAGCGTCTCTTCAGTGTGTGCTTGTGCTGGACTAGTGGGCCCCATTCAAGCTGGTTTTGGTTTTTCGGGGAGAAGAAGCATCGGTGTGGATATTAGTACAAGTCCGGCTGGGGCGAGAACGGACCCTACGGAACCAAGACCCATTAATTCTTGCCAGTTTGGACTCAGAAAAGGCCTTCGATAGCGGCTCATGGCGATATATGTTCGCGGCGGCTTCGGAGGTTTGGCTTTCAGGGGACGTTTCTGCAGGGATTGCAGGCGTTATACGCTGATCACCGAGCGGTAGTTGACGTTGGGGGGCGCTGTTCCTCACCCTTTCCCGTGCATCGTGGCACGCGTCAGGGATGCCCGCTTTATCCTCTATTATATGTGGTACAACTAGAGCCTTCTCTTACTCTCCCTAATTAAATCTCCGCATGGTATCTGGGAGCGCATGGCAAGGAGGGGGTATAAAGGTTAGCGCGTTCGCGATCAGATGACCTATTGGTGTGTTTGACGAAACCGATGGAGTCTTTACCGGCAGCCTTAGATTTAATTGAACGATTCGGCAGCTTATCCGGACTTCGAATTAATCAGACGAAAGTCGATGGTATTGGATGTGGACCATCAAACGCGGGGCCAGTGGCGAGGCGAATTCCCACTCAGTTGGGCAACGGGATCGATCAGTTATTTGGGCGGTTCTACCTCCCAACTCGCCTGACGATCTCTATACGAGGTCAGGTGTAGCCAGCCCTTCTTCAATCCACCACGACACGGTTGCTGAAGTGGAAGGATCTTCCCCTGTTCCCTACTGGGACGGTTAGCACTGGTAAGGATGATAGAATGCCACCGCTGGCTGTATCTATTGCGAAATCTTCCCCTTTGGTTGACGGGGCAGGATCTAAGGGGAGATGCATGGGCAGCTCAGTCGATTTCTGTGGCGCTCCCGGAGGCCAAGCATCGCGGGTGGCGACGCTTATGAGGCGGCGGCTGCGGGAGGGGGGTCTTGGATTGACTTCGCTGCGATCGTCCAATCTTAGCTATGCCACACGGCGCTTGGATGAGTTGGTGACAGGGAACGCTGAAAGACTGCCGATCACTCTGAATGATCAATTTTCAGACACGCTTTGGCATAGAGTTTATCTGCTCCATTGTGGAGGCGATGGCACTTCTGGCATGCATGGCGAGGCCCTCTCCCTATGATCCGTTTAAACTCCGCGTGGTTTGGAATTTTTTGGGTAGTAGCTCGCGCGGTCGGATATGGAAGGTCACCGACTGTTTGCCCCTAGAAGGCAACCGGAATTTTCTGCCGGGCGTTGCCGGCGGGGTTGCTCAGATATGAACAGCGCGGCAGGTCTGGTGGTATCTTGGACAGTTAAGGAGGGACAATACGGACCAGCTTGACTCCTTCCAAGACTTATCGCGCGAAATATGCCCTGAAGAAGGAAACCTTTTATTAATATTGGCAGGCACGCCATCTATATCCATAGTCTCCAGGGGGTCGTGGATTTACGTCTCCCCGGGGGGGGGACGCATTAGCCTCTGGTCTGTATTGGAGCAATGCCAGGAGGATCTTACTGCTGGGCAGATGAGGGAGCTAACCTGAACTCCCCCGCGGGTAACGCCCGGCAAGATTCCTACCTCTGGATGAACGTTGGCAACGCGACGGATGAGTGACAGGATTCACGGCGGAGCTGGTGGAGCTTGCCTTTCATAGAATACGAGAAACCTCAGAAGCTGTTAGAATACCGCGAACTGCAATTTAAGCGAGTCTGGCGGGCGTATGTCTCTGGAAGCCAAAAGCGCCGAAAATGGGGATCTTGGCATCCTGATGTGTGTGGTTCTCTGTCACAGGCACCCAGGCACGTTATCTCACCGATTTTGGTTTTGACCGTGAATTCAATCCTTTGGGGGGGCAGTGAGGCGTAAGTTGGCGTTTTGGGTGGGGAGAGACGTAAGTCTACAGCCCCTATGGTGTCTCTTTAATGTGGGCATGGTGGGGATTCAGGGCACAGCAGCCCAGAAAAAGCTATGTGAAAGGAGTTTTCTGGTAGCTAAACACTGTATTTTGCGCCATTGGCTATCGAAGGATGGTCCCGGGATTGTGGAGTGGGAGCGCTTATTGGGAGATCTTAGATCCATGGAGGGTAGAACCGCCCGGCTTTTGGGGCCCAAGGCGTGGGCCCGCTTCCAATCCATATGGGCCCCACTGCTATCCGCTCAAGCC